>CM040189.1:90961385-91346385 GCA_022606455.1 Callitettix versicolor
TATAGGGATAATTGGACTTTGGTATTACTCGCTTCGTTCGGTCTCGATATGGTCGAACTGACAGACAGAAAGTATAATTAAGCGTGTTAAGTGTTCGCTTCTTTTTACGTATTGATTTAGGGGAGAGTCTCCATGAAAGATCTTGCGGTGGCACCGTAGGGACGCTGCTAAAAACTAGGCGAGCTACCCGAGCCATTCTACCTTTTGTCAGTCATGTAACTTAATTTCAAACAATAAGCAAGGCAGGCCTCGGGCTAAGCAGCGATGCAAAAAAAAATGTTTGTTCTGGCACCGACATCGCAGTGAGCAGAAAGTGAGGAGGCGACTATCAATATTTTTGTGTAACAGAAGAAACATCGACCGCGACCTGCTCGGCGTGTATGTACCTACGCGCTATTCATTCTAGTCAGATGTGTCAGTTGACAGCTGATTGTCAAGCAAATTAAATGCCGACCAAGCTGTATCGCTATTGTCTACACTGATTCTTTTACAAATAAAGTTCACTTCTGAACAATTAAAATAAATACTCTTTTATTTAATTGTTACTCTTACGATTAAAAATACCGTCAGATCATACCACCAAAACAATTTTGATGGCGCAACTTGCGTCATGCAGCCCTCTTTTGGAACCCTTGTACGTAACAGCAATACAATATTTAAAATCGGGTTTTTAAATGAAAGAAGAGTAAGATAATGCCCGGATTTACAGCCTACTTGATACGGCTCCTTAGTTAAGTTGCGTGACATGATATCATCTGTTATTATAGTTCATTCAAAACAGGATTATTCACAATAAACCTACATACGAGCAAAATTGATGATCCGATTCTGAGAAATTAAGAATTTTTATGTTAGATTTAGAAATAGGCTGCTTCCTACAGTTTCCGATTTTTTTGCAAATGGCTCCCAAAACAGATTTTTGTGGGAAACGGACTTTATTTGAATCCATGAAAAATAAAAATGTAAAAAATACACAACCTTTCTCACATTCAATTCCTCCCCCCAAAAAAAAATTCGGCTGGGTAGCTACCGGCAAAAAAAACTGAAAATCGATTCTTCAGAATTTAGTCACAATTCTAAACACATAGGCTATAAAGTTCTTCAATCATAACTCAAGCTAGGTTACCAAATCTAAAAACAAGAGAGATAAATCGAAAATCCCCAAAATAAACCCGACTGCAGACTAAGTTTATTTTTTGCCAATTTACTCCTAAATAATTTCATCTATTCCAAATTTTCTACATACAATTACGTATTTTCAAGTTGTTTATAAGATCAAAATCAGATTGAGAAAATAAACTAATTTTCCATTTTCCCCCAGTATCTACCAAACCAGGTGTTTTATGATACATCAACCAATGTGCTTGTTTGGGGTAGTTTCGTTTGGATAAAATTTGATGAAAATCGTAGCACCTTCAAGAAACCTTTTTTAAAATAAATTTTTTAAAATGGCATCGAAAAAATTGCACGCAGACCAGTCTACAACTTTTTTTTTACACGTCCTTATCTAAATTATACCTACACGCAACTGTCTTTGTCACATTGTATAAAATTATCTGACGATCATAGCGATACTGTGAAAACTAAACTTGGCACATAAATTGGTTTTCAGATTTTGACAGAGGTGGTAATATCGGTGACTTAAAAATAACTGTGACTTGTCACAACTGATATTTGGTACACAATGTGGTGATTTACGGAAATATTACACGCTAAGAGTTTATATACGAATTCAACTTTCATAAAACCATACTGGATTGTAGGCTACATTGCATAAGTATTATCAACAATAATTTGTTCGGATTTTTATTATTTTAATGGAGAATGATACAAGTTCTTTGATTATTAGTACGTTATGTTTTCAAGAAATACATTAAATATGCCAAGAAACATAATTCTGTCTTTCCTAAATTTGTCAATTTTACATGTTTCAGGCGTTTTGGATTATCACTACAGCTATAAGTTTTGATAACGAATGAAGGCAGTAAGAAACACGTCAATAAATAAGAAATTGGGAAATAATTCAGAGGCAGACGAGTGCAGGCCTATTCAATAAAACAGTTACAAATTGGAACACACTTTTAAAACAGAAATCATAAACTTTACTTTTTACGGCTTCACTTAATCTTAACACAAACAATTTTAAACCTCTTTATCGACTCTGTACTTTTACCATACATTTTCCTTAACGCCCATTTTGTTATTTTGTATACGGGGCGTATACAATACAATCTCTGGCGCCAATACAATACATCAACACACTAATAATTGTTGACGCGTAGAAATGGATATTTTCACCAATTCTGTGACTTTGTCACCATTCAAGTTAACAGACTTGGGGAGTATTTTGTTAACAAATACTTTCGCCAGATCGCAGCACAAGCGAACAATGACCGATGACAAATCCAATCCATAGTTGCCACCAAATAGTTTTTCTACTGGGTGAAACTGAGGCACCGCGAACTATTGTCACAGACATTTTTTTCTGTTCGTCACTGCTGTTGACTGTTAACTCAAAAATACCCGTGACAAAGTCACAGTCAGTGAAATATCGCCCATCTATTTTGAACGGCCGTTATTTTGTTGGCTATAGAGGTGAGACTGTGAATGTTATCACTGCTACTGAGAACACAAGACTGAGTAGTGAGCAGTTGTGATTGCTCTTCAATTATCCTCTCTGCTCACTGCTCAGTGTTGCCTTGTCTGCTCTTTGTTTTACAAGGAAATTTACGCGCGTAAAGCGGTAAGAAGAGAGTACTGAAAGTTACTTTGACTAGAAGTTAGCCTATTACTGGATTGTTTATTTTACTATAGCTAATAATTACAACCTATTTGTTTTATTTCCTTTTAATTAAATACACGAAAAGCTTATTTCTACTTTTATTAATTTATCACAGTTTTAGGTGCCCACCCCTCAAGGGACTGCAGACTAGCTGCACCTATTGAGAGGATTTAGACGTCCCTCGCGGAACCCGAGTCTAACACACTTATACTTGCAACACTACACTTACGACTTTAACACTTTACTCTCACACTTACATTTAGGGAAGCGATAATAACCTCAATGTGCTTTTCGCCTTAAAAAAAAGGTGCCTAAGTAATTGCTATATATACATATATTCCTTATTTTATGAATTTTAAGATTTATAGTTGTTAAATTTTGTATTTATTTTTGCTCCACATAGACTTCTGTGAAAACAGCTAACATTTATTTCCTGTATTTTCATTAAACTATTAGTTTATTTACTTTTTTCACTTATAACAGTATTTATTTTTAAAAAAAACCGTCTCTAGTCAATTTAATTTTTTTGTTAATTCATATTTTTTACGTTAGGTACTGTAGTTTATGAATTTATAAATATTTTTGTACAATAATAATTGTCTGCACTTTTTACTAATTTTGTAATATACCTTTACTTTTATTTTAAAATTTTGTAAAAATTATTTTTCATAAGAAATTTAGCAGTTGGCACACGGCAACACGTTGTCTAGTACTGTTCTCTAAACTGTGATTAAATCACTGCTCCTTTACTTAACTGCTCAGACCACTCACTCTTAACAGAAAAACGCTCTTAAGCCTACCACTACACGAAGAACTTGTCCAAGCACAAAATCAATATTTTTGCTGTTTGAATTAAATCGAATCAAAATTGTGAACACTATAAAATGGATAACACAAACGCATAGGCTTACATAATTAAAAATGACCCTTCAAAATGTTACATTTCATTTTCAACATAACTGGTGCTCATTTCACTGAACCAGACCTACCGGCGTTGCAAAGCGGTTACAGACAAATTTCTCCTTTGAAAATGAGACAATAATAAAGAAACTAAAAATAAATATTTAGAAAGCAGTGTTCGGTAATGGATTCAAAGTTCGTTTAGCGTAGACACCATTAATCAAGTACCGTGCACGTATTCTGAAGTAACGTCGTGCTTAAGGTGTATGTAGACTCTAGGACGAGGTTCTTCTCCAAGCAATGTGGATCAAGGACGGACCCTTGAGGCCAACACGCCGCGCACGTATACTTGATGTCTAACTTTCCATTTTGTTCGCGTAAAACCGCAATTACTTTTGTCAACACTTTTTTCGATAACCTCAATCACGGAAGAAAGCTCGAAATAGACGTCTACTTGTCTTTCTTTGGGAATTGTCATAAGAAAATAAATGTTTGTATCATCCATTATGGTATGAAGAAGAACAAGGCTTAAAACCATGATCAGCACACCGATGCTTATCTCTAATTTACGAAGGCCTATACAAGATGGCCGGAAAAAACTTGCATTCTCACTTTAACTTCTATATTACTTCAGATATTTTATTTCTGTTTTTTTTTTACATACCTCATTAAAAATACATTTTGGATTTTAAAATAAAATATATAATCGCGGCATGCAACTGTCTAGCTAAGGTGATAGAAGCGAATTCCAAAAGTATTTTTCTTTTGTATCTCTCTTTTAAAACTCTGATTTTATAATCGTAATCAACATTAAAGTGTACATACATTAGGACTTAAAACTATCAAGTTACACTGAAAATACAAAAATGAGTTCTGATGGCTGTCAAATTAAATTTTTTAATTTTAACGCTTATTATAATGATGAAATCAGATTTAAGAAGAATAAGACAAAACAGTTATGAATTTTTAAAGATTTGAAATAGCTGCCATTTTCAAACTTGTGAACGAATTTAGCTGGTTAACTAACTTGCCCAAGCTATTACAAAACTGCAAATGTAAGAATGCTAAAACACATACACACACACATACACAAAACAAATATAACAACCCTTAAAAATGATATACAGGCCACGATCAGTGCTCATTTTACAGCACTAAGTCTGCTAAAACATTGGCGATTACCAATAATAAATTTTTTTTGGTTCAGAAACTATTGTATACTCAGAATTTTCAAAATGCTTTAGTTGAGTAGCTTATTAGCTAAAGGAAACACTTTTTTTCAGTAAATAAACTTGGTATTTTTTAAGAGACAGAAAGGGGCTTACTCGAAATTTAAAAGGTAAAAAATGAAAGTGGTTAGAGTGGCATTACAAATGTGAGAATCTGGGTTCAATTCCCAAGTGCACAAGAAAGTTACAATGTTTACATGCATCATGAGGTAAACTGAGAATGTACTATGCCCGCGAACTTGGGCTGCAAATCCTGGACAGACGTGATCCTCTGAAGGCCGTAGTATTGTGTAAAGTTAGCAAACAGTAGTACTGTAACTACAGAGCTAGAGTAAGACGGGAGGTTGATTTTGCATAGCTCGAAGCTCTTTGCTTCCTAACAGGATTATAACTTTATACATTTTTGTAACTGTCCTTAGGGAAAAAAAGAGAATGGAGTGTTTTATAGTGTCACATTATGTCAGTTGACTTTTTACCTTCAGTAGCGAATCTGTCTTGGTTTATATCATACCTTCCCACTTACAAAACTAACTTATTACGTAAATTTCAAATCTCTACAGTCTGCACATGCCAATCTAAAAATATTAATCTGGCTCTGTACATGATTAAAATTAATTTTTTGGTAAGTTTAAATTACTGTTAAACTCCTTTCATTGCAACTAAAATCTTTCTTCTGTCAATTAAGTAAAGCAATTAGTCTCCTCCTACTAGGACCAAAATCCTAGTAATTTCTAAGATAGTATAAAGTCTAATTTCTATGTATACTCCAGTTTGTTCTATTTAACAATAGTCCAGTAAACTCATGACCACTATGCCTCAGGTAACTAATCTGGGAGGGATCCATAAATACTGACCAATTACAACAGCAGTCACAGGTTAACAATTTACTAGAATTATATTAAAGTTCATTATGTTTTATAGTCACTAATACTAGTAATTGATTACAATTAAAACTGACCTGATTTCCTTCTGTGTTGTTGGATGGCTGTTTTATAATAGCCCTCACCGCCTGATTGCCGATTGGTCTTAAACCTGGTGAAATTATTTGTTTATTCTGAGACGTTTGTAATTTTATAACTTGTGGTTGTCCTGCAAATAAAGAAAATACACTTTAGTATAAAAACAAAATAAAATAGAAATACAGTAATTAATTTTAAAAGTTATGCACAGTATTATTTGCACAGACACATCCTGACATCAGAGTTATCTGTACATATTTATTTAACTTGCCTGTCTCCAGTTTTTTAAACTGATATATTATTCACCAATTATGTAAAATGGATGGCAATACAATATTTAATTGTTTCTGAAATGATTCTTCATTTTTATTAAAATTAATAAATTTGGATTTATATGAGGATTATTCATGCTATGACAAAGACATACACATAAAAACGTTAAGTAAATTTTCAAAATATATGACTATAGGTCAGAACTTTTATAAATTTCAAGATGCTGGGTCTGGGTTGTTGATCTGGGGGAGGGGGAGGCTTGCTGGCTGCTCTAATTGCATTTTTTCAGTTAAAAAAAAATAAGTAAGTTGCTATACTGTCAAGAAGTATTAGAGTAGTCATGATGTTAACGCCCAGATCCATAAATTATCTCCAAATTCATTAATTTTACTTTTGTGTGTGTGTGTGTGTCTAAGTTTTATTCAAACTTGAACTTAGACACTAATTTTATCTGAAACTTTATCTGACCATGATATTTGTTTACAGCACTCAAGGATTTACAATTTTTGTTTGATTTATTTAACCTTGGCAAAACAAATATTTTGGTAATAGCATGGTTGGTTGCCCAGAAATATCTATAAAAATGAAAACCATTCAAAATTTTAAGTCATGATACCTTATGCTTTTGAAAGTTTAATGTCACTATTGATCAAGATTCATTTTAATAATACTTATGATTCATACTCATACAAAAGCATTTTTTTGTTTTTTGCTTAAGTGATGTCTATGCAATTCTATTAAATACAGAACTGAAAATTAGCTTCTATCATATCAGTGTGAAAAGCTGCATCAGTGTTATTATTTAAAAGTACAGTACTGTATGTATATCACTATTTATCTAGATGCCAACTAATATCAATTGTCAATTTAGCCTATATCTACAAGTAAACACTGCCAGTGAATAAATACATCTGTACATTGCTCCCTAGATGTTACTCATTTATCAAGGCATGCTATTCTTTTCTATGCACATATCAATCTATTACAGAAATTTAATGTTAAACAGAACTTAAATACTAAATGGTACTAGAATTAAATATGTTCATTTAATCACTCAAAAAGACCGGGCTACAATGCTTTAGTTAACCATTTCAGTGTCACTGGCTTTTTTATGTGGACTGAGATGTAATATTTTCCCCCTTTTGGACAAACTTTAAGCCAAATGAACATATTTAATAAATTTTATAATTTCAACTAGACATACATATTATATTATAGCGACAAAAAGTTAGCAAAACTCGTGGTCATGTAAGCAACTCAGAAAGAATTCACCCATTCCTGTCAGCTTCCATCTGAACCATCTTCTATTTATTTATAGCGGACCTCAGACTCTATTCTACCCCTGCAGGGGGGTGCAGACTAGCTGCACCTATTAAGAGGATTTAGACGTCCCTCGCGGTACCCGAGTCTAACACACATTTACATTTACAACACTACACTTACGACTTTAACACTTTACACTCACACTTACATTTAGGGAGGCAATAATAGCCTTAATGTGTTTTTCGCCTTAAAATAACAAAAAAAAAAAACTCTAATTGAGTTTCACAGAAAAATCAATGGTCAATGCTGAATCTGAACCCGCTCACACATAACACACTTTACTGGTCAAGTATAGTATTTTAGACTAATGTTGGGACTATCAAATACTTACAAGTATTCGGATAAGTATTCAAATACAAAAACTAGTATTCAAATAAGTATTAATTTAAAAGTATTCAAAATAGTTTCCTGAACGGGATTCATGTTGATACCAGGCTGAATGTGAATAAATATATGTTCAAATTTCAGTCTGGTCTCTAGTTACTTTGCAGCCTCTTATAACACTGTCTAAACTTACACAACACAACTGCTAAATACCTTGTTCATTAAAACACATACGATAGCTAATCATTTAAGTTGTACTTCCAAATCTGGAGGTAAATATTTCAATATTTGCAGTTACAATTATTATAAAATGTAATATTATATAATGACGATTATGTAATGATTTATTTGCTATTATCTTTTATATTCATTGTAAACATGACACCAATATAATCTCAGCTGAAGTGGTATAATCTAAGGAAAAACACTGGTGCCAAATCAGCTGGTTACATGAATATTACTTCCTATGAGTATCACCATGTTGCGTATTAGACCTTATTCTGTTTGAAAAGTCTAAGAATGGCTTAATATTTTGAATGTAAGTGAAATATGAACAGTAATGGAAGTGTGGAACTGACTTGATTAGAAAATTGGCCACAACTTTATTAGTCAAAATATCTGGTCCACTATCTAGAATATAACTATTTTTTTTTTTTTAGAAACGTAGTTATATAATACACACGATTTAATGCAAAATTTCAGAGAAAATCAATGAGGGGAAACTGGACACTCATATGTGAAACCATTTCAAAATATTCATGAAATGCACCAGTTGCTTGAGTTGAAATTTTGCATTCGTGTAACAGGAAAACTTAGTTCAAACCTATTCTGACTTGGATATTACAATTTTGAAAAGACTGCACTGATACTAGAATACCATCATTTTTAAAACCTACTAAGTGCTTAACAAGCTTATAATTACCAAATACATTTTCCTTAAATAAAATGAAGTTGACTTAGTGTTTAGAATAAAACTTCCCAAAAAAAGATTTACCCTACATGTATTTTCCACAAAACTAATAGGTTTTTTTTAAATCAAATCCATGTGCAAAGAGATATAACAGCTATCAAAAATATGATTTGAGAGGTTATATCCAATATTTGCTATTTTGATAAAATATGACAAAAAATTGATTTGATAATAGTTAGATCAAGGGATGAATACAACAGTGAATACAACTCCTTTTCCAAATGGTCATCAATCTTAAATAATCTGAATTTCATTGTCATAATAAATTTTAGTTTATGCGCATGATGTGAAATCAATTTCAAAAAAGTGTAAGATAAAAGTAATGATTTTTTCCCAAAAATTTTAAATAGCTGCTACTTTGAAATGTAATGATTTTGTAGACTAAAGAACTTGTCTAAAATATCACCAAAATCACAAGGAAAATTAAACCACTAATTTCACAATTTTTTTTATTTAGTGACATGTTTCATCTTGAGGCATCTTCAGAAACAAACTTTGTTACGGTGAAACATATGTCACAAAATAAAAAGAATTTGGTAAAACTATTCTGAATATTGTAACTGAATATGTAACAGACAATCTATTCTAGCGTTCTAATTTTCCTTGATACAATGAAATTTCACCAACTATCGACTGTGTGTTCAATAAATAATTACCAAAATAAATTTGTGTCACGTTTTGACTTCTTCAAATTAGATATTTGTATAAAAAGTTGTCTTCTTTATACCATATGAAGTGAAGGATACTTTAGAATTAAGGATCAATGTTAACAGGAAAGGAAAACCTTGTGGTAGTAATTGCATTCTCGAAACTGTAACTATGAAACGTATAAGTTCAAAGACGCAGCAGACTGACTGGTGCTTTAACATATTGGATATGCTGGCTCTTTGCACTTACAACACTACACTTACGACTTTAACACTTTACACTCACACTTACATTTAGGGAGGCAATAATAGCCACAGTGTGCTTTTCGCCTTAAAAAAAAAAAAAAATGAAATTTTTATGTATATGATGTTATTTAATAGTAGTTTTTTAGATTTTGTTTCCATCATATTGGTGAGACACTGTAGCTATGTAATTTTTCTATTCTGTGCAAATCTGGATAAATATTAGAAATCTTAAATTCCACATAATGATTGCCACATTTTATCTGAACTATTTTAAGATAAAACTTCATTAGGAAGTAGTTTACACTTTTAATGTGCAGTTAAAATTCGTTGCCAACAAAATGTAAACCTCTAGCCAAGGAATTTTATAATTTTGTAGACATCACTATTTAAAACTGGACTTAAATCATTGACAAAGATTTTGTTAAATAATTTTGTCAATTAACAGCAGGCCTCAATCAAGATGATTTAAAGAGAAAACTAGTGATTATTTGTTCAGAATTTACATTAAAACAAAGGAAACAAAATATTTATTTCTAAAATCAATTTTTACAAAATGGTACATTTATAATTATTTCAAATCAAATTATTTGAATTTGTTTAAACAGAAACCAAATTAATAAAATTATTGAAAGTAAATGATTTTCATAATTTTATCACGAAAATAGGTATATTTTGTAACACAGATGGATATACAGTACTTGTCAGGCTAATTTTTTAAATGGTTGATCTACTGCAGACAAGCATGGATCCAGGGAGTATCACGAACCTCCCCAAAGGATGTTGCATTTAAGCATTTTTAATATGTTTGAAATTATACTGTAAAACTTTCTCAATATTACGACAAATGAAATCATGGCACCTATGTGTGAAGAACGTCTTGTAGGCCTTGTTCTCCTACAGAACCACAGAGAGATGATGTGAACATTGACCACATAATCACTACATTTGCCAAGGCTTTCAAAAGAAAGTTAAGCTTTGTCTTTTAAGAAAATGTAATATTTATACAGACACTGTAGCACATAACTTACACATTTTTATAATTAAAAAACTTTTCTGCTTTGTATTTACATTTTTTTAATAACCCTGTTCCTTTACCAACATAAATAAAAATCAAAACTGAACTGTCTCAGAAAGCTAAATCATACAAATTTGTTTTAAATGTGAATAGAAAAAGTAGTCGGAGTTGAAAATTGAACAAATACATTCGCAGTGACCAAGTAAGATAAAACATAAAACCAATCTTGAAATAGTCATATCCCCATTTTTTAAGATTAAGAAAGTAATCTCAACTGTAATTAAGAGAAATTGGTAATGTAAATAATTAATTGTTAAGTGTCTGATCTTTAAGTTATAAGAAACAATAAACATAAGGAATAATAGGTATACTATAAGGTTGTTAATTGTTCAGAAAGTTAATACATTTTAGTATACCATTTACTTAGACTGGCCACTACAGAAAATGGTCTAGGAATAAATATTGGGTGGAATAAGTTATAATGTAGCTTATGCATGCAAAAAATATTTACTTCCACTCATTTTATCTGTCATCAGTAACATATTGACCAATTACATATGTTTGTGCCCTGTCACAGTGCAGGATACCAAAAATTAGGTTATCCCACACGGCCTGTGCTGGGGATACCAAAAATTGGGTGGAGGACGGTTGTAACTAAAGCTCTAGGAAAAGAGGTGGAGGTGGGTATAGTCAGAAGCTGTCTACAAAGGAGGGAGGGGTTTGTCCTTTCTTATGTGGAATCTGGTGATGGACTCATTACTGGATCTTCTTTCTTTGGAGGGATGCTATACTAAAGATATGGAGTCAATTGTAGTGGTTCTTATTCAGGGGTGGTATGGTAAAATATTAGTGGATCTTATTAAGACTGCCCTATCACGAGTAGAGTCTAGGGAGCCCTATAGAACCTTGTTGCCAGGAGAACCTAGAGGTTACTACAGGAAGACTACAATAGTTCCCTTCACAAAAAAAACCTGTACTTAAGAGGGCTTAAGCTCTTCGAGGAGGTAATTCCAGTTAAGAATGACACAAAATATCTATGCTTGGAGTTGGACACCAAAATAACCTGGAGTGGATCATGAGGCTGGCCTGCCTGTGTATAACCAAATCTATAAACACAGTATTAATGGTGGCTATTGAGATTGTGCTTGGACTTCTACAGTTGATTAATGTCATAGGGGAGGCATGTAGAGCAGCACATAGACTCCAGGAAAGTGAAGTCTGGCTAACCTCAACTTTGGGGTATCATCAACTTGTACCTAACCTCAACTTTGGGGCAAATCACATAAAAGATATGAATGGAAATGATTTGATCCTGATTATGGAAATGGTTTAACCATCAAAGGAGAAAGAAGATTGTGTGGTGGAAAACTCTGGAGATCTTGTATTGTATAAAGATGGTCCCAAAACAAAAAAAGGTACTGGTGCTAGGTGTATGGTTTGAGTTCAGGGATGAAATTCAGGGATAATAACAATACAATTATGTATTGTTACCCTGTCACTGTATTCCAGACAGAGGTAATGACTGTCAATGACTGTGTTAGGGAGGACTGAGGCAAGCCTTTAAGAAGGCTTGAATTCATATTTAAACCGATAGTCAGACAATGATTAAAGCACTTGCAGATCCTGCGATTCAGTCTAAGCTGGTCTAAGAGTATGATGAGAACCTCAATGTTCCTGGAAAACCGTGTTTTTCTTCACTAGGTTCCAGAGCGCAAGGGGTTTGAGTGTAAGGAGGAAGCGGACAGATTGGTGTATCTGCATCTGAATTTATTGGACAAGAGAGCTGGCAGTAGGAATTTCTCTGTATCTGGCTGAATCAATAGGTTAGCAAAGAAGCAACACCAGGTTAAATAGGACAACCTTAAAGGGCATTTCCATAGTAAACATCTTTTAAAAAAGGTCCCTCATGGAGGGTTTTGAGTAGTAGTAGACATCTTGGGCAGAGTACAACTCAGGTAAACCATAAGGCTCATTAAAGGGCACTGTGGTCTGAGGGTGCACATGAACCACGGAGAAACCGTGTGCAGGTTATTCAGGAAAGAAGAGGAAACTGCAGTCCTCTTAATTTGTAATTATGAAGCTCTTGCCAACAGTAGAATAAGGGTGTTTGGTTTTCAGGCCCTTGAGGACCTCCAACAGAATTAGCTAGTCAGTGGACTGCTAAAACTTATCTGGCTTAGTTGCACAATAGATCCTTTGATCGCAGTGCTCAGTGTTATTGTAATCCCTTCCTCTAGTATTAATGTTAATTTATTGGTGAATATTTTATAATCCTGGATGTGTCTATTCCTCTGACGCCTACTTGAATGTTTTATTTTAAAGTGGAAATTTGCCAATAAACAATAAATCTCTTACGAATATGCTGTACTCATGTATTAGGCTAAATTTTTGTATGCAAGCTATTAATAGAGATTAGCCAATAAAACAAAATTGTATGATTTAATGTTTTTCTAATTGGTCTTTACTTGACTCGTTATGTTTTTTTTTGTTAATAATTTTAATTATAGACTAACACAGGTACAGGAGATTTTGAATTTTTTTAAATTAGGCCTAATCAATGTGGAATATTTTTTGTAATAAAAATTTGCATAAATTGTATGAGAAATTTTTTTAATCAATTAGCATTACACTATTATTAAATATAATTTCACAGAACTCAATCTTCAATTGAAATCAGCTTCAATAATTTTTATCAACTTGAAATTTGCACCTTTGTAATGTTGGAATCACTAAACTTTGGTTTTGCATAATATAACAACAGTTTGGGTTAAGCACAAGTTTTTTCTATGTTCTCTAAAGATTTATCATTATTTGTTGCAAATTTAAACCTCCCTTTAAAAGGTCTTCCTTATTATTTAGACCAATTGCATCTTTAAACAAACATATAATTATCGAATTTCTTGAAATTTTGTACCTACCTGTTTCTTCATTTCAATTAATAATAATTTTAATATTGTATGTATTTCTTTAAATACAGTCACGATTATTAAATCCCCTGAACAATTCAAAAACTTTACTTCACAACGTAATTATTGTATATAAACTCTATAAATCAAAGGCTCTTATCAATAACAGTTACCCTTCCTGTTCACAAGTAACACGAAAAAATATATTAGCAAATTATTTTGCAAGGAAACAAAAAGAAGAAAAGACAAAGTTGTGAATTTTAGTTCATTATGTTCTAAAAACACAACTAATTTTGTACATGAAACTATTTTAAGTTATCTTAGCCTACTAAAAAAAAAACTACTACACACAGCTCGGCTATTCAGTGTACAAGTACTTTTTATTACGCTGCTCAACCAATTCACACTTCCATATTTCAACAAGAACAGGTTAATCCTATTTTATTTTCAAAAACAATAAAATTCCCCTACATACTGAAAAAACTTGTCTGTATAGGCTACAATCTGAAACATTAGCTACAGTATATAAATAAAATACATATTATATACGGTAGGTGTAGAATCTATAGGATGTTGTCACGCTTTGCACTCTGATAACATATATTTTTTTAAAATAAGTCCTCTGAGATCAGATGACTACTGATCACAGACATTTTCCTGTCAGATCTGAACTTTCCTCACACACTGGACGATTATCAGTACTGGCCAAGTTAAAATCATTTGAATGTTTAGACAAGTCATTTGATATTGTCTAAACTATCAACCATCCAATTAAGGAATTCCAGGTCCTTTTTACCAATTGTGTTGTGTAAAAACAAATAATGTAATGTATTGTAACAAAAACAATGAATTTATTATTGGTTTTAACCCTATTTCCTTATACTTTATTATGAGAAAATGATCATGATAAATTAAAATTAAATATTAACAGATCAGCAGGCCCTACAGAATTCAAAATTCTTTCAAAATTTACATGTTTAATTTTCATTTATACAGATATACAGTAAGACCTACTCTATTTAAATATTTTTTATAATTAAGCCAAAAAACTCAGACAAATAAAGATATATTAAGCCTATTCCTACTTTTTTGTATGACAATAAAATTTTATTAATAAAAAATATTTAAAATTTTAGGTTGTAGAAAAAAATAATGACAAGCTGATGATGTAGAATGTTAGTGACCATCTAAGTAAGGTCCACATAGTAAGTGGCCAGTCATGCCGATCATCTGAGCTGCAATATATTTAAAGTGGTAAATATTCAGTGCTGGTTTGGAGTGAGATAAGGCCAGTAGTATTAAACATTCTAATGTAAAATGGATATAATGCTTCCATGTACAGTTATATACAAAGTTCCCATGTAGGCCTACAAATCTGTAACCTAATTGTGAAAGTAACTAATAAAAAAATGTTTTGTTTGAATTTTGTACCAACCTTATTCTATCACAAGGTACAAAATTACATTACTTTCCATTTTGGTGTGGACTCAAAAGACATTTATTAAGAAAAATGTCAATCAATGTTTTCCTGAACAATATTCAATAAAATTGAAACGTTAGCACTATGACATGTATAGGGCTCAAGCGTAGTCCTAAATGCAATGTGTAATTCACACAGTGCCACTATCCATAACATCAGGTATATTCTAATGGAAATGATGGTGGAAAAAGGCCTACGGTGTTTCACTGCATTATCCACCAACAGGCTCTGTGTGGAAATACCCTTGACGTTTCCAGATGTAATGCAAATTGTTATAAAGGCAGTGAACTACATAAGATCTCATGCCTTTAAACTTGTGCAGTTCCAGAATTTTCTCCCACAGATTGGCAGTATCCTTCCCTACCAATGTGAGGTATATTGGCATAGTAGAAGCGTTTGTACTTCAGAGATTTTCTAACTTTGTGAATTTAATGTCATTTTCATACTTATGTTTGAAAAGCATGTGGAAAACAAAATACTTGATCATTCTCACATGTGCAAGAAGTTTGCTAATGAAACTTATCAGCCATTTCCATCACACTTTGCCCTTAAATTTTTTATTAGTCTCCTTGAGGAATTTTAAGAAAAACACTTATGCCGAAGATAAGATACAGTTATTCCAAAACTCTTTCAAATTTAAAGTTGACAACATGCCAACATATCTTCAGTTGGAAATAAATCAACTGACAAACAATGAAAATATATATAATGCTTTCAAATAATGAAGCAGGAAACCTTCTTCCCTTTTAGATGTAAGTACAGTTCACAGTACTTTCAGCCCTAATTACCCTAACAACATTTAAGCCTTCTTAAACAAAAAAATCTTTTCAAGGGGAATGATTTTAGTTTTTTGTTTGACACACTTGTGTGAACAAATATTTTCAAAAATGAACTATGTCAAGCCTAAATATAGATCCAGATGGTCATATAAACATTACACAACAATTCTGTAGATAAGCGGAATGAAATTTGAACTAAAATGTAAATGTTAAGCAACTAAACTACACATTAGAGACCACAATAAAGTGTTACCCTATAACTTTTCAACTTTATTGTTTCCATAAAATTATTTTTAAATAAAGATATTTTCTTCTACAAACTTTTTTTGGAAATGTATATATAAACTTGGCCTAAGCCTATGCAATGAAGTTTTTTTTGTCAACGTCCATAATTTATGCTAGTTAGACTAATGAGAACGAAGGATCTGTGTTAACGGTAAGGGAAAAGCAACAGTGGCTTGAAATAAGAACCTTTAGGTGCACAGTTGAGTGATACAGTAAACTGATAAGCAATGTGGCATCCAGTCCATTTAGATTCTGATATAAAATAGTTTGATGATCTCTGAAGTATGTTGTAATAAGGCTTAGACTATTATAATTAGGCCTATTCCACACACCTTTCCTTCATATTCTAGAGATATGCACTGATTGCAACTTAAGCATAAAAAGTTTTTCATTCTTTATTTAGACGATAGACAAAAAAACATACATCTTTCTTCCAGTATTTCATTGAGGTTGGGCTACAATTTTTGAACTGAAGAGCCAACATTGTTTTCTATTTTACTCTTCTTGTACTGGTTTAATACATTTCTTCATTGATATTTTTTGCAAAGTTTATGATGGGGAGAGTATTGTATTTTTTTCACCATGTTTTTCTTGTTGTTCACAACGAATGTACATAAATCAACGGTAGGCCTACATCAAATCTGCCGCTTACACTAATCGTACACACTTGTCTAACAAACTATGCATATATATAATAACATCAAAATAAAACAAGTTTGACAGTCAATGGTACCAAACATAAAGGTGGAAAAGAGATGGAGGGATTTCTGCCTCTTTATTCCATGACATCATGATGATCTGTTTTTTGGAAAATTACTTTTGAGACAAATATATGAATCTAGCGTTAATAACTGAGGCCTAATATTATTTCAATCATTATAAAATAATATAATAATCTTACTTAGGCTTAATTAAAAATACTACATACGTTAAATTGACTGACAATGTTTATAACAGAAGCCACACACAGCATTGTGTTAGCTGCCACAATAACTAGACATTGTGACCAACTGTTCTTTAAGTACTATTATTGAAACTGGTCTTCTTATATCAATTTAAACAATTTTAATTTAAAAAAATTGGATTCAAGAAGAAATCTTTGTAACTGACAATTAATATATTTTGCTAGTTAACACTACCCTTAATTTTTATAATACTAAAATAACACATAATTAGGTAATTAATTTGAGTAGGCCTAATTATTTCTTATTCTAACCAGTTACTTTTATGCTGGATTCTAAGTATTCTTTAATTTATTGCACAGCATTTAAATAACAATAATAATAAAGTATCACATTTGACAATTCATTAAGTGACAACTCCTTCATAAACAACCTATCATGGCATCTGTAGGCTATTGTTGTTGGCAATACTGAACAGGAATTTTTATTGAGTGCATTGGTAAATACAAAATGGCTAGGCCTATATTTTACATAACATTAAGTTAGGTTTTATAATAATAGTAGGACATAGGCCAAAATGCTTCCATATCAACTAAGATTAAACTGCAGCAAGAAATTAAAAATTTCTGTCAAAGTTTTTAAGAAGTACATACTGAAACAGATTTGAAGTTTTGAGGTGTACAAATTTATAGAGAATGTGCCAAAGATGCAGAATGGACTTGTACTTACATCCACTAAAAAAAAAAAAAAATAAAAAATAAAAAATAAAATAAACTATAAACCACTCTGGTAAATTGAAAGTAAAAAGCTAAATTCCTTTGTCAAATGAAATTTTAACCTAATGTATTATTTTTCTAAGCAACTCCTAGACAAATTTTCAACAATATAATTTTGTAGGTAAGATTTATTTTATGACTCTTAATGTAAGGAAAGTTATTATACATTAGTAAAACAACAATATTTACTAATCTAATATGACATTATTATTATTATTAGGTCCTATTAGGCTAAACTGATTAGATTCTTGCTATGTCCCGCCAAAACCGGGACATCTGGCATACACACACCCCCACCACTCAAATAGATTTGTTCTCTATTCTCCAAGTTACCACCCCTCCAAAATCTAAAGAAGCATGCACCAATTTTGAGATACTCACCATTAACATCATGGATTATAAAATTTAGCGTACTACCATGCTGTGCCATCTTCGATATTTTATTTATCAGTCTGCAAAGTCACACATTCACTTTACTGCATAAATACTAACTAAATAATTCATAAACGAGAGGAGTGACGACGGAGCACTTTACTACGAACGGTCAAAATGGCGACGAAAACACCACCACCAAACATTATTGAACTTCATTCAACATAATTTTTTAAAACTAAAACACAATTTTAACAATAAATAAAATATAATGTATCTGTCATTAAAATATGACAGTTACAGAACTTCAATAACAGCACACTACAAATTTATGATAGCTAAACTTCCTCCTGCAAGTGCTAAATGTAAAACACACCTGAATACGCTTGGCGGCGGGCACAAAGCTAAACAGCTGATTGGGTAAAGCTTATCACGTGGTATTTTCATGTTCCTTGAATTTAACCATAGGAACGGACCGGAAACACCTGAAGTATGGGTTAAAAACTGCTTTTTATTGGCTATTCAGTTCCATATGTTCCTTATTTAACCTCAACCGGCAAAATGGTAGAAGAAATAGCTGGGACGCTGCCTGATAATGTTTTGGAAGTGATATTTTCTTATTTAGACCTTCATGAACTTAGAAACTGTTCTTTAGTGTGTAAAAATTGGTATAGGTTTTTGAATGATGAAAATAATGATGTGTGGCGATTACATTGTATACGCAAGTTGGCCGAAGAAGCACTCAAGTCAGACTTGTTGTCTTCTGTGCCAACATACAAGGCTAAGTTGAGAGCATTTTATCATGCATGGAACCCAAATGACTGTTCAAGAAATGTGTATATTAAACCAAATGGTTTTACATTACATAGAAATCCTGTGGCCCAAAGTACGGACGCTTCAAGAGGTAAAATTGGGTTTAGGCATGGTAGACATGCTTGGGAAGTGATATGGGAGGGACCTTTAGGGACAGTTGCAGTTATAGGTATTGCTACCAAAGAAGCTCCTTTACAGTGCCATGGATATGTTGCCTTATTGGGTTCTGATGATCAAAGCTGGGGGTGGAATTTAGTTGACAACCACTTGTTGCACAATGGTGACTCACAAGGAAACTATCCTCTCTTGAACAATGCACCCAAATATCAGGTGGGTTTATGATGGTGTTTTGTAAAAGTGTTGTAGGCTAAATCATGTGTATTGAAAGATGTATCTGTATAACGTTTAAATTAGTTTTTTTCCCAGTAACTAACATTCAATTTACCAAGTGAACATTTAAGTTATTACTGCAATAATTTAAATTAGGTTCATATTAATATTTTGTTGCAGAATGAGGTTATGTTTCAAAAACCTAACCTGATGTAATTATTTCCTCCAACCACCTTCAACTAATTTATGTCATATTTAAATATGTCGGTTCTTGTATGTTACAAATTGTTTAGCAAATAATTTGAAAGGTTGGAGAAGCATTTCTAACTCAGAAAAATAAATAACCTCCATAACCTATTATTGTTGTGTAGTACAAAAGTTATTAATTTTTTTTTTGCCAAGGCACTAATAATAATAATAATAATTAATTTTCATGATAATTAGTAATAGCAGAAATTATAGGAAGTATAAAAAAAAATCAAAAATCAAAATGATCTGCATAACCTCAAAATTATTACAGCACAAAAGTAGCTGTCATGTTTTAATCACAAAAAATATTAATTAAATTTGTGTTATTAATAATGAAAAAATGAGGTTATTTTTGACTTGCCAGGACTTGCAAAAGTCATGATTTTAACATTTTTTTTTGCTTTTTTTTCTTTTCGTTTTACCTTCTGGGGTACGCTGAATTAATCATTTCTTGCTCGCTGTACTTTTCTTTGTTCCCAGTAGCTCTTCATTCTTTCTGATCTTCTTTTCCTCTCCTCTTCTGAAATGATAGGTTTTTTGCTTTTATTATATGCTACATTATTTCGTTGAGAGAAATGAACCCGCGAAGATTAAATTAATTATGATAAATTACAATTTTTAGCTTTTTAAAATGGAACTATATTCTCACGTCCATTTTTTTCTATCTACCATGACATTAGTTACAAAGGTTAGTACTTCTTAAGGAATACAAGTTATATATGTAACAACTGAGTTAAACACCCAACAGCTGAGTTGATTTAGGTTATCAAGTTCTTTTTTGATTTAAAAAAATATTATATTCTTTTCATTATTAATGACACATTTTTTTTAAAATACCAAACAACCAAGTTGAGCCAAGTTATCAAATTCTTTTTTTTTTAGTATATTCTTTTCATTATTTATAACACACCTTTAACTTATCATTTTCACCATTAAATAAACGTTTTTAACCTTTACACAGTAGTCATTTGAGGTTATGTTTGTCACTTCTATTCTTACTTTTATTTTCACTTTTTTGTAACTTCCTCTTGTTTCCACACTTTTATATTTCAGATAATTAATATTGGGTATAAAATAAAGTGTTTCTGTAAAAAAATTACCAAAATTGACAAAAGTCCCAAAAACTCAATTTTACCAAAACGTATTTACAAATCGAACATGGTTTTGGTATAAAATTACTATTAAATTAAAACCTACCACCATTTGTATCAAAAGTATGGTTTGCACGTTCATGTATCATATTCATGTTAGATTACAAAATTGTGTCAGGTTTTTCACGCATAACCATGTTAGGTTCTTTACACACAACTGTGTTAGTTAGGTTCTTGAATATTTTTTTCTTAAGTTTATATTGTTTTCATATTAATACAGTTAATTAATTGTTTTCATGATAAAAAAAACCCATTATCTACTTTTGCGCAGTAGTAGGTTAGGCGGGTCATTTTATTTATTTTTTTAACTACCTGTAGTTTCCACACTTTTATATTTTTAGATATTTGTGATATTTTAGGTAATATTTAGGTTAATGATTTTTAAGTGTTTTTTCCTTTTATTACTTACTTCATTTATTATTCAATTAAGAAATATTTACCTAAGGAAGATAAAATTTCTTATGATAAGTTATGATGTTTTGTAATTTTTAATGGAACTATATTGTGACATCATTGCCAATGTTGCATGGAGCATGCTAGATTTATTACGCTAAGCTCACCAGTCGTGTTTATTATTAATTACATGCATTTAATAATAAACATGCTTCAAGATGAAAAACTTGTTACCTTCTTTCACACAGTAGATTGTGATTATGTAGGTTACTTTTATTTTCGACCTTTTTTTCCAAACTTAATGTAATTTCTGTATTTGTGTTCTTACTATTGGACAATTAATAAAGCATTTTTGTGTACAAATTATTAAAGTAGTCATATCACCTGAAGAATCATATTTACCACCTTTTCTTTAATAATCCATCTTTATTTTATTTTTGATGGTATAATCAATTTTTCAACCAGTGGAACATTTGAGGCTTCAGCCTACTTTCATATCTGTAGCCTTTCAGGGTCTTGTGAGATATTTTAAAATCCATTCTAAAAATAAAATGCAATATGTAAGATTAAAACTGTTAAAAGAGAAGTTATAAATTTCTAGAATTTATCACAGAATTTATCCAATATATATATTGGAACAAATAATGGTATTTTACATATTCCACTGATTTAAATAATGAGAAATAAAACAGGTATAAAAATTGTAACTGGTTTCAGTATTATTAGTAGTATTATGTAGGCCTATACATTTGAGGGAAAGATTTAAGAAAATGTATCAAAAATTATTATAGGGCCTAATTATGAATTTTTTAGTATCCTGTGTATGTTTTTGGAAGGTTAACCTCCAACATTAAAAATAAAGTGTTTTTTAAGCAGAAAGAAAAATTTATAGTAATATCTAAATTTAGATTATTTTAATTCACAAATAATTTGAAATATTTAAAACATAAAATATTCTAATTGGAAATTTTTATAACAGAGAATTATAAAACTTTTATTAGTTGGGCATCAGTGCCTCTGGCCCAGACATAAGCTGGACAAATATTCAACACTTTTTTGCAAAACACAGATTATATGAACTACTTTTATCCCAAATGAAGCAACAAATGCTGGGGACTTTCCCTTAGCCAGTAACGTGGTGTATATAATGCTATAGAGTCCATCTCTCTTGACCTAATCATTCATAAACAAACCTTTACATTAGTTTGCCTTATATAATTATGGTAGTTAGTTTATCTTAAATGTTATTATCATTCATTTATATTAGTTAACATTATTATAATCGCATTTATAACATTAGTATAATAATTTTTGTTTATTCATTTTAACATGTTCAAACATTTGAACAAAGAACTGAATAAATCACCTGTAATGTACAATAACATATTAGTCTCAATAAAGGCTATATAACACGAGATGAATTTAACTGTCACTGATACTCTTTATAAAAAACTACCATTTTACAATTGGGTCAGTTATTAAGCAATATTTGCTTAAAATAAATTGTTTCAGAAATATTGAATATTTTTAAGTTTTACGAACCAATAACTTTGGTTTCACTACTAATAATTAGTATGATATTAGAACAATGTGATTAACATTCGCCTAACATATATTTGTTACTTTTTTGTAAAAGTGTGTTTGCTTTTTTCTGAGTACAGTGGTAAAAAAAATTGTGCATAGCAATATTTTGAAAGTTAGTATTTTCAAAAAGATCTGTGTTAGGTTAGTTTGTACTTTTTATATTTAGTGGGAGCAGAGGAAACACATGTGTTTAAGAATTGACATTGTTTATTTAAAAGAAAGGTCTTGCTCCAACATTGGAGTCAGTACAGCTTTAATGTCTTAACAAAGAAAAAAAAATTCAGCACTTTGATTATGTGTGGTTTGTTCCCCACAAAAAAAATCACAGATCAATAGATTTGGAGGTTGTAAGGGTGAGGAAGCATCATGAGTGTAAGGGTGGATCCTGAAATGACATGTCCAGGAAACATTAGCAAACCAATTTTATTGATGCTCTTACTGTTTGAGCTGTGGCTTCATCCTATTGGAACCATATTTCTTTCATGTTTACCTAATGTCTTTCCAGTTTTGAATGCAGGAAGTTGTTAAATATTTCCTTTTCAAAAAAGTAAACAACAACTATCATTTATCTTGGAGACACTGCACCATACTATCACTTTTTGACCACATAACCATAATTGCTGTGAAGACGTTTTTAGTGTAGTTCTTATTGGTTCTCTGATGTCTAGTACCGACAGTTTTGTCTGTTACCATGCCCCTCAAAGTACAAAAATGTACTTTGTCACTCATTACTACAATAGCATTTGCATCTTCCATTAGAATGGCAATCATTATATCATAAAAAGTCACTTTCAGTAGCAGCCGATCAATTATTATTTTGTAGGGATGAAATTTTAAATCATTGTTTAAGATGAAGTGTAATGAACAACATGACTTATGAAAAGCTGAAGTCTGCCACCTAGTGTATTATTTGAACTAGCATCAGTTCTAAATGCTTCAACCCATTGAAGTATGGTGTTTTGATCTAGAACTAAAGTTTGACTTTTTATATTAAAATTAAATCTGGAAAGAAGTTGAACTATGACTACAGAATCACTGTTTCTAAAAAGACTGTTTAACAACAAACACACAATGTTCTACATTTTAACATTCCATGGTGACCAAAACTTCATTGCCCGAACTGTTCACGAGTAGTTGCTAAAGAAAATCTTAGCTTACTATTGTTGTGAGACTAACCATGGTGCATGGTGGGATGGTTGTTTGGTAGCTGAAATCAAAAATCCAGGGAGCAGTCGTGAGACTGGCAACTGGACAAATATTAATGTTTCTTTGTGATTAGTGGAACAATTAGTAGTGTTCCTGGAATTAGTAGTGTACACTTGTTAATGAAAGCAGTGAGAAGAATGTGTGTGTACTGCTTTCAATACAAAAACCTATTGAAATATTGACGTAAGCAACCTATTGAAATATTATGAGAACAATCCATGATAACATATAAAGGAATAGGGAATCACATGTGCTTGTCACGATCTTAAACAATATGATGACACAATACTTGTACTCCAAGTCATTCAAGGTACTAATTCCAGAACAAGAAGAATGGATTGAGCGATGAAGGCTTTATCATCGAGAGATCTAGAGTGGTATACTGATAATGCCAAGACTAGTGTGGAACAGGGGGCTGGAAAATGTGGAGATTTAACCTAATGGAAATATGTTTTCTGCATGTTGAGGTATTCCACAGTATTTTAGTCGGAAGTTACAGCCCTGATAGAGTGTGCTAAAGAGAACATAAAACTTGGGCACAGGAGCAAGGAAATAAAAATCTATAGTGACAAGCAGCTTTGCTATGAAGGTCAATTTTAATTTTTACAATTTTTAGCCTTTTAAAATGGAACTATATTCTCACGTCCATTTTTTTCTATTTACCATGACATTAGTTACAAAGGTTAGTACTTCTTAAGGAATACAAGTTATATATGTAACAACTGAGTTAAACACCCAGCAGCTGAGTTGATTTAGGTTACAAAGTTCTTTTTTGATTTAAAAAAAAAAATTATATTCAGTATAAAAAAAATGTGTATAGGAAGTTGTATTTATATTTGTATATAAATGTTGGAATTAGACTGAAATGAATTCAGGAAAAAGCTAGCCTGGGACTGTATGAATTTCATGGTACTACTAGATATTTGAAACAGTGTTATGTTGTATTGGATGGTAGGGTACGCTGGGATTTATGGAAATGAGCGAGGTCATCGATTGGCAAACCAAGCATCAGCATTGAAATTCACAGGACCTGAGCTATGTTGTGGTATATCATGGAAGATGGTTATACAAGGTATTGGTACTTGGGCTCAAAGAGAGCATGAGAAAAGATGGAAGGGTACAGTGGGACTAAAGATGAGTACGCTTACTTTTCATGGATCCTCTAAACAAAGTTCTTCTATCTTGCTTTTCAAATGCAATATAAGAAAAATGTTAGCCATGATTACAGGGCATGGCTATTTTAAGAAACATATTAACAGGATTGGTATATCAATGGACCACCTCTGTTTAGATTATGTAGCTACAGAACTTCTGCTCTTTAAATGTAAGAAATTTATGAGCAAGAAAGAAACAGAATCTTCAAGAAAATGACCAAAGGATTGACAGAGAATTGTTTATCTAAAAGAATGAACCAAATGGGAGAATCTCATTGATAAAGTCATAGAGTTTATGAGACTCTTGGAGAACAACTTCTAAGCCCAGTACATTATTATTGGGCATGCAATAACCCCATGTGACTGATGTACAAAGGGATATGGACTGCCTGATACAAAGTCTCCTAATATTAACACACACACTTTTATTACAGATTTCTTAGAAGTTGGAAAACATTTTAGTCTTGTTACTTGTGTACAAAACATTAGTGTTAGTCTAAATATAAAGGAGTAGATGAGACACCATGGGACAAGATGTCCATTGTAAAATCAAATGATTTTCAAAATTGGCCCATTAAAGTAGCGTTTTGTGTTCTTATGAGTGAATGTGTAAATACATTTGTGTGTCTAAATTTGGTAGTGTAGCAATTTTTCAGTCACAAAAAAAATCGATTTCAAAACATCAAGGTATAATGTATGTGGAATTATTGTATATTGATTTTGTGGAATAAATAACATAAACAAATGAGGTATACATAAATTATTTCTTGTTAAAGAGATTGTGTTCACTATATTTAGTTATCTACCATATGTTATATTAAAAATAAACAAATTTTGAATTAAAGTATATATATATATATATATATATATATTTTTTTTTTTATCATTACTTGCACGAATCATAGTTGCTTGTAATCTTGAAAGTCCAGTGTTTTCACTGGGATTTTTAGAACCAGGGATTGTTAGTTCCTGGAGCGTTACGTACAGCCGCATCCTCTGGATGAACAGACGCTGACCAGGTTGCCGGTGGTTGCCACTACAGACGCACTCTGGATTTTGGTGTTCTTGGTTCCTCCGCCCTCTTTGCCGTTGAGAAATACATCTTCATCCGCCATTGAGACCGTTGACCACTTCACTGTAAGCAGATATCAGAAGAAGGAGGCTTCGGTTCTATGGACACATCAGTAGACTCCCAACAACGAGACTTGCCAACAGAATCCTTAAGTATATACAAGGTGTCAAATCAACAACGTCGTGGATCGCACAAGTCAGAATAGACCTACATGACGCAGGAATAGACTCGACAGATGTTGAAGACAGGTGCGCATACAGGAGAAAGATGCTCGGTTGGAAGGTCCCAGAGAATGAAATCCCAAAGAGAGCAGGGGTAAAATGGACGGAGGAGCGGAAGAGGATCCATGAGGACAGGATGAGGGAGGTGTGGAGGATTAGAAGGAACAAGACATGAGTCGGAGTGCTTTGCGTGATCCAACAGGGTCTATGCGCAGATAATAATAATAATAAATAAATAAATAAATAAATATATATATATATATATATATATATATATATATGGTACAATAGACATATTTATTTATTTTTTTGATTGGATAGGCTATGTTGATGGATGTGGTCGCTGTTTTTATGCATGGTTATCAATAGTTTTTTTGAATCCAAATTGATCACTGTAATTTGTAAACATTGTCTGTTTTTATTTGTCTTGTGGTCTTGAGATATGTCATTTTTATTTATATAAGGTATTTTGGATGGATACAACAATAACATGATATACTAGTTTATCTGTAATGATTTGTCATATAGTTATGTATTATTTAAAATCTCATACAATTTCTTGTATTACTTTTCACTAAATTTACCTCTGGTCGGAATAGTAAGGTTATCATTATCAATAAGCTATTTTTAGATTGCAAAACCATACCTGTCTTACATAAAAACACTTTTATCTCAGATTACACTTTGATAAACTTAATATTTCATTTTCTGTCATTGTAACCATGGGAAACAGCCAAATATTTTTTACAACTCACCCATCCTTGGAAATCTAGACTGTTGTGTTAGATTGAACAGATAAAATTTTGGTAAAACTTTAGACAGCTATGAATTACTAACACTTTTTAAAACTTTTCTCTGAATGTATTAATATTTCCGTTTTTGTATGATTAAACGGTAAAAACATGTTTAGCACTCTCATAAGTGACAGTGTAGGGATTTTTGGAAAATAGAGTTTCCCATAGTAATAGTTTGTGTTATACACCATGTTTGGTTAGTATGAAGCAGTACATTAATTTTTAAACTTAATTTTACTAACACAGTTGCATATTTTAATATAACCTGTATTTTAAAGTTTTATTAGAGTCACTTCTGTTAAGTATTGCTGGTATAATTTTTTTAATGATTATTCTACTAACGATTTTTCATTTTGAGGTGAATAACATTTTGTTGCAGTGTAATACCTCACCTGTAATGTTTTTGGACCATATCTTTTTAGCATGTTCGAGACTTAGATTAATAATATATTTTCAAACTAATAATATAAAAATATTTTTCAAAATATCTTAAATACAAGTGGGTATAAAAATGTTTTAAGTGTAGTGTGTATTAAGTTATAGCAAGGGTTCTAAAGGAACATAAACTTTTATAAGTTTAACTCAAACCTCAGAAGTCCTGTACTAGAGTTCATCTTTATTTTGTAAAATAAAAACTTTTCTTTCTGATTGTTAGTAAAAATAAACATTCTTTCCGATTAGATTAGAAAAATATTGTCTGTAAGACATAACTTAATGGGGCCCAAAGTTCAGTGAAGGACAGATTACATAACCTACTAAATGTGTGATCTATATTGTCATATTATTGTC
Source organism: Callitettix versicolor (assembly GCA_022606455.1). NCBI lineage: Eukaryota > Metazoa > Arthropoda > Insecta > Hemiptera > Cercopidae > Callitettix > Callitettix versicolor. Next base: position 90,989,310 of record CM040189.1, read on the forward strand.
GCATAATACATTTTTTTTATTTAAAAAAATTGCTATATGCTGTTAATTCTCATAATTCAAGAATTACGCTACCATATCATTTTACTTTTAAACACTTGTACTTTCAATAAACAAAAAACTAGGTAATCATGCTGCTGCAGTAGGTCAGCTGCTTTGAAAACGGCCTGCTAAAGAACACCTGTGGGACGGAGAGAAAAAATGGGCAAGGTGTTTTTTCTCCCCACTCTCTCACTATCCTCCTTTTCCTTCAATATCGCTGAGTAGTAACAGTTCGTAGACTCAGATTGGCAGACTCTGTGTCACTGGACTGTTGGAGGGAGCTGGAGGGGAATTCTTGTGCAGGCCGTTTACTAAGTGGCTGGACTATAACTAAATATTTTTTAATGATATAGCACTGTAGCTACATTAAAAAAATCAAAAACTGTAAAAGGTGATTCTAAACAACCTCATGTTGTTCATATAGTCAATTAAACTATGAATATATCTAAACAGTAAATTTCTAATATTCTGGTACCCAGTTTTTCAGCAGACTGTATAGTCAATCTTTGGATTAGTGATAAGGTCAACGTGGCAGTGAAAATTAAGGTAGTAGAAACCATGCGTAATGTGTAGACATGGAGAAGAAGGGAGACAGTGAGAGGAGCAAAAAGAGGAACATTGTTTGTTGACTAATATGAATTAATTTATTACGAGTTTAGTTGGGATTGGGCCTACATACTTTTTATTTTCTATATGATCATACATGATAAGCTGTAAAAACAAATTTGTAAGTCTTGCTGAAAAGTCACATTGTAAGATACTGTGGAAATAGTAATTTATTTATAATACAGATGAAAAAGGGTAAGTTGTTTTCTATAATTGAGTTCTTATGATTTGAGTTACTTTTTTTACAGACTGTGGTCATGAAGATGAAACAAATAGTGTACTTTAAACTACTTTAAAAAATTAATGAATAAATAGTGACTGTTATCTACAAAGTAACAAAGTAAATATGGCTAATGTTTTTTAAAATTGATTTTTTTAGGAAATAATGGAATGTGAAGGGGAAAGTTTGTGTTTTTATTTAATTTATTGAGTTTTATTTATTACTAATAGGCAAGAATGTTGCCTAGTTCTGGGCTAAGAGGTGTTGTAGACCTGGTACAATTTGCAAATATCTATTGTGTAACTGAGTCTCTCAATATTAGTTCAATAAATTGATGCCCTCAATTAGTTTTAGCAGTCCACTGACTAGCTCATTCGTTGGCCTGATGTTGGCAAGACCCTGACAATCATAGTTTATGTGGCTTGCAATTTCATGTTAGTGTGACCAGACCAGTTTAGTTGGATTTACAAGTGCTTTAAATGCTATGTGAATTCATATCCACTTTAAATTCTCTCGAACACAGTCATTAATGGCCATTACTTCTGTCTGGAATACAGTCTCAAGGTAACGGTGTATTTCAGATGGCTTTAAACCATAATCTCCAATGCCATTGCCATCCATTCTCCAGGAGCCATCTGTTTACAATACATGGTCTCCAGAACCACTTGATCTTCCTACACAAATCTTCCTCCACATAAATCATCTTCACTTTAAAGCATTTTGATAGCGAATGCTTGTAACAATCATATCAGTCTCCATTTTTAGAATTGGATCTCAGAACTTGTCTGTAATTCTGGCAGCTTTAAATTGAGGTTATCCAGACTGACTCCACTTTCCTGCAATATATAGTTGCTCTTTGTGCCTATCCTACGATGTATAAATCAATGAGTGGAAGCTCTTGGGCACAATCTCCATTACCACTGTGGGGTGTTGTGTTCATGATGCTGGTTGTACACGGACCGTCCAGCCTCCGAATCTTGCAGTTTCTCTGGCCCCCTCCCTTCTGATTGGCATAGGTCTTATCGGTAAGGTGTAGATGTACTTAATATTACATGGTTTCAGTCCCCAAGTTTTCCCTATAGTTCTTACTGTCATCTATGGATTGTTGGATTTCTCCATGATGTGCCAAAGTTCAAGATCAAAGGTCTTTGATGAAATAAATGTGATGATTCTTTGGTGATAAAACTAACCCTTTTATAAAATTTATCTTTTCCTGACAAGAATTTGTTTCTTTTGTTGTAATTTATACTTTAAAAAGAAATTAACTATTGGCTATTGAAGCTGTAAAAAAGTTTTCATTTACATAACTGTATTCATTTCTTGTATAACAAAAACTTCACTTGCTGTGTACTGACTTAATAATAAAGTAATTAATTTTGAAGTGAGAAAGTTGTTAAAATTATTTGTGTGATACAAAAACATAACCCAAAATATTTTTGTTAATAACACAGGTGATTAAATTAATGTGACAAATGTAACACATTTCATTACAGCTTAGACAGATATGTGGACAAGAAATTTGGTAAAAGTTTTATCAAATATTTAATAGTGTAATATGCCTCTTAGCTATGCAACCCTCAGTGCTATGCTCTTCCATCTTGGCTTGGAATGTATGTGTGTCTTTATTGATATGTTCTTCATTACATGCCAACATCAATCCATTTCTGTCCTACATCATTTGGTGGCGCAGGTGTGGACATTGTTCTTGAGTCTGCACACATTTCCTATCCCAACTATCCTCTAAAGAAATGTATGGCATATGGAACCGATGTGCAGACAGTACATTAGCTGTGCATTCACAGAGCAATATATAATGTAAAATTACATTTTAGTTTGAATCAGAAATAATGTAAAATTATATTTTAGTTTGAATCAGAATATTGCATAGTTAGTAATATATAAAATGTTACAGGTAGGAGAAAGAATCAGAGTCATCTTAGACTGTGACGACAACACATTATCATTTGAAAAAAATTACGAGTTCCTTGGAGTTGCATTTAGAGGTTAGTTTCAACCAATATTTTATTAAACTAGATGTATTAATATTTACATTAAATACTAAAGTTGTTGCAGTGTGCAATTTATGTTAATAAACTACAATTCTCAGCTGGTGCCACCTTGTAATTTCTAAATTTTTAAATTACAATTTTCTGTTTTTATTTTATATTTTTGTATTAAACTATCTATACTATCTACTCTTTACTAATATTATTAAGAACTTTCTTTCTCTTTAGAGTTAGTACAGTTCTATGAGTTATTTAACTGTACCATTAAAAGAAGAAGATTTAACGAAGCAATTCACAGTATTACCTTCACTGATAAAGGGCCCATTTAGAAGACCGTTCGGCCTCTTAGGGCAGTCCAGGATCAGAGACATTGCATGAAAGTTTAGGCACTGTTAAGAGACCAAAACTTTCCTCTTACCACTGTTTTCCCAAGGGTAAAGTTTTCTAAGCCATAAACATGTTGGTGTCTCAAGAAATGCGTCTCAAAATCATTTAACCTGTTTCTTCCCACTCACAATTCCTTCAAGAATAAGTGACATGATTAATCCCCACCTCCTAAAGCGATAAATGTAGTTCTTCTGTTGAATAGGTGAGCATAGCAGTTTATACTTACTGACTTTGTACAAATGTTGGCTAGAGGTGTTTGTCTCCCATGGAACTGTTAATTCAAGAATTACTGCTAGCTTCAGTTCATTTGAGAAAACAACAAAACTGTCAGGTCTGGCACAAATTTATAATGTTTATTACCAGTGTCCATAAAAATCTCCCAGTCACGACCTCCTTGGCTGCTGTCCAATACAGATGAATGCAATAGATTGTTCTTCTGCAGATTTATCCCGTCTAGCCATAGCAATCGAGTAACAGTGCTTCTGAAATAATAGCCAGGATTCTGTCGAATAATAGCCAGGATTCTTTTAAATGTTGCAATACATGGGACTAAGAAAAGGGAATTATCCAATGCCTGTGTTACAAATTTGAAGTGTAAAGTTGTACCAAATATTGGGGCTACATATTTGGTAGATAAATGTTTACAATTGCTTTGTTGTGAATGGTCTAACTATTGAATTTTGATCCTGTAACACATCTTTTTAATCATGTTTATTTTAACTTAAATGGAATTATGTAACCAAGACATGAGAAAGTGAAAATTGATATTTTTGTTATATCAGCTGTAAACTGGAAATAAACTGTGTAGAATATTGTAACGAATACTACTTTTTATGTATGTATATGATATTTTAGTTTTAGGAGTATCTTTTTTTATTGTTATGTGTTGTAACACATTAGTGTAGTAAAATCAGTAGTGATGTTTACTTTGTTCATATTTGCAAAATGAATTTAAAAAACCATCATGTGTGCACAAAGCACTGTATAATATAATTTAATTTTAATGTGAAATGTTATTTATGGAAATGAAAATGTCTGGTAAGGTAAACTTAGTTTACTAATTAAATATTTTTTTCACAGGATTACCAGACAAAAGACTCTACCCGTCCGTATCTGCTGTGTATGGTAACACAGAAGTCTCCATGGTTTATCTTGGGCCACCGCTAGATGGCTAACATCAGTATATCTTAGATAATTAAACATCAAACGAGGTTTACCATTTCGTGGCAGGAAGCGAAATAAGTACTGTGATGACACCTTTACTTTGTTCAAAACCTTCAAACCATATTGACTCTTCGAAAGTCTGTGATTGGTATAACAAATGTAGGTGGTAATGAGTAAGTGTTTAAAAATATGGAATAAAGGTTTAACTGACTTGACTCGTGGCCATTAAGTAATCCAGTGATGAACACTGTTAGGCTTTGTTTAGTGTCACTGCCTTGGACGTAGACTTCTGCGAGTATTGTTGGTGTAAAAGTTGGTGTAATCGTATTAGTTCAATCAAATATTTATATGAAAAGAAAGCTGTTTCAGGGAACAAGTTAAAAGTTGTAATTTTTAGTAAATCTATTTTTTTCTGAATGATGTGAATCCCATTGCACTTTTACAAATATTAAAAAATTTGAAAATCAAACTGTCGACACGAAAGAGCATTCAAAATGTTAAAAAATAACTATATAATATAACCATATTGTTCTTCAAATCAATGTTACAGATATTAAATCTAGAAGATTTTGTTGTCATAAATATTTGTATTTATAGGCAACACATACGGTTATGTTAAGAATATTAATCTTTAAGTTTACGCTATTTTCAAATTTCAAGTTATTCTATCATCTGTCATTTAAATACCGTGGCTTTTATGAGTATTTCTTATCAGACAAAATTTCAGTTTTGTGATTTTTTTATGGATATCTGTAAACCCTTTCATATCTTGTCTTGAGTGTGCAACTGGGTGAGCTGGATAATAGTAGAAATGAGATTTCAGATGGTACTGTTGATATACCAGTGGATCAAAACAAAAACTTATAGTTAAATGAATACACCATGATATTTTGGTATAATTTCTGCTGTGCCCGCCTTTTTTATTATTTTTTAAAAATGTGCATATAATATTTAAACAACTGTTATTAATTTTACAAGTCCTGAAAAGGTCCTTTAAAAAAGATACATTACTATGTGAATGGTAATGTAAATTATGATAAAATTAATTAAACAAGATTTTGGTAAAGTAAAAATTAATAACAATGAATATATTTACATTTAATGTAACATTTTAAACTACACTGCACTCCCAATTATTCGTGATAATGATAAAACAAAATTTCAGTTAATCCACAAAGTAGTTTAAACTGTTATTTTGTCTAGTACTATAAAGAAGTCTTATTTAAATTAAGTTATACATTTTTAATATTTAAAAATATTACAGTCAAAGTATTTGACAGTAAAAAAATTAACATGTAAAAGTAAATTATTAGTCATTTATTACCTATTTATATAGTAGCTCCTAATATATAAACATATAGGTTACACTTTTCACTTCATATGGTTTTTTTAACATATTTAGGAATCGCAAATAGGCACTAAATGCAAAATTTACTACTGGAACTAAGTGATTGAAGTCTAGGTGTAGGCTAAACATTATTTGTTATGAGAAGTTTGATGCTTTATGAAGTGACATGCTGGTGTCATACACCTGAAGTTCAGGTCAGTTGTTTTTAAAAGTATGTAATTTGTCTGCTTTGTTAATGTATCTATTAAGACTTTATATTGAACAACTGCATACTAAATGACCCCCAACTGGAATTACCACACATGATTAACTTGACTATGTCATGTGTCTTCTTAACATTAAATTTTTTTTTTGTCATAGTTAATTCACTTGTGGATAATCGTAAGTGCAGTGTACAAAAGTAATAACCCTTATAAATAAAATAAGCATAATTAAATTAATCACCAAATCTTACAACCAAACCAAAAATATAATAAATTTTCAAAACAGTTGGATGCTGATTGAAACCTTATTTCTAAAAAATTGTGTATGATATTGGGTTGGCAGTTTCTTGGGAAGGGAGTGGTGTGGTGACAGAAAGTTTGGTACAATATGGGCAGGGTCAAGTTTAGGAGAACCGTTTGGATCTCACATGTGTTGTATTTACCTCTATCTTCATTAATATAAAGTAGTAAAAAAATGTAATTAATTTGCAAAATGCAAATAAATAATACTGTATTTTCTAAAAAATTCAAGTTATTATTTAGTTTGGATTATTATTTAATAGTTCAAAATAATAATTGATGTTACGTACGCAAAAAATAGCTAGTAAAATGTTATTCATAAATGCCAAAATAAAACTTTGAAACTCGTAAAACCAAATTTACTTTTCAAAATTAATTTTTAAATAGATTTTACTAAATTTCTTGTTTAAGTGAAATAATTTCAGATAAAATATAGGTGTGATTCGTGAGCAAACTACATGTTCGAAATCATTGTTTGCTTTAACATCTGGGCTTATCTTTAATGTGATGGAAAGATCTCATGATTAATACAGCTGATTTAAAAAAACTTCAAAATGTTTGTTATTTTTGTTTAATTATAGCATGATTGTAATAATTACTTCTGCAATATGTGATTAATACAGTTGGATATTTCTTCATTATCTATTAAATAAACAGTCTTTATTTTGTGGATTTAATTACAATAACAGTAAAATGAAATTAACTTAAAACCCATTAAGTATAGTTTTTAGTTACAACTTCTGTATGTTTTAAGTAGGCGTTTTAAAATATATACTTAAAAATTTAATGGTAAAACATGATCATTAAAGATTAATTATTTTTTTATGTTTGATTGATGTTAAATCGTTTTATATCTGGCACATGATAATGTATGAGATTTGCAATTACAGTGTAAGTCTTATTGAATGAGTCCAGTTCAATAGATTGTAATAAAGTTTTATTATTAATAATGTAATTCTAAAATTAAAATGGTTTATTATTGTATTATTAATGAGTAATAAGTTTATTCATACTTGTTACCTTTAATTTTTAATTGTTGCTTATATTTTGTGTTTTGGCAGTAGGAATGGCAGATTGATAGAGTTGGAAAAACACAAAGTAAGTTAATTTTGAATTATTTTTTAAATAAGTTGGAAGTCGTATACATACAAAAGGGAAAGTGCACTATGGGATCATATGTTATGAATTGTCCTATAATTTTTATTTTTTACCAAACCTTTATTTACTTTATTTATAGTTCTGGATGAAATATACATGATGCTAATATAGAAAAAAGATATTAACAATTTGGTTTAACTTGAGGAAATTTATAACACTTTTTAAACAAACAATTAAAATGAATTTTTCAATAAAACAAAAAAGAATATTATTCTGCACTATAGTATGTGTCTTGTGTTTTAAAATTTGTATATATGCCGTATGTCCATATTATCTTGAGTCTATTTTTTATTTTCTCATAAATTTGTGTTAGAAGCCTATTTTCTATTGGTCACACTTCAACTGTATCAAAGTGTGATAGATAATACTATCTATCAAAAAATCTGGGTGTAGAGTTATTAATGAAAACTGGAAACCTGGCTTTTTCCTGAAACTGGATCGTCAGATTTTGGTCCATATGTAAAGATTCACAACAGAAGTCAGTACCAAATTGATTTTTGATACCAGTAAGCAAAAAATTTCAAGAGTAAACAGAATAATCTTTTTTTAAATTTTTTACGTAACTGGTAAAAAATATTTAAACTTTATTTAAACAAACAAAAAAAATGAATGAATGTGGGAAAGTTTGTGCTATGTTTATACCTTATTTATCTATTCAATGTGGATCTAATAGCTTTCAAAATATCAGTTATTTTTACTGTGTAAGAATTTATAGTTTATTAGAATGCAAAGTGTGTTATTAATTTCCTTAAGTTGAATTGTTTTGTTTTAGACATGTTAACTCATTTTTAACGATTTGAATTTATAAAATCAAAACTTATGTAATTTAAGTTTAATATTAGTTAGTACATGGCTACCTGAATTAAAGTTTATTTAATATTAGACTGAAGTGTGTAGTTTTCATGTCTCTGATGTTCAATATTCATGTTCCTCTTTTTACTTTTGAATTGGGGTAACAGTAAGGCTGTTTGCCTGCTCTTCTGCTAGAATTAAAAAAGGTGGTAAATATACTTTTTACCTTATTTTGCATTTCTAAAAAATGTTTCAATATCTTTTAATACATTTTGGTGATGTTTTCAGTTAACTGTGTTACACTACACAATTGTTATAGGCCCCCCATACTTTATAACATACAGAGGTAGTTTATATATAACTTTAAAATAATAATATTGTGTCCATGTTCATAGTTCAGTAATATAGTAAACCTTCAGTTTGACAGACTATATGGGGCATCAGGTAGTCACTTACAGCTAGCCAGTTGTCTCTTAAATGAGGACAGGAATCTGTAAGTGCCCTTGTTATTATTATTAGTTATTTTAACAGCTTTGTATTGCATTTTTTGTTATAGGGTTTCTTAGCTTTTAATACAGTGTGTTTAAGAATGGTTTTCGATTACATTACGTTTAATCATCGATGAACTGAAAGTATTACCTCATAATATGTACTGTATATACGCCCAAATTATTTAAAAAATGGGGATACAAAATATTGTCACTCACAAAATTTCAAACAAAATAAATAATTGCTTTTGTTGTTCTTTAAATCAGAGCCAGTTAAACCAAGGGTTTACAGCTATTATAAATAATCTAATAAAATAATAATAACTGTGTAGGATTAAACAGTTTGTGTTGTCATGTGCACCTGTCAGCTTTTGTTTAAATAGAAACAAATTATATAAAATGCATACACATACACACATACATATATATATATATATATATATATATATATATATATATATATATTTAAAATTGTGGTTGCTTAGTTAAAACTGCTCATTAATTAACCATCTACAAAATATTACTGTTTTTTTAAAACAGACGTGATGTTTCCAGAACTGCGTTCATTATCTACAAAAGATTATAAAAACAAGTGAATTATCAAAGTGTAAATTTCTTTAGGCAGGCTAAGCACTTTTATGTATAAGGAAAATACACAAACTCATGAGAACACATTAAACATGTAGAAAATGAAATTATTGCCATAAACAGAATTATGTGTATTCTTGAAGTGAATTTAGACTGTCAATGAGCTATCTTTGTAATGCATTTGTTGCTTAGTAGTATGATTTCTTCTTTTGAAACTGAGGGAGATAAGTTCAAATCCTGGTACTAACCTTAACTTTTTTTAATTTAATATTTATTTATTTTTAATTTAGGTATATAAGTAAGTTTAATAAATAAATACTTAAATTATAATTACCACCATTATTATAACCCAACACATCTAGCCCAAAAATTGTTTAGAGGGTTTACAGTTAAATATATCTTAAAAGAAGTGTGTTAACAAATAATAACATTATTAATGAAAACCATTGTACTAAATGCCCAGCCTAATTGTTGCAATGGATCGTTACCAGTCTCAATTGTTATAGCATTAACAGTTGGATATATTGTACTTTTGTTAATACCAGTTGTGTGTAATTTCTGTTTAGCTGTAAGATCAGCAATATAAGTTTTCACATAGGTTGACTAGTCCCTTGACTTTATTTTTTCTCTTTTGAGATGCATGATTATATACACATTGAACATCAGAGACTTCACATAGGTTTGAGAATGTGTTTCAGTTTTATAAACTCTTAGTAGACAATTTTTATTCATTAAAAAAATAATAATTAGTGCCTAGACTTCATTTTATTGCTGAATAATAGGCTTTAATTACTTACTAAATTTTGCAAAACAAATCAATATTATAAATATCATTAGTTTATTACCACTAAAAAAAACTATCATTGACTATAATTTAACTAGTAAGCTAATTTTCTTAAATAATTTTGTACCTGGATTTTCGTTATTTATTATGATGGTTGGTCAAAACTTTAAAGACATTAATGGTAAGATGCATTTAAAACTTGACTTACTGCCATTTTAAATAATAATTGGTTTTGAGTTTTATTTTTAGGTTAACAGAAATTTCTCAATGAGTCGGTTAGAGTAGAAAAGGAGAACCTTTTAAGTTACTTCTAAAAAGCAATTTTAGGAGTAACGTGGTATTTTCTTATCTTTAACTTGTATCAGATTCCTATAACAAGGGCGAGACAGTTTTTAGTAGTACAAATAATGAGCTAGTGCTTCTGTAGCGTGCAGTAACTCCATTATCACAATCATTTATTTTATTTAACTGTTGTCACACTAAAACCAGAAAGAAATGTTTGTTTTACTGAAAACAAATTCAGGTTAAAAGTACTTGGCCACAACGGTTCAGGATCAGAAATGTTTTTATTTTCAAAAATTTTACGCATATTGAATTCTCTGTCACTAACAAAAGTTTATAACCTAAATTATAAAATTTACTAGTAAAATATGATTTACGTGAAAGTTTACAAAAAATATTTTTTTAATAAGTGTTTTAGTTAGTAAATAATAATAAGAATACATAATCTCAAAATTGTTGAGTAACATTATTAAAATAATCACAGCTGTCTTGCTGAAGTAAAAGAAATTAGTTTCAGAAAATATTTTTTTTTTATTTTACCATTTTTTAAATTATGATTTCACCATCATAAGCATTATTAAAATGTGCGTATATCAGCACTTTAAACTTTCAAATTACACTGAAAATGTAAAACTGAACCCTGACAGCTGTTTAAAAATTTCTTAATTTCAACGGATTTTGAAAATTAAACTTCAATAGAGTCTTGATTAACTGTCAGTTTCTATTATCCATCTGATTAATTCTGGTATCTTTTTAGAGTCTTCCATAGTAAATAATTTGTAATAAATAATAATAGTAGGCCATAGTAAATAATGTATATTACACAATAAAAGTACAAAACAAAACACTAATTGGACAGGACGTATTTATAACATGGGTAACGACAGCGGACATTAATTTCTACCCTAAGCAAACATTGTAATTGAAAAGTAAATGATCCTATCATCTAGTGGAATGAGATAGAAACTCTTCAGTGTCAACAAATTCTGAAGAGTGCATGAATTTTTTTTATTGAAAGATAAACACACACTGTTTACGATAACACTATTCAGCGATAAGTTGATCACATAACAGTCATGTAAGACTCGTAAGTGGTGCACATGGTGCTATTGCATATTTTATGTAAATTATTGTCAAAAGGCTAAGTAAGCCTACAGCTAATTTACTGCATTAAAGACGTATGTACATAAAATTTCTATAGTATATAATTAGAATTAAATAAAAAATATAAGTTTTATTACATTGTCCAAAATAATAATAAAATATTAAAATTATAGTATGATATTTTTATTGATTGCCAGAAGTACGGTTGATATATTTCTCTTACCATCTATTCTGTCATCCGTCACCCCAACAGTCCCCAGAATGATGGTTAATCAAGACTCTACTATAATTTATGCAGTTTTTAACAGTGAAATTAGATTTTTCAAAAACATTTAAGACAGAAAGTTCTGAATTTAAAAAAAAATTAAATGGCCGCAATTTTGTAACTGTTAAAAGAATTTTACTAGTTAACAAACTTGTTCAAGCTATTACAGTAATCTATTTTCATGCTAAATTTGAATCAAATCAGACAAAAATTGTGTATAAATTTTATTTATTTCCTCTTTGATCATAAAGTTACTTCTCATAATTATGGAAGTAGGGAGAGTGGTTTCTTTAACAGGTCATAATAGATTTGAGACACCATTATGGATATAGGATAAGTCATCGTCAATTGGCATATTTTATTTCTCATCTTGGATAGACCTTAATATAAAGAATCACTTGATGTAAGCTACATTTCATTTATGTTCAGGCATTACAGTCCTTCCCATACAGTACAGACTTCCGTATTTAAGTCGATAGGACAGCAGTCAATTCATTACAACTTGTATGCAACTTTGAGTCTAGTGGCTTTTTCCATCTATTACTTTGATTTTTCATCATCGTTTGTCATAAGATATTCAACAAATAAAACTTCCAAATGAGTTTGATCCACTCTTTTAATTTTTTTAATTGCCGTACTCAGTTTACATTGAGCTTATGCCATTTTGTTGTGTGGTGATGGTCCTGTCTCGAATTCTATGATTATGTTAAATAATTATTCTAACAAATTTTAATCTAGGTTATCTAGGTAATTGATTTCTGATGAAGTTTAATTTGACCTTTTTTATTGTCTGTATCTACTATCTACTTTCCCCTTGAAGTTAAAACTTAATATTACATATAGTATATTCCATAACACATACAGTATATATAAAATACTGTACACACATTTTTATTTTTGATGGTAGGAATTACTTTTCTATTAAATGACAAATAATTTTTCTCAAGACAATATTACGGTTCGTTATTATTTATAATATCCCTTACCGTCTAGAGATCAAAACAAAGGAATTGAAACTCAAACATTTTACCATAATGATTGTATCAAATCGTAACCATCTATAGTGAAGGTGGTTTCTATTTTTCATATGCAATCCCATTTCATCCACCACTGAAGGGAGCAATTTTCAGGAGGGATTATTTTTGATTGCCAGGGAAGTTGAGTGCATCAAAGAGAAGCAAGATTTTATTGAATGATAATGTATATATTAATTAATGTCTAGGGTGAATTTTTTTATTACATGAAACTGTTTTTTATGGGGGGGATATACATTTTGTTATGAAATTGTAATATGTTTTTTCTCATATAAAATGCTGAAGCAAAACAGATTTGCCCTTAACTTTCAAAATATAACTGTGCAAAATATTGTTCTCTTCTAACTTATCCTTTTGGTTAAATTCCCCCAATAATGAATATATTTATTTTCTTCTATTTTAAAGTCATGCATAAACAGTACATTATACAAACTTTTTCACAATTTATAAATGTGTAAGAAATACTTATTTTTTATGTATCTTGGACTACAGTTCCTAATTTTTACTGTTTAGTTATATTTCCTTTTAAATGTTAATTTAAGTTTTCACCTGTATATTTTGTTGATAAAACGTAACAAAATATTGAACCAAAATTTATTAAAGATAAAAACATATTTTTAACAAAAATATAAATTAAAAAATTTAGAAAATATTTTAAATCAAATATCCTGGTCATAGTTTATTTTAAGAAAACTAGTGTTTACTTGTACGGTATACAATTTCGGTATTCAAACATTGGTACCTGATGTATTTATGTATATATACATTTAATGTATCTACGACCTTCCGCACCTGTCTTGTATAATTGTTTACTCGTATACATATTTATTATCGTATTTAAATTTATAATTTTTTGTATGTGTTTTGTGTGTTTGTAATTTTATTTGTGGCTGAATTGATATCAGAGTATGTTTCTTTGTGCATTATTTATTGTAATGAGTTACAAAATATCAGTCAATATCAGTTTCTGTGATATAATTATATTATTTTCTGTTATTCTGTATATAATATATGTAAATTACCTTTTTGTAATATATAGTCATAAAAATTGTTGATATTTAATAACAAAACTTGTGGATAAAAAAAATCTTTGTATTTATTAAAATTAATCCCAATTAAGCATGTGTATATATTTAGGCAGTCCAATGATTATAGTACTGAAGTTGATATAAGCTTGCAAGGCATATGTCAAAATTTGTTAGCTTCAAGTACCCTATAAAAAATAATTTCAGATCTGGAGTAGAGTTGACAAGTGAATACCTGTCACAATAATACCTAAACAGATTTTAACACTAATTTGATAAAAAAAAAATCGTGTTTCAAAAAAAATATGTAAAATTATTACATTTTTTAAAAAAATTGATTACTGCCATTTTGTAATGGTTTAACAGATTTTGCTTCCAAATTATTATTTTTTGCAAATTTAAATCAGATTGAACCAAAATTTTGTAACAGTTAAAACTATATCCAACATGCACCTTTTATGAATAGTGTTATAAATAACCTTTTTAGAAGAATGGATGTCAAACATTCTGATAAAATACTGTATTTGAATAGCCAAGTAATTTTTGTAAATTTTACATCAAATACTGTACACAAATAAAATTTAAATTATCAACAATTTTCGAACATTCCATTTTTGCAAAGAATCAATCATAGGATATAGAGAAAAATATCTACCATTTTAAATTGATCTGGATCAACTGTATAGCGTGATCCATAGCTGGATCAACTGTATAGCTATGAGTTAGAACTGCTCATAGCCCCTGAACTAAGAGTGAAGTATAATTGATTCATCTACAAACTAAACCACTAGAAACTAACAATATGGGCTGGACTGCAAAACCATTTAAAATGCTCTTTTCATTACTAGCACCAATATTAAAATAATTTAAATGTAAAACAGCAATATATTAATAAAATTACTTATAATGTGCATATAACATCAAAATTATTGTCAGTTAAGATCTACAAAAAAAAAAATGTACATATTCATTTATTTTTCAACTATAAAGGCTATATGAAAAGTCTGAAAATGAAATTTTTTAAATGCAAGTGAAATTTGAAAAAAATGCACTTGTAGAACGTACTTTTGATTATGAAACTATTTTAGGATGAGTTTAAAAATATGGTCCGCCATCTTGAATGTAACTTTTTAAAAATTAGTAATGTGGTGCAGGTGTTAAATGCTGAATTTCATTAGAAAAACAGTGATGAAAACTATAAATATCTCAAACCATTTCGAAGATAAAAGTATTAGCACTTTATTAAGTACACCACAGAAAAACCAAAATTTTAATTCCACTAGTTTTTATCTACAATATTCTGCAAAGAAAGGTTAAACGACCCAAAATTCAAAATATAATCAAAGTTTTATTATTTATGTACCATTTACTCAATGTGATAATAGGCTAAAAATAATAATGTATATACCTTCATTCTTAATTGTGTTGTAAATGTTTACATTAGTGATAGACTTTGTAAACTCTGTTTTGTAAAAACTCCTGGGACTCACAAATGTACTGTAAGATAAAAAAAGTCTGTACAGCTGAAGAAATAAGGGCAAATCATTATCAAAGTGAAGTGATTATACCCATTGGTTTCATTAAATAACTACTACAGGGGCCACAAGCGGCTAGACAAGCTATACTTGTTTGCTTTGACTTAATATAAAATAGTTTCTGTTAATAAGTATTTGATTTTTTAGTATATAAATAAAAAATTGACAGCTCCATAAATCCTGTTAGTCATTATGTTTAGAAACCTTCAGTGCTGTCCGAAAGAAGGAGGTAAGCTGCTGTTGACATGCTTTTGCAATGGACACAACTTTAAAAGTCTTGTAATGAAAAACCTAACCATTGAAAATAGATGTATGAAGATGCTCAACATGCATCAGAAAAATTTACTAAGTCCAAATCCATATATAATGTAAATGGTAAGTAGAATCCATTTTGACGATTTTATTTGTTACAATAGTTATTATAGGCTATCGTAAGAAACTATAGGCTATCGATAATTATTATATGATGGTAAGAAACAGTTCTAAAATTTTAGAAAAGCCAATTTTTTATTTTCCCCTCTTGAAACATTATAAGTACTTCTTAAATGGGGGAGGGAGCAAAAGTAAATTTGCTTGGACACCTCAGCATTTAATGGTGGGTTTGAAAAGCCACTTTCAGTACTCATAATGGGTACTTTTGAAACAGTATAATGAAAATAATATTACATGGTGAAAACTCTGTGATTGAGGGACCACTCAGCATCTTCAGGCAACGAAATGAGGAAAACTGCAAAATATTTACTGGAGATATGATAAGTTGTCCAACCCTGTTGTACCAAATTTTGTTAACAATCCAGTGTCTTCTCAATTCAGGCATCAGAATATCCAGTGCCTGCCATTGAATGCCTAAAAGTAATGTAGTCAGTTTATGTTCACCAACACACCTCTTTCTTAAAAAAGTATGATCTCATTTAGCCAAATTGGGTTATTTTCCCTAAACAGATTCTATCTCACTGTGGCTTTTGATGGTGCTGTCAATCATAAGCTGCTTATCTTATGTCAGTAATCCTTTGGGCGGAAGGTTGAAAGAGACAATTTCATAATTTTAACCAAAGAAGAGTAAATTTGTAGTTTTTGCTGTAAATGAATAACATACATTTATATAGAACAATATTCATGTATTAATTTTTGTTACATTAGTTGTAAAATGTAATTGATATTATATACATATTGTTGCAAAGGCTGGGTTAAAAGTAGCTGCCGTGAGGGAAAATATAAATTTTATTAAAAATGGATTGGTGTTGCTAGACCTAGAAGGGCCAAAAAGTACTCCCATTTATATAGAAAATCAATAGTATCATTTATTTAAGAACAGTGAATTTAATCATCAGGGTCGAGACCAGGATCATGAACCATCCCCCTGGACAGTTAATGTTAACCGTAATCAAATGAATGGATAACAGAAAACCCTTAAAAACAATCCGCCCTGTTCATTGCATATGAATAAAAGATTTTTTAAAAAATGCAATGTTTATGAACTACATATATGTTCTGCAATAAAATAAAGTGTAAGCGCTACAACAATAGCGTGAATTACACTTACGTAGTTCTAATCATATGCTGAAACAGCTGCCTCGGTGGCATAGGCTTTCACCCCGAGGACCCGGGTTCGATTCCCGACCAGTGCTTGGCATTTTCATACGCTATAAATCATCCCATCTTCTGCATTAGCCCAAGTGTGCACAATAGTCGGACGTTAAAAAAACAAAAAAAAAAAACATACTGAAACAGCCAACCTTAACAACACCAATCACTACAGCTTATCTGCACAATTCCAACTGACAACATGAGCGAAAGTTTATAGAAGGTGACGAAAACGCAACTGACATCAATAAAACAATAACATGCCATTTCGGAGCTTGCATTGCTTAGCAATAAAGCAAAACTTATTTTTTGCTGCAATTTGGCTACTGTTCATACGAGGTGGCTATTAAATAATGAGACTGACGTAAAAAAATTTATTTTCATGTTATACATAATTACTTATTATCACCTTCAATATACATCCCTTTTCTATCCCTACAACACTCCATGCGAATTTTCCATTGTTGGAAACAGTGCTGGAAGTCATCTTCTGTCAACTCCTTCAGGACTCTTGCCGCTTTCACTTTTACAGCTTCCACAGACTCAAATCTCGTCCCTTTTAATGCAGATTTCACCTTAGGGAACAGATAAAAGTCACATGGTGCAAGGTCTGGTGAGTAAGGTGGATGTTCTAACAATGGGATGCTGTACTTGGCCAGGAACCTCTTGACATAACGCGGAATGAGCTGGCACATTGTATTGATGGAAAACCTATGATTTGTTCCACATTTCGGGTCATTTTTTCCTTACTCTTTCACATAGTTTACCAAGTACCTCAAGGTAATAATATTGATTAATTGTTTGACCTTCAGGAACCCAGTGGTTACACAATCCCATGAATATCGAAAAAAGCAATCATCATTGCTTTAAATGTTGACTTGCTGATTCTTGTTTTTTTGGCTCTCGGTGAAGTTGGGGTCTTCCAATGCATGGATTGGCGCTTTGTTTCCGGATCATATGTAAAAAAACCACGATTCGTCACATGTTATTATCCTTTCCAATAAATTTGGGACATTTTCAATGGCATCCAAAGTGTCAGTACAAACATTTTTGCGAGCTGCTTGTTGTTCAAATGTGAGAATTTTTGGCACACACTTTTCGCATGTTCAAATTGTCATGTAAAATTTGCCATATACATTCTTTATCAATGCCTACAGTTTCACCAATTGCACAAATACTTAATCAACGGTCAGACTGAATCAAATTAGTAACTTTTTCGACATTGTCATCCATTTTTGACATTGAAGGGCGACCTGGCCACGAATCATCTTCAATGTCTTCTAGGTCCTCTTGAAAACGCTTAAACCAATTAAAAACATGTGCCCGTGATACACATTCACTGCTATACACGACTTTCAGTAAATTATAAGTTTCAGTAGCGGTTTTCCCAAGTTTGAAGTGAAATTTAACAACAATTCGTTGCTCTATTATTACACTAACCATTTTTTCCGGCAAAATAAAATAACACTAACGGAAATGAAGGTTATGACTAAACGGTGTTGGTTACACAAACGAGACTAACTGCATTCTGAAGAGAAAGCTTCACACTAAACAGCTGTCGGTCAATAGTAGTTGGTGCATGCGCACTTGTTCCGCCGCAGCGTCAGTCTCGTTATTTAAAAGCCACATCTCGTATTGAGAACAGTATGTACTTTACTAATAATTATTGTTTACACTTTTATTTTTTCTTATCTTTATTATTTCTTTAAGAGTATTAAAAAAATATAGTACAATATTTAATTACTGTAACTTTTGATAATGAACTGAAGGTTAACAGAGACTGGCAGTTGAGAGAGATGGTTAATCGAAGTTTCACTGTAATATAAATACTAAATAAAGCCAAATTATAAATGCAAAATGTAAATTATATTACACTTTAAATCATAGCATTTCCTATTCAAAATAAACTAATTTAAACAACACATTAAACCTCATGATTTACATTTAAAAGTTTTTTTTCTAGATTTTACTGCTCTCAAAACAACAATAACATGAGAAAAGTTCAGTTTTCTATCTTCATTTTTATTGACAGCTAAACCACTGAACAAAACTTTTTTTTATTTTCTCTTTTAAAAATATGTATGTTTTATACTAAATAAGTAACATAATAATTAATGCAGCAGTTGAAGTCAGATTGATTAGTATATGGCAGAGCCGCCTCGGTGGTCCCCCGAGGACCCGGGTTCGATTCCCGGCGAGGGCTTGGCATTTTCATACGCTATAAAATCATCCCACCGTCTGCATTAGCCCAAGTGCACAATAGTCGGACGTTAAACACAAAAAAAAAAGTATATGGCAGAATATAAAATCACTGCGTATGAAACAGAATTACTAACCATTCAAGAGCAGAAATGTGAACCATATGACCACCTCTTTTGCTTCTTGGTGATATGTTTACATGAATGCTCCTGTTACTGTTTTGCTTGCCGAGCTGATGTGAAATTGAACTCAGGAATAATACTTATTGCCATGTGTATGTAAACTCTCGATTTTGTAATTAGACCCTCCATGCAAAGAGGTGGGGAGGGGGTTTGACAAACACTACTGTAAAAAATTTTAAAAAGAGTTGAACAAGTTTTGATCATTATTAGAGGAGGCTCTTGTGTCCAAATTGGCCTCATTATTTTTTCTCCTTGAAATACAAAAAAATGGGGAGGGCAGAGCTTAAATGTAGCCTTTAGGGATCCAAAAAATAATATCTATTGATCATTACTGCCTCAAAAATTCTCAGCATGGTTCAAAAGCAATAAGAAAAAAAATTCCAGCAATGGTGAACATGTTAGCGATTTCACAAAAATTTTATTATTGTAATATTTGACGTTTTCCTGAGTGTAGAATTATATCTAGAGTCAATGTACACAAAATGAAATAAATAATTTTACAGTTTCCAAAAAAATACTAAAATAAACCAGGGAAATTATACTACCATACCTATTACGGGATTTATTTTTTCAATGGAGGGAGAGATTAGCATTGTAAAGGTTGGAGGAGAAGGGACAGTACAACTCATAAAAATTAGCCTAATATGCCTGCATACAAAATTAAATGTTAAATATAACATATATACAAAGGTTAAATATAACAAAGACACTGGCCATAAGATAGCGTCATTAAATATTAAATAATGACCATATTTTTGTTTATAATTATTTTTTATTACTGTAATTAAATTGTTTTTTTTATAAAAAGGAAAATAATTTTAACACGAAAGTAAAGATTAAAATATTGATGAATAGAATTATTTTGACACAATACTGTAATCTATAAAACAGAAGAAAACTTGTGGAAGTTTGGATTCATTTACTCTATAAATAAAGAACATAAAAAAGATTTTGTAACATAGCAACTTATAAAATGAAAAACAGTCACAGTATAAATGAATAAAAATCCATATGTTTTATAGATATTAAGGCCTAGATAAAATATGTACCACACTGATTGATGGGGCGAACACCTGTTTAATAAATAACAGCTGTTTATTTCATCACAAAAACTAGTAGTTCAGATATTCTGAGGGTTTATAGAATTTCCCAAGGACAGCAAATTGGCATAGAAAAGAAAGAGTAGAGAGAGTTGCAGGACAATCTGGAAAAAAACACTAAGTTGTAACTATTGGCAAAATTACAGAGTAATATGGTAGCCAGCATTGTAACAAAGGACAAAATATAGAAGAATTAAAAGTGATGAAGAGGAAATGGTCTGGTCAAATGATCGTCAGTAGCTAACACTGGAGGAGTTAGAAGAGATTATCACAATTCCTAATTCGTTGGGAGACGAAGTAGAAACTGTAAAATCAGATTTCCCAGTATAAACATATTTTTTTCTTAACATGAACATCTGAGTGATAACAAGCTCGAACTGGAATCATCAGTGGAAGAAATTGTAATTTAGAAGACACATTCAAAGTTTATTAAGGCCTTATTAAAAATCCATGACACTAACCAGAAGTGGAAACAAAATTCAATAATACAATGGTTTTTCATTCTGATTAGTGTAGTTTACTAATTGTTTTTGCGGATAACAAGGAATCACTGTACTGAATGGTTTTGAAAAACAGTGTAATTAAAGTTAAGTATGTACAGTGCTCACTATCAATAAACATGCTTGTAATACCATATTTAATAAATTATACAAACATCTCCTAGCTCGTAGACTGATGGTGAGCACTGTATTTCAAACTATATATGTTCAAAGTATTATATTTACATTATCTGAATACTCTATTTCTGGGACAATTATCAACAGTGTGACTAAAATATTACTTTAAAAAAAAAAATTAAATGCTCGTTTGATACAACTTCATCAATAAAAATTGGTCTTTTAACCAATATCGTATCTTAGCAAACAACTTTTCTGACTTATTGCTGTTGATACTACAATCAGTTGTATTAAATAATGTACTTGAAGATTCCTCAATAAAGCCTGCAAAGACCATTTCATGTATTTGAAAAATTAGAAACAAATTATTGATGAATAACATAGATTGTAGCATTAGAGGCCAGAAAATAAGTACTATTCTGTCCTACCTCAGTGCTGTTATCAACGTTCTGCACTAGTTTTCCTACTTCACTGTCTCCACTGACACCACTATGGTTAATTTGTATAGTGTTTACAGTTTTCTGTGCATTGAAATTATTTCAGAGAATTCATGAACTCGCTGACTACGAGATTCATTCTGTCATTTGGTTTTTGAATGCAAGGAACGTTAAGCCAGCCGAAATTCACTATCAAATTCAAGATGTTTACGATGAAAATGCAATGAGTGATGGAATGGTGAGAAAGTAGGTTAGTAAGTTTAATAAAGGATAAACATCCATGATAAGGCACGAGTGGGTGACCTTATGTTGTCAATGATGATTCAGTAAGGAGAAAATTTGTGAAAACAGATGGTTCCCAATGACATTTTAGAAAACTTTTTTTCTGATGAACTTTGAAACTGATGACATAAAACACTCTGTACAGCAATGGCTGTCATTAACAGGATTGTTTTTTGAGGAGGACTGAATAAGTTAATCACTATGACAAGAGTCTTAACATTGGTGGAATATATAGAAAAATAGTTTAAGGTATACTATTTCATGTGAAAATAATTTTTGAAAAAAGTTTCAAAAATGATACTTACTTTCTCGTAAACCAATTTAAAGACCTTTAAAATATGCAGACATCTAAAAAAATTACAATTTTCATATCACCACTTTCTGTTTATTTTTGTATTTTTTACAAAAAGATGTATCACATTAGAATAAGTTTACCACATAAATTACTTTATGAAACTGTTACTCTTTCTTGCATGATAATATTTCCTTCTCTGTATTTTACAGCATATTAATGTAGCTCTGTAAAGAACAATAGGGTAATTTGAAAAGAAACACAAATAACAATTTCAAAAACTCTTATTTTAATTGTAAATTTTTCAAAGAGAGTAAACTTAATATCCAAATTATTACTTATTGCCTATCTCAACATAAACTTCACAATATATACTTAGGTTTTAGTTTTACTTAATTACTTGATAATGATTTATTTACAGTTTTAAGCTTAAATGTAAAGCAGTGTGTAATTACTTTACTAGTGAGTGAATAATGTTAGAAATTTGAATGTCAATTAATTGATAATGACAAAAGACAATGTTTGAAATGACAAAGTTACCTTCAAGATAATGAAAATAACTGTCAAACTGAGGTATGAAAGGTAAAGAAACTTCCAGAGAAACATTTATTTAAAACAAATATGGAGTTATATATATAAACAGGTCCTATATTGGAATCTAGAGTGATTTTACACAAATTAAATTGAAAATACTACAATAATACTGTTTTGGATATGTGTTTCACTACATTACACATAGTGATAAGGCACATGAGCTTAAAGTTTACATGCTATCTCCTTTTGCACCTAAATTTACTCAAGCAACAAAATTTATTTATTAGCAGGTTAAATACCTTTACATTTTCAAATTCTAGTAATCTACTTTCACTGCGATAGATTTTCCTAGATAAACATCTATTCCATATTTGATTTCATAGGTATTTAATTTCTTTAATTCAAAATCCACTTTATATAATGATAACATATAAAAGTGACTGCATTTATAATACAAAATTTATTTAATGATTACATATATGTTTTGTTTTTACTAAACTTTTCAATTGCCAATACACAAAGTAGCAAATCACTATGTGGCTGTATTTGGTATCGGAACCAATAACAGTCATTGTTCTACAGTTGTTTTTACAAGTATTATCTTAAAATAAATATTGCATGCAGCGGTCTTGCTGACATGATAAAAGCAAATTTCTAAAAGTATTTTTTTTTATTTTATCCTTTTTGAAATTTATCATAATCAGCATTAAAAGCATTGTAAACTTTCAAAACATATAGAAAATATGAAAATGAATCCTGAATGCCATCAAAAAAATTTTCTTAGTTTTCATGGATTTTGAAAATTTAAAATGCTAATTTATGAAGTTTTTAACTACATAATGGTTAAATCCGATTAAAAAAAAATTAAGACAAAAAGGTTATGAATTTTTAAAGATTTGAAACTGTTGACAACCCCTCAAAATGTGATTTAGAGATCAGAGATCATTTCTCATTTCAAGGTACCAAGTCTTGGTCTTGCTATAACAGCCACTCGAATTAGCATTATTTTTTATTATTATTATTGTTTTTCCAATTACCTAATAAATAAATTTAGCTAATTCACTCAAACAAGAGTGAATTATAAAAACAACTTTTTTACTGAGCAGAACACATTGACATAAGTGGATAGAGGATTTAGTTGGCCTCAGCAAATCTATTTAGTAATACTTGACAGTCGGCACCCAACTATTATTAAATTTCTTGTAAATACTTGAAATCAACCAACATTTTCCAAAGACTAACATTACAGTTCTGGAATCAAATACTAATGAGGCATGAGGAGCTATTGGTAGGAAAAAAGGCTGGTCATGGTTATTTCAAAATAGAATACTTACATGTTTTATTGAGAACAATCAACTCTTGATGGTTTCCAAAAAGTTTGGCTGTTGGAATGTCATGTTATAGAAGCAACCAAACCATTACGATAAGGGATCTAGTATTTTGCAGAATCTGCCTGATAAGTCTCCAGTCTTTTATGTGCAGAACAGCACATTACAGTTTGCAGAAGAGAATATGTTTCTATGTGCAGTGCAGCACTCAGCACAGCTTGTGGAAGAGAATGCAGAACAGCACAGCACAGTTTGCAGAAGATAATATATTTATATGTGCACAACTGCACTCAGTACAGCATGCAGAAGAGAATATATTTCTATGTGCAGAACAGCACTAAGCACAGTTTGCAGAAGAGAATATATTTCTATGTGCAGGGCAGCACACCACAGTTTGTGGAAGAAAATATATTTCTATGTGCAGAACACCACTCAGCACAGTTTGTGGAAGAGAATATATTTCTATGTGCAGAACACCACTCAGCACAGTTTGTGGAAGAGAATATATATCTAGGTGCAGAACAGCACAGCTTGCAGAAGAGAATATATTTCTATGTGCAGAACACCACTCAGCACAGTTTGCAGAAGAGAATATATTTCTATGTGCAGGGCAGCACACCACAGCTTGCTGATGAGAATATATTTCTATATGCAGAACAGCACTCAATACAGTTTGCGGAAGAGAATATATATCTAGGTGCAGAACAGCATTCAGCACAGCTTGCAGAAGAGAATATATTTCTATGAGCAGAACACCACTCAGCACAGTTTGTGGAATAGCACATTTTGCAGAAGAGAATATATTTCTATGTTCAGAACAATACAGCACAGTTTGCGGAAGAAAACATATTTCTTTAATAACATTATAATTTTAAATGGAACCACCACAAGAACAAACTGGTATGGTGGGACAAGAAAAGAGAGAGGTAGCCCCAACGAAAGCCAAAACTTGGTTGCCTACTTCAAAGATACTTCCTTGTGACTGTTTATTTAACCAATATAGGGATTTTCACATTTGATATTGCACAATATGGTTTACCTGTATGTTTGCTTAAATTTTCTTGAAGTATACTTTGTAAACTTATAATATTTAAAAAAGTTTGTCAATTTTCTTTGAAGAAAAATTACAGACGAATACCTTCAGTTAATTTTGCAAAACATTTTGAATTAATATACAAATTCGTTTCCTTTTTTTATGTATAGATGATGTTTATCCAAGATGTATGACACTAAGTTACTATATTTCTAATTTATTACAGTTTGAGCTATAGGAAAATTAGGCCATAATGGCATTTTAATCTAACTATATTAATTATTAGCAATTTCAAAAATGTTGGCAAAAGACTTTATGACAGCAGTTTTCATTAATAACAGACCTTGTAAAGCTATGATTCACTAACACGTAATGATGTGCACTCTAAGCAAGATTGCTTATATACAAAAGCAGAAAGTATCTAGAGAACTTAATTAATTAATCTACTGAACTTTACTTAGTTTCGAGGCACTAGAACTGAAACTGATTGCATAAACAAAATTGAAGCAATATTAATAACAGTTGAGAAAAGAGCAGTTGATTAAGCCTATACCAAAGTGGTATTTTTTTTGGTCACTTCACAGCACAGTTGTGAAATTATAATTATTTCGTTTTAAATTTAGAGTTCTTTTGAAAAGTTGATTAAAACCAATTCAAATTTAGTTCTTAATCAGATCAGGACATACAAACAAAAAACTAATTAATCTGCATTGACAAAAATTTAATGTGTTCAGCTGCATTTGCTAAATTTTTACATTGCACATAATACAATTTAATGTACCAAATTTGAAATTAAAAGAATAAGCGGTCTGAGGTTAAATATAACAAAGACACTGGCCATAAGATAGCGTCATTAACAGTGAAATGTTTTAAGTAAGAGTCATATTTTTGTTTACACAATTCATACTTAATTTCATTTATTTGAAAATCAGTACTAAAAATAAATTCATTTAATAATTTTTTCCATTTCCTATCATTCTATTTTCAACCATTGTTTGGTAATAATTATTACAACTATTTTTCACATCAAATTAAATCATATTAAGATGTAACTAGACTACTTTTCAATCTTTAATAATTATTACTTTTATAATATTTTGCAGTTAAAATTAGTTTAAAATTTTTACATTTTTATGATTATTGAACCAGACTTTTGGTTCAAATACAGTTATTTCAGACAGTCTGTTTCAATGAAGCCTGGATTAACCAGATTCTATTGTACTGTTTCAAAACAGACTGAAAAAGTTGCTGTCTAATCTCATTAAATCAATTCAGAGACAATAAAAAATAAATAATGTTTGCTAAAGTTTTCCAGCTTCTAGAAAGCACATAGGCCTTACATTCTGTTAAGAGCAATAGGTCTAAAAGCAATTTTTTTTATAACATATCATTCAGTAGGTGAATGATTGGATGATGGTTTGAAGTCGAAAGTTTTTACAAGTCCTTCGAAAGGCGAGGTTGTCTAATTTAACTGGATCAATAATAATTCAAGCATATCATAATTTCTTAAACAAATCTGAAAAATAATAAAACACAAATAATTAAATAATTGTATGACATGAAATCTAGACTAAAATTTTTGGAAAATTAATTTTTTATATTAACTGTATAACAATACAAATAAACGAGTAATTTTAATTTCTATGAAGCAAGACTATCCAGTCTTACTTCATAGACTGGACATAGACATATACAGTCTTACTTCATGCCACCAAATATGGAAAGAAGTTGCATTGAGCAGAATGGACTATGCATTTAAAAACGAACCTATTGTTTTTAATGTTAGAACAGCCACTAAAAGCGAAACAGAACTGAATGACTCCGCTCAGCTAAGTTTTGCTTTCAATGGTTGCACTTACTTTACCTGACTGCTTGCTGTAAATTTGCAACCCTGAAACATTGGTAATAAATATAACCTCAAAGTTAATTAAATGAAAAAAACAGCTGTAACCAAAATCAGCTGATGGTAAAATGGAGTTTTAACCTCCAGAAGTGTTATACTTCCCGATTCACTGTAAATAATACAGTATTATTTATTGAACACACAGTGTGTATCATGGTGAAACTCCATGATATCCAAGAAAATCTGAACACTTAAAATAGTTTGACAAAAAATTTTTATTATTACTTGACATATATTTCAGTGTAAGGCATCTTCATACACAGAAGTTAAAAATTATAAAGTGTGCTCATACAGTAATACAATTGATTTTAAAACTGGAGGGAGAAGGTAAAGCAAGGAAGAATTAATATTGAAAGGTCAGTTAGCAGCAGGTTGGGAAAACTACTAAAAACAGGCTTGAGTAAGGCAGAGGGGTTGATATTAGTCTGTTCATTTACATTATCTTTTTTTATACCTTTTTGGTTTATAAAGATTACACAAATATTGCTCAAATTATAGTAATGGCCACATTCAAATAAATGATTTGGAAAATTTGAGTAATTTCTTACCTTTCTTTACCGTCTCCCTTCCAATTTTAATATTAACTGTATTACTATATAAGTCCACTTAATTTTCAACTTTACTATGTCTGAAGATGCCTCATGGCGAAACATGTCACGTAATAATAAACCGATCAGCCTGCCAGACCTATGAACTGCGCACCGTAAGGTTCTTAGTTCTAGCCGTAGTTGCTCCTGTTGCTTTTCCTTTACCATTAACGCTGATCCCTAGTCCTCATTAGTCTAACTAGTATAAAGTATGGACGTCAAGAGAGAGGAAAAAATGTAATAGTAAAGAATTTTTATGAAACTATTATAAGTGTTCTAATTTTCCTGGAAATAAAGAACTGTGCAACTGATTGATTCAGTAAAAAATCAACAATGTTGTTGTAACACTGAGGGTTCACAATTACAGAAATGTTCATGGTCTTCTGAACTTAAACTTGGCACTTGTTGCTTTATTTGGGGACAGCACTGAATATTTTGTTCTTGTAGATTTGTATTTTGCGCCAAGCAGCAAGGTGTGGTCGGGAAAGGGTGGAGAGGGTCTCATTCAAAAGAAGCGGTCCTGAAGTTTTGTTACCCTCTAGTCAGTTGCCACCATGCGTTGGACGTTGGACTAACAAACAGCGTGTGTTTGCCGTCGAGGCTTACTTTTGTAATGTCCATTCCATTACTGCAACTTAGCGAGCATTCTTTATTCGGTTCAATATTCGTCCTGCAGATACGGTCCCTGGTCGGCAATCAATTATTATGTGGATGGACACATTTAGGGCGAGTGGAATTGTCATAATAAGTGGCTCAGGAGGTCGGTAGACTGTCACTACACCCAAAACGTTGGGCAAAAAGTGAGGCAGTAATTTTTGCGCTCTTCACGGTGTTCCGCGTGTAAACAGGCTACTCTCTGGAGATTTCAGATCGCAGTGTGAGACGACTTTTTCATTATGAACTCAATTTTAATCCCTAAAAATGTATGTGACTCAAGAGTGAACATGATTTTATTGCCCACCGAAATGCATGTGAAGTGATTCTTGAAAACTTGCCTCATGATGCAGTCGTTTTGTTTAGCGATGAGACTCACCTTCACATTTCAGGCTGCGTAAACAAGCAAAACGTGCATTACTGGAGTAATACCAATCCCCATGAACTTCATCAGTAGCCACTTCATTGTGAATGTGTGGTGTGGTGTGCGGTTTCAAGAGTGGGATAACTGGTCTTTATTTCTTTGAGGAAAATGAACTCGCAGAAACAGTGACTGCAGCTCGTTACACAGAAATAAATAATGGATTTTTTTTGCCTAACTTGGCAGAAATGGACGTTGGGGATGTCTGGTTCCAACAGGATGGAGCCACGGCACACACAGAGTAATGTTCAATTGATCTTTTGAGACAACACTTTGCAGAACACCTCATCTCCTTCAGAGGCTGCCTTGTGTGGCCGGTCCGTTTTATTGATTTGGCTCCATATGACTTTTTCTCATGGGGTTATCTGAAGTCAATTGTTTACAATGACCGTCCAAGGACCCTACATCAGATAAAGAATAACATAAGCCAAACCATCGTCAACATATCCGTCAATATGCTTGAAAGAATTCAACGGAACGTCAGAAATCAGGTAACTCAATACATTAACAATGAGGGTCGTTATTTGACTGATGTAATTTTGAAAACTATTTAATAAAAATGTTCAGTAAATGTATTTTACAAGAAAAATAAAATATTATGATATCTCTAATAGTTTTTTTTATTGATCATTCAAATGAGCAAGTTTTTACGCCGCACTATCACCAGTTTGAATCCACCAACCACCTATACTGCTGGTGACATGTACACTAGACTATTTGTAATGCAGTAATGTGTATGGGGCCACATTATGGCATTAATTGTTAAAGCCCAAATTGTATTAAAATATGGACAAACTGACTGACTCTATGCTATTTTCATTCCTCAGATCCACTTTTGCCCGTTCCTCAGGGTTTTGACCAAATTTGTTTTCAGCCAAACAGAAGAAGATATACATGACTAAAAGTTGTAAAGTAAACATGAAGCTGAGGCCAAATGTTACCTGAATGTTTTGTGTCTGATTTAATAAGTCTTTTTATATAATTATGGTAAAAAACTGCAACTCCAGTTTATTCAGGTTGATGCGTCTGGGTTCCATCAACTTAAAATAAACGAGATTAAGTACATAAAAAATCAATAGGGAACTGTTTTGGTTCACTAAATTAAAAAAAAAAATATTATAGCAATTAAAGAAAACTATAAACAATCACAACTATTTACCTTTAAGTTATTGAAGAAAAAGAGGAAATGTTATCTGATAAAGTAGTTTGTACCCGACTGATGAGCTGTAATTGCAAACAAGTACAGCACTCAGTGCAGATGAAGTTTCGTGTAACTCTGAAACCGTTGTACAAGGAAACAAACGGATTTACACAGAAGTGGGCACAAGATGGCTTGATGGCATATTGCATACATACGGTAATAAGGTCCTTTGAATGGATCACGCACTGCGGGACACAACATATGGTTCAGGTTTACTTGAGCTGGCTGCAACAGAAATGAACTTATATTTAATGTAAATTATTGTTTATACGTTATCTTACTAAGCTGAAAACACACCTATTATAATATGTTTTTGAACTTTGGCAACAAATATGTTCTGGTTATATGAGATGACACTTTATACTGTTTTTATTTATGATATATCAGTTTAATGTCAATATACACTTATTTGATATTTCTGCACTTTCAGGTGATTTACTGAAATAATGATTTTTACAATTTTCTTTTAATAATATACTTTATAATGAAATTAAAAGATGTCACCAGTGTAAGATTAAATTTCTTATGATTAGTTACTGAACTACATTGTAACACCACTGATGTTTACTTATTAAATTTCCTATATCAGAATACGCCAAATGACCTACCGACATACTGTTCATGTACATTATCACATTTACATTATAATAAGTTATTATCTTTCTGATATTTTAAATTCTTGTTCTATATAATTTATTTCTGTTCTAATTTACTATTGTTCTGTTTAATTATTTGTTCTATAATCTGTGGTGAACCTCTGTACTCAAAGGTTAATAGCTTTTACTAAATACTAGTTATATACACAACAACCACGAAAAAAACATGTTACCCACTTTCATGCGGTAGTGATTTTGAGGTTAAGCAAGTAACTTTTATTTTCAAACATACCGTAGTTTCTGCATTTTTATTTTGGACATGTAATGAAAATATTTCGAAAATACGAGGGTTGATCAAATATAAACGAGACTGATTTTTTAAAAAATTTATTGCTTACTTACAAATTATTCTTGATACAACTTATTTTTCTACATAGTCTCCATTTTGAGTAACACATTTTTCCCACCGGATTGGAAGTTTTTAATTCCATCTTCGTAAAAAGTTCTCGGTGTTCATTGAGCCATTGGAGCACGAAGGTCTCCACCGCAGAATCGTCTTGGCACGCTGGCCTCCAAGCGCCTCTTTGAGTGGCCCAAACAGGTGATAGTCGCAGGGTGATAAGTCTGGACTGTATGGGGATGTTCCATTGGTTCCCAACCAATTTGATCGAGTTTAAGCCTCGTAGTGTTCGCCGAATGTGGTCGGGCATTATCGTGAAGAAGAATGACGTTTCGCCAGTTTAGATTTCCTTTTCCTACTGAAAAAGACTGTTTCGCTGCCTCTAAAACATCGCAATAATATTGTGCATTTATTGTGCGTCGTTGATGGAGGAAATCGACGTGAAAGGTGCCTTGATTGTCGAAAAATACAGTGGCCATTACCTTCCCAGCCGACGATCGTGATTTGGCCTTCAGAGGCGCCCTCTCTCCCCTCTTTCGCCACTCCATACTTGCCTGTTTCGACTCGGGAGTGTAATGGTGAACCCATGTTTCGTCACAGGTGACAATCCGGTTTAATAATGCCTCACCATCTCGTTCAAATTGGGTCAATAGTCGCTGGCAAATCTCCAAACGATTCCGTTTGTAAACGTCGTTCAAAATTCGTGGAACCCACCTTGCAGATACTTTGCTGAGTTCCAGGTTTGATGTAACGATTTTTTGAACACTACCATAGCTCAACTGGAGTTCATCTCCAATAAATCGCAGCGATATACGTCTGTCTTCGTCCAGGAGCTTCCGAACAGCATCAATGTTTTCGTCCGTGACGGAAGTGGTCGGGCGACGATCATGGCTGAGGTTTTCTACTGCTTCCCGTCTTTCGGCGAATTCCTTGTGCCAAGCAAAAACGCGAGCTGTTGACAGGGTCCTGTCCCCGTATTGAGCCGTCAATCTACGAAAGATTTCAGTCGGATTGACCCCCTCCTTGGCCAAAAACTTAATAATAATTCTCTGCTCCACGGAAACGTGCACTTCACTCTCACTCATTGTATAGTTTTATACTGAAGGGTCCGAACGGAAATATTGCCCGTCTACGCCCGTCCCAAACCTCCCAGGCTACCTGAAACCCCACCCTTTAGAGTTCAATGTCCAACGGAAAAGTTTTTAGAAAGTCAGTCTCGTTCATATTTTATCAACCCTCGTTAATAAACCATCTGAAAGTGCAGATTTACAGCTATTTTATAAGACTTTCCTAAAATACTTTTGATAAACTACATAAATAATAAATTTTGCAAAAAAAACTCGTTAAAAGGCTTGCTTTCTAATATTGCAAGTTGTTAACTGCTTTTACAAAGTTTACTATATATGGGAGACAACAATATCAAAACAATAGATGGGAATCTTTTTAAATTTCGTAAACACAAATACTCTGACACAATATGAAAATCAGATTCCTTCATTTTAAACAATAAATAATTTATTTCATTGTCATTTAGAAGTAGTGTTGCGTATAGCATATGAAAACCTATGCACATCTAATGAAAAATAGCAATTTTACAAATTACTGATTAACAATAAAAATAAAAATTTTTAAAAAAACATCAACTGGTTATGCTAACAGTTTAACAAAACTCAACAGATTATGAAACTATTTAAACAGATAAATTTAAATAGAAACTGATACAATATGGCAGAATCTAAAAATCCTTTTAATAGTTTTTTTTACAATTAAAATTTCATGCAAACCCTGTAACTAAAAATGAATAGAGCTATACAGTAAACTTACAATAGCAAGTGTCTGAAGTAATATGAAGTGGTAAATTAGCAAAATGCCATAAGAGACTGCACACCAGCTCATGTCTCCCAGAGCTTCCACTTTAAAAACACCTGCGAACAGAGAAAGTTTACGATAATATACTCCTTAATCGTATGGCCTCTAAAAATTTCACACTTAATATTAGTGTACTAGGTTATATTTTTGGAGGATCGGAAAACCGAGACATTTAACTTAAAATGAGATTTGAATTGAAAAACAGAACTGAAAACCTTGCATGCTGAAGACAGTTATTCATACAGGGTAGTTACATGTTATGACAGGTAGAAAACTAAATTAGCTGTCATTGTTTCAATTCCTTATTTCTCTCACTACTAAAGTAACCAGTGTAAATAAGAACACACACTAGGTATTACAAAATGGATGCAAAAGAGATTGTCAGCTGTCAAATAATCTATTGACTATTAATAATTTATAATTAATTTTTATGACAGTTATACTGTATGTTAACTATTAGTTACTCATATGATACTTTAAGAAAAAATTTGACTTTATTCACTGTTATGCTCTTTAAAAAGGTTAAATCATTTTAGTCATCAACATAGCCCAGTTACCTATTATTAAAACCACATTTCTGTACTTTAACTTTCGAGTGCAGGATTGTTCAATATTCTCTAATGTTCTTCCAAGATCGCTAGACACGAAAACACACCAATTGTTTTGTGATTGCATACTTACTTTATGATTTTTAAATAATTATTTGCAAAACTGATTGTTGTACAAAATTAGGGCAGATAGAATGCTGTCTGTAGAATCACAATCTACAGTGTATCTATCTATTTTTACTGGTAACATGTGAGGAGTGATCCATCTGTTTTAATTATGAACAATAAATGAATGTAAACTCTGGATGGCATTAGAGAATACTAATATAGGAATAACATTAATAAGAGCAGCCAAAACACTGTAAGAAAATATAACAGCAAAAGTAAAAGTAGGAAATAAAATGTCTAAAGGTTTCAAAGTCACTGCAGGACTAAAACAAGGATGTTCACTGTCCCAAATATTGTTTAAAATCTGGAACAAGCACTACACAACTGTAAATGCAATTTTAGATAATATGTATACCATTAAATGACAACACCCTTTGCTTTGCAGATGACCAAATAGTTATAGCACAGGATTATGAATATATATGAATAGAATTAATAGAGGAATATGATACTTGAGGACTTAAGTTAAACCTAAACAAAACAGAGTATATGAGTATTGGAGGGCAGAGCAGGCTGTTGAAACACAACACACAAATCAAAAGACGTACAACTTACAAGTATTTGGGAATGACAATTACGAGTGCTGGACTCTTAAACAAAGCAACTTGGAAAGAAAAGCAGAGTACAATATGATTGTGTTTTTCAACATCCAAGGGATTGTGTATATAAATTGGGTACCTGATAAATTGGGAAACTGTGAGTAAGAATCATTATCTTGTGGTCCTAACTACTCTTTGTGAACGAATAAGAAGAAAGCGACCTGAGTTGTGTAAAACAAGTCATGGACTCTTAATCAAGACAACACACTGACCCATAATACTGCATATTTTTGGCTAAGCATGACATCCCTATGTTGTAAAACCCACCCCACCAACCAATTTTTTTTACCAGAGCTTACTCCATCTGACTTCTTTTTATTCCCAAACATGAAATCAGTATTAAAATTAATGAGATCTGAGACAGCTGTAGAGAAAGAAAAAGTGATGGAGACCCTGAACATACTTTTAAAAAAAAAATTGAAACACTGCTTTGACAAACTGAATTTTTGCATGGAGTGATGAAGGAATTGTGAAAGCGAGTAATGTTAAAGCTGCAAAGAAATAGAAATAAAGAATATGATATCATTTCATGAGGTGTGGTTAAACCTGTGTGTTAGCATGCAATTTTGGTCTGATTTAATTCAAACTTGGTACAAAAATCTTATTATGGTAATAGTCTGGACAAGTTCGTTAACCAGCAAAATTTATTCAACAGTTTCAAAATGTACCTTTGTTTCATCATAACTTCTTAACTGCTCATTCAATGTTGATCTACCTTAGCTTGTTGGATTCCTCACTTCACCGGAAGTGTCATATCCTATATAACTTTCATCCAAATTACCCACAATGGGGTAAAATTTGGGTGAATTAATTTCACGTATGTATAGGTGACTGATACATACGCATGTATCTACAAATTTTGCCAAAACTCTGATCGTGCTATGCTCACTAGAAAATGTTAATGTTCCTTTTTAGGATGAGGAGAGTACTAGTTTTCCATTGGGAACTCTGAATTTTAATCTTGGGGTCATAGCCATACACCCAACTTTCATCACCAGTAACAATTTTGGCCATGAAGTATGGATATGCATGAAGACAATCCTTCAATTACGTGCAAATTGACAAGCAATTTTCCTTCTGTTCGTCAGTCAAAAATCTGGGAACAAATTTTGCACTCACTCGTCTCATTTGCAAATTATCAGTTAAAATGCTTTGCACTAATGCAACATAAGATGTGAAGAGTCAACTGCATGTTTGAATGAACAATTTTTGCACATTTTTGTCTTTTTTTAAGGCTGATGAACATCATGACCGTTGCTCGTCTTCAACTGATTCATTTCCACTTTTAAATTTTTCATACTACCTGTAAAAAATCTTCAGTCACCACAAACTGATTTTAATATTTCACGAACTTCTTTGAAATTTTATTTTGTAACTTAAAAAAAAATTAATGTTAACGCAAGTTGAAATTCTTTTTATATTCTTCTTCTTTTCTACTAGGATTATTGTCACCATGTTCAGTATAATGATCTGCCTTCCCTAGCTTCGTCAATTCTATTTTCGTTGACGTGTTTCAGAGAACCTCCATCTTCAAAAACTATATCTATACTATACAGTTGAGTACAGATATAGTTTTTGAAGATGGAGGTTCTCCGAAATGCGTCAACGAAAATAGAATTGATGAAGTTAGGGAAGGCAGATCATTATACTGAACATAGTTAACACAAGTGTTTCAAATCTATGACAGACACTATAAACATGACCTTACTCTACTGGCTCTGGAAGCCAATTAACATGTCAGACCATGTTCAAACTTGAAGCTGCTTGTCTCTTCAGGCTATGGGACTTATTACGTCAAATTAATTTAGAATCAGCAATTCTTGTTATAAAAATTCATTCATTTTATTTTTCGATTACACCTCATTACATGTAAAATGGGATTGTTAAAAAGGTCTACACAATGCAATATAATTGATTTTCTAAAAAGATAAGGTACAAACACAGGTCAGTTTGTTTTGATATCATCTCTCCAATCAATAAATAGATTATAGGTAGCCATTTATGCTAACAAAATATTTCTAGGAACAAAGTCAAAATAAGTTCCACAGTAGTGGATTCAACCACTCTGTGGTAAATGCTAGTTAACAGTAAAACTATTCAAACTGCACAATATCAAAGCTAACCTAGCTTACCTCCTTGTAACAACAAATATACAGGGACTACCAGCATCATAGTGTGCTGAATCCAGTATATCCAAGTCTCAAATGGCAGCTTGGCAACAGAAATGTAAATCATACATACTTTTGCAAATTACAGACATGTTTTAATTTATAAGAAAACATTAAAATGTATGCACTACTTCAATAAGTATTACATGGAAATATAATTCATAGTAGAAGCAACCACTGCCTGGTTCAGAAGCCTCTTTTTGGCTTATAGATCTCAACCTTTCCTAACGACTGCATCATTATGATAAAAATTAATAATAAATAAATACAATTTTTGTAACATATTTTCAATTTTTGTATATATATACTTCAGAAATATATAAAACAATCACATGTACTAACAACTTAATTTCACTGTACGAGTAAAATATAAAAACATTAATAAATATTTTTATTTATAAATACAAATGTTTATAAATAAATAAACACACTTACATTTAAAGCATCCAGTTCTGGAAATGTAAGAGCAAGAACAGCCCCGTTCATACAATTCAAATGAAAACGGAAAATAACTGCAACCCACTTGCTTGGTTTTGCACACAACAAATATATCTGCAAAAAATGTTAAGTGTGCAGTTGTAGAGTAGAATAGAAAAAATTGACAAGTTGAACCCATGCAGAATGATTTATGATTTACTTGTTTGGCTATTATTTAGCATTTGTGGTATCAGTATCTGTGATCAGTGATGATGTCTTTTCTATTACTGTCTTCATTTTATTTTGTAGCTACTTTATGTTAAGAACTGCAATCTTCTCAAAAATCATTCAGTTAATTTTAATAGATCTTTAGATTTCATAGTCACTAAACATCACAAACTGATTGTTATATGAATGTCTATTTTTTGTTATAAAACAAAAACTTCTATTATGATTTAGTTCAAACTTTCTTTCTCTGAAGCCTGAAAGTTTTTTGGCTGTGAAGTAAAGTTAGTTATGTAGCTTCAAATTTAATTTAGTTGTCTTAAAATTAAAAATATCTCTGATGAGATCAAAATTAGCTTACAGATTAGCATAAGTGTTAAAGCAAATTTTTATTTGCGGTAAAGGATTTTCCTATTTTTAAAAACTTTTCTATTCTTTTTTTTGTTACTTATATTACTAATATGAGGGCCATCCACAAAGTAACATCCGAAGTTGCTTAGTGTTGGAGCACAGCAATTTTTACTTTATTTCTTTGGTGTTTAACGTCCGACTATTGTGCACACTTGGGCTAATGCAGACGATGGGATGATTTATAATGTATGAAAATTCCAAGCCCTGACTGGGAATCGAACTCGGGTTCACAGGGTGAAAGCCCAATATGTTATCAACTAGGACACCGAGGCAACTAAGTTTATATCCAGTGACTGCAGTACTTCAGTGTGCATCTAGCTATTTAAGGCGGAGCATCATACTGCAGCATGTTTCAGTTATAACCTTAGAAACATAGCACCACAATAGAAAATACCGCCAAATGTATAGTGGGTGGTGTTATTTATGAACAAAGAATCTCTCTACAGATGAAATTCATCATAAATTGTGTATAGTTTATGGCCCAAACGTTATGAGTGAAAGTGTTGTGCATCAGTGGGTAAGATTTTTTTTAAATGGAAGAACAAACATTCATGATGAAGACAGACATGCAGGTAGGCATTCTCTTGTCAGTGATAACCTTGCAGGTAAAGTTGAAAAAGTTCATGAGAACTGTACGTTCACAATCTCAGAACTTTCTAGACTGGTTTTATTTTTTCAATTTTTATTTCAAAATGGAAGTTACTTTCTGGACGGACCTCATATAAACACTACTGTATTTTAAATGAAAAAGAATATTATTGTTTCATTTGATTCCAATTACATTTATAAGCATTTAATTGAAATATATATATTTGTAGCTGTTTTACATAACCCCCTTACATGCAAAATCCAAAATCCATAGTAGAACTATTTTTTCTTTTTAATTTTGTTTCATTTAAATAAAAATATAATTCCTTTTTATATTATTTGGAATTTAGATTTAAGAAATGACTTATTTGCTCGCTATAAACAAATAACAGAATTACAAAGCTCAAACTGTTACAATATTCAAAACTGTTGGCTGTTATGAAGGTAAAAGAAGTTCTTTGTGATCAATAAGACACAAACTCCTACAACATGTAATTATGTTTTCTATTATTCAGAAAGAGTGTGACTACCGACTATCATTCAAAGACAATATTATTTTGGCTCTACTGGATGTTAGTGGGTTAAATATTAATAAAATCGATCAAGTTTGAGTTCTAACAATATGGAACTACTATAGCCTCCTTTTTTTAGTTTGATTTGTGTATAACATTAAAACTACAAATTTCTTGATATATGATATACTTGATTAAAATATTATATGTTTGATTAGATTCCAAATTATTTCTGCACAGACTAACTATCCACATAATTTAATTTTGGTGGTTCCTTCTGCCCATAAACTACTGTACAATGATACAAGAAAAAAACATGATTTCAAAAGTGTTTGTTTTCAAAAGCAAAGAATAAACTAAAACATTAAAATAAGAACAACAAAACATTTTCATACACACATAAAAGTCTTGCTATTTGGAGATAAATTAATTCTTTTTAAGTTAATTTTTTTTCTATGTTTAAAGGCAAACATGATTAAATTTACATTACTATATTAATTGTCTGAACTGAACAGTTTACCTGATTTACATTGGAAGAAACAAAACAATATCATAGAAAAGTTGAAATAAACTACTACCCAATAATGTAATAATGTAAAAAAAAATAATAATAGTATTTAAGAAATGAATATAGTTACTACACTATTGCAGTGAAGAAACTCTCTGAAGATGGTATAGATAATTTGTTTTATTACAGTGGGCCAACAGATTTTAAGCTTACTGTTAATGGTGGGGGAAAATAACTCATCATACTTATCAGTAACGGCACATCATTAAGACCAATCTCCACAAGTGGTCAGGCCCTAATAATATTTTGAAAGAAAAATATTCTTTTTTTATAAAAAAACATTTGTTATTACATTTAACTTAACTTAAATTTATTAAAACTGTAATACATGTACATTAATAAATGTAATTAAAATAAATACTAATATTATTATTTAATATGATTTTTATACGTGCACAAAGTAATATACATAGCCTGTAATGTCTAGAATTTGTAGCTAATAAAACTTTCATGCTGTCATACAAATTATCAACGTCAGCAAAGTACTGCAATATCAGCTCAAGGAAGCGTTGTAGTGGCTCCTCGTATAAACTGAAATGGATTGTTTGCGAGTGGCCAGAGCCTACTTGGGTTATAAAAGGACTTTGTAGAGAAAAGCATATATTTCAATGCAGTTAAATAAATGAGTTTTAGGTCAGTCTAGAGTGTTTTAGCCCACGATTCTTTGTAATGTAAACTATATAGTTTTCTTTGAACTTTTGAAAGCCGCCTCGGTGGCCTAGTTGATAGCATAGGGCTTTCACCCCGAGGACCCGGGTTCGATTTCCGGTCAGGGCTTGGCATTTTCATATGCTATAAATCATCCCTTCCGGTCAGGGCTTGGCATTTTCATATGCTATAAATCATCCCATCGTCTGCATTAGCCCAAGTGTGCACAATAGTCAGACGTTAAACACAAAAAAAAGAACTTTTGAAATGTTCATTGTAAACAAGGATTGTCTCTTATTATAATTTCAATAAGAGAAATTTTATTGTTAGAGAAAAATCTCCAGGTAAACAGGTTATGCCAGAGGATTTTTCTTTTTTTTTCAAATGAATGATAAAAAAATTATAATTACTTGTATACTAAAAAAATCCTGACTTGGGACTACCTACCCGTAGCCCAGTAAAACAAAGTTTATTTTATTTTGTTTACTTTTTGATCATGACTTTAGATGTGATTTTAATGACAGATGACAGGACCCCCCCCCCCCAGAACAGCAAATATCAGGTGCCACTATTGTTACTTATCTTATCATGGCTTTAACATGATGTATTGAGTGCAGTATACTCGTACGCAGGTTTATTTTCCTATAGGTCCACATGTCTTTCTGATGCCACAATAAAACAAATGACCTATAGCAATGATACCAAAGCAA
The DNA here is from genome assembly GCA_022606455.1 of Callitettix versicolor. Lineage (NCBI taxonomy): Eukaryota > Metazoa > Arthropoda > Insecta > Hemiptera > Cercopidae > Callitettix > Callitettix versicolor. The sequence goes on from CM040189.1 coordinate 91,029,419, forward strand.
TGGTAAAGCAATTTAACAAGTTTTGTTTAAGTTTTTATTTTAAATTAGTTATTTTTTCCCTGAAGAGTTTTGCCTGACTGCACTTCTAAAACTAAATTTTCATGGGTTGTTGTTCTTATGGAGTATTAAAATAAACGAATGTAACAAATATTATCAGTTTATAAATATCTCACCTGCAATGCTGTAGTTACATGACAAGGATTTAATAGAAATATCACAGTCTTTGAAGAAAATTTAAAGCCTATTTCTATGCCCCATATAAGTGACATTAATACGAGCAACACACGTTTCCCGGTTGGTTCAACAACTGTGTTGTAATCTACATCTAATGGTGAGAGATTTCTAAAGCCCCACTTCATTAGAGGTACTGTAAGGCTCATCACAAAAAGAGTTTCTATAATTCGTTTCTTCATAGTAAGAAATTGAGTACATTCCTCTCCACCGTTTCCAGCAACTGTGATGTTCACTCCCGTGTATGCCCATTCCAGCACCATTATCAATCTGAAAGTTTAAATACTATAAAATTATTTGGCATGACATAACATACAAATATATGTAAATAAACTGGGATTTGTCTGAAATATTCTAATAAAATCATCTGGGAGAACCAATAAATATTTTCAATTTTGAAAATACACGTTGCCTTTAATACATTAATGCTCAAATCATTAACTAACAATACCTGGACGATGTTGTCAATAAAATAACATTGCCCCTATGTACATAACATTCATAATTTTCAGCTAATTATTTAATCAATAAATTTAATAAAAATTTTAAAATCTGGCTTCAAGATGTTGTCATGCTTTCAGTCCACATACATTACGAATTTCAGACCTCTGATTATAAAAAAAAAAATTGTACTTTTCTTAGGAAGTATCTACTTCCTTTCTAAACTTTAAGTATTTTAACTTTCTTAATTTAAAACTAGATTTTTAGCAAAGCTGTCTGCACCTCTGTTATCAGCCTAATAAATAAAACTGACTGTAATGGAAACTGCTCTTTGAAAATAATTTCAAGTAGATGTGATTATTTAAATCAGTTCAGCTTAAATGTAGTGTTAAAAAAATATGAATATAAAAAATATATAAAAATAAAAAAATATAAAACAAACATTATTTTTCAATAGTACAAAACTAATAAATCTAAGCAACACATGATAACATATTGCGTACATACAGTACCTTTTGTTGACTTATATAAGGAAATTAAATAGATAATTAAAATTGTATAAAACAAAAAGTGACATTTATTTAATAAACTACTACTACATTCCATATAAAACAGTACTACACAAATATATATTTTAAAAACTTTCATTTAATGGCAAACTTTCATTTAAATTTATGACATTCAATTTAATGTACGACATGGCTTTAAGGATAACTGATTCAAATAAATAATAAAAACCTAATGAAACGCACCACAACTGATTATACTGACGAGTGTTTAACCAAATTAAATTTTATGTTTTTTCATTACAATACAATTGTATAGTGTTGTGATATTAGTTTTAATGTTCTGTTAACTTTGTGATGACCTCACCAGAGGGAAATGGCCAATTGTACAGCCTGAAGATAAAAATGTAATGTTTTGTAATTGTGGTAGTTTATGTGAGTTAAACACCACTAGAAGGTGAAAAATAGGTCCTAAATCTAATTATTTAAATTAATCAGTTTGTATCTGTCAAAATTCACCGAGTCATTTCAAATTTGTTATCAAAATAAACAGAAAATATCAACACAGCTCATGTTATAATTTCTTTTACTTGAACCGACAAAAGTTGCATATCGGTAATTAGGACCATTACATATGATTCTATGACTCAGGCTGCTATCTACCCAACTGCGAGCTAATGCAATACACATTTGCAGAAGAAGACTACTAATACGGTTGACTGGACACTGCCTCATCCTGAGACCATACCAAACTTGTAGTTGGAGGTTTATTTCCACAAAAATCAGACACAGCATGTTTTAGAAAATGCCTGATGTGATAAATAAAAGATTTATTACCCAAAATTTGATTTAGCTTTCTGTTTGTAATTGGAAGGCAGACTGCCAAATAGCAATCCTATTGTATGTTTTTAAACATTTCACAAATTTAAACACTAAACTATTTACTTACTTAAATAAACTTTTGTTGGATTAAAAAAAAATGTACAGTATAAGATATATGATCTACTTTCAACTACATATTGTTCATAGTGGCCAGTCCCATTAAAATTACAAATAAACACATTGGTTATTCATTTAGATGAATGATTAAGAAACTTTATGACCTGTGTTTTAGACATTAAAAATGTATTCAGTCTTTCCAATAAAAGCAAATTGCTTCTTCAATTGTTAATTTTATTTCTCTGAGAAACATGTCTTTTTTAATTTGCCCAGACTTGAAAAAACACAAGATCCTGTACAACCTATCAAGTTTTAGGGTTTTTTTCACTTTCACAATAAATTACATAGTCTTACAAATTCATTGATCATTGAAAAATCAATGTGTGTGTGTGTGTGTGTGTGTGTGTGTGTGTGTGTGTGTGTGTGTGTGTGTGTGTGTGTGTGTGTGTGTGTGTGTGTTTGTGCAAGCACATGATTGAAATGCCCACCCATTTAGATGTTAATATTTGCTTTGGAAAAAACCACCACTGATTATCTTGGTCTCAGAAAAAATTGTGCCTCATGGGTTCCAAAGTTGTTGCAAATCTGTGAAAAACTCATGAATCAGCTCCAGCATGAAGGGGAGAATTTTCAGAGATTCATAGTCATATTTGATGAGACTTGGGTTCATCATTACACTCTGAAATAAAAAATGGTGAATAAAGAGTTGAAGGAAAGATGAAGTCTGGCCCATTTCTCAATCAGAAAAGTTCTCGTGACCTTTCTTTATAACAGAAGAGTTTATTCATTGATTGGCTTTCTCCTTGATCAGTGATAAGTGGTGAATGCTGCCTAATGCAAAAAATCAGTGAAACAAACAAAAACCTATAGAAACAAACAAAAACCTTGATCAGAGATGTCAGAGAGCCAGGCTTCACACAGTGATTTCGATGAAAAAAAAATGAAATAATGCATTGGGCACCCTTAAACAAATCTCTCTATAGTCTTTACAGTTACATTTGTTCCCCTGTGATTATTTTTTGTTTACTCCCATGAAGAAAAATGATTTGCGAGTAATGAAGAAGTTGAAAAACATGTACAATTAGTTGACAATTTAACCTTAAATTTTTTTTGAAGATCACAAACTTATGACACATAGGAGAAATGCATGCGAGAGACTATGTACAGAAGAGTTGAGTGTTTTGTCTATTTTCTTTTTATTAATAAATATTTACAAACAACAGTTCTGGTTTAGCATGATAGCCACACCATAGAAATTTTCTAATAAAATTTATTTTTTATGACTTATGCTTCAGTAGCTTGCTTACTAATGGAAATTCACTAATAACTATGAAAACACATAAAGCTATTATGCTCTAGCTAAACCATCAACTAACACAATGTATTAATAATATATATATATATATATATATATATATATATATATATATATATATATATATATTAAAAAAATGGATAGTTATCTGTTTTTGAGAAACTGCACCAACAATTTTTTTATCATTTTATTAGCAGGCTTACTTTTTTTTTAGTATCACATTTTCTATTGTTTTAGGGAAAAATATTGTAAAAATAGTTGGTGTCTCAGAATTTTAGTACTTAAATCCAACCTTCTTCATATAGGTTTATTGACTGAGCGAAGCAAGGTCTCTGTTTCAACTCAACTGTTTGGAATTCCATTTGTTTTTATATAGTTTTGGCCAAATGCATTGACTGACTGTTTTGAAAATATAGAAATATATATAAAATAAATAAATCATTTATATAAAATATAATATATATATTAATATATTTTGTTTTGTTTTGTTTAACGTTCGACTATTGTGTACACTTGGAATAATGCAGACGGTGGGATGATTTATAGCGTATGAAAATGCCAAGCCCTGGCTGGGAATCGAACCCAGGTCCTCGGGGTGAAAGCCCAGTACGCTATCAACTAGGCCACTGATGCAGCTCTCAAAATTGCTACCACGTAAAAGTAAGTAATGTGTTTTTGATCATTAAAATGATAAAAATCCTTATATATTTTTAAAAAAAGTACTCATTAACCTAAATGACAAGGCTACTGGGTGGTGAACACAACTAACATGGTTGTTAGGTAATAAAAACACACTTATTAAAAAAAAATACCAATAACCTAAATGACAAGGTTGTTGCATGGTGAACCTAACACAGTTGCAATTGATAGGTGATAAAAACACCTGTATTTTTAAAAAAAGAATACTCAAAACCTGACACGGTTGTTGGGTGGTTAACCTAATAACACAGTTGTTTCATGATATAAACACTTCTATTACAAAAAAAACTTGATATCCTAACTAACACATCATTGGATGAAAAAGCTATTTAACTGAACTAGTTATCCTGTAGATAATGTGTTTTTGATCACTGTAACGATAAAAAAAATCTATTTTTTTTACAAAAATACTTAATAACCTGATACTGTTTTTAGGTGGTGCAATTAACACAAAAAAAGGCAAATCACTAAGTTCACAAATAACGGATGCCATTTTAACAATGTTTTCATAACAAGAACGAACCAATGAAAAAACTAATAAACGTGAACATTTGGTAATGGCTGTCAGAATGTGTAATGCACATAAGCATTAAGTACATGTAGTTAATATAACGCACATGACCAGTAAACCCATGTATGAATTTTAATGTTTAATACAATGTAAACAGCAATTATGCCATAATATAGTTCTGTAAAAAACGGCCTAAAATCGTAAGTAATCTTTTAAAAAATTATTTTCTGCGGGTATAATATTACATGTTAATTAGATAATAAGGTATAAAATAAAACAAAAAATATACAAAAATCACTATCTGAAAAACCCTAAATAACAGCTTTTTTAAAAATGTTTCTATTCTTTTCATTATAAAAGCAGCATGTTTCTATGATTAATGCACATTTAATTAATTGTTTTCGCCATGAAAAATATGTTACCTACTTCTGCATATTCTGAGTGATTCTGAGGTTATGCAGGTCATTATTATTTTTGATCCTTTCAAATTTCCTGTAGGCCCTACTTTCCGAGGTTTTATATTACGGATTATTGCTTTTGGGCATGTAAAATAGGTTTTTAACAAATAAATTACGAAAAAATTGAAAACAAGTTACACTGTATATTTAACACTAGTTTTATGCAAAACCTACTTAATTAGATTTTTCATGCAATACTACTTTCACAGAAAAAACCCATGTCACTTTATAAAGAAAAGTTTATATTCTTTCATTATTAGTAACACGTATTTAATCGTTTTCGCAACAAACACGTTCTTATTTGTCCATTATCAACAAAACAATGAACCTTTTAATATAACCTTGTACCATTAAAGACCGTACGGGTACAGTAACCTAAAATTTAAAACCTCCTACTGCAGTATTATTACATTACATAAATAAAATATATAAATACAGTAGATTATCCAATATGTAATTTATTAATGAGACAATTATATCTACACACAATTATGTTATTATAAAGATTAACAATTATTCACAGTAATAATATACTTCCATTAAATTTACCTGCAAAACTTTGCGTTTTACTTCGATATTTCTTCTCGAATGACAAATTGTGTTTGCGGACGATGCGCAGTTAATTACTTCTGATGTCCTCTTCTTTTCTAAACAAAATACTATCACTATTAATGTATAAAAGAGTTAGCACCAAATCACATTAAAACTGTATATCTACTAAAATAGTCTTTAAAAAAAAGATTGTTAAAATTTTAAACATTAAAGAAATGCCTAACCTTAAACTTGACTTTTTACCTTTACCAATGTTTTTTGTTGCAAGTTGTATTCAGTGTTGCCATACAATATAAATGTGTTTCTCTCATCAGCTACATAAAATTTCCCAAATATTACGATACTGTAAAAAATATCCCTAATTCGAATTATTGAATTAATAATAAATTTTATTAATTACTGTGCTTCATGTTGACCTAAACTTATTAAAGAACACTAAAATAATTGGATGTTTATATATATATATATATATATATATATATATATATATATTTATATATATATATATATATATATATATATATATATATATATATATATATATATATATATATATATATATATATATATATATATATATATATATATATATATATATATATATATATATATATATATATATATATATATACTTTTTAGTTGAAATGTTTATTGCAAATTATTAATTTTATATATTGCTTTCCATCATTTCAAAGACAAAAATAAATGTGTTTGGAACCTAAATTTGTTTTACCAGATTCAGGCTGGACAAAACAAATTTACCAAGGCAACATCAAATCAGTCTCTAACTTACTGTTGTAAATTAGACAGGTAAGGTGTGACACGTATCAAAATGTTTGGATTCTTCATTGAGAAACTGAAAATAAATTCACCAACCTCAACACCAATAAAGGATTAATTGCAGCCATTTTGCGTGTGGTGAAATGAAGTTCTTGGCTACGTCTAGACCTGTCTTTGGAACGTATTGTAGAGTAGCTGTCAAAAAAATGTCGACAAGTACAACACTAGAAAACATTACAAAAATGTGAGAGGCAGTATTGTTGCGGCATGCATTGTTGCAGATTGTAAACAAACAATCCATATTTGTGAAATTGTAGGAATGTGTTATGGGTCCATACAACGCATCTTGTCAGACAATTTGGGCATGAAATGCATTGCTGTAAAATTTTTACTGAAAGAGCTGAGCAATGACCAGAAAGATCATGTTTCAAAATATCTGCATAAACAGTATCTTCTGGCATGAGTATCCATAAAGTGAATTTAAAAATTCAATTCTAAACTTCTTAAAGCCTGCATGTATTAACATTTTAAACTTTCAAATTACATAAAAAAAACTTTCCGAAAATGAATCCAGACCGTCGTCAAAATATTTGTTTTCGTTAATGGATTTCAAAAATTCAAAATACTAATTTATGCAATTTTTAACACTGAATATGATAATTAAATAAATTTTAAAAAATATTATGTCAAAGAAGTAAAAAGTTAAAAAAAAATTGGAAAAAAAAAATTGGCCGGCGGAGGCAGCTGACGTGAGCAGCTGATGGGCTTAGCGACCCCACCATACCTCTAGCTCATTCTACTCTCACTCATTTACTCCACATACACACAACACATAACATCCACAAACACACTCTCTCACACAAACACATACACACCCACAGGGGGGTGCAGACTAGCTGCACCTAGTGAGAGGACCTAGACGAACCTCGCGGCACCCGAGTCTAGCAGACACTTACACTTACAGCACTACACTTACGATGTAAACACTTCACACTCACACGTACATTTAGGGATTTGCTGTGCTTGTTCCGTTACGTCTGGGAGTGGCGATTCTGCTTGGTTTCCTTTGGCGGGGCCAAGTATGTGGAACCTGATGTGTGCCTAGCACTGCCGAGGACCTCTGATGGGATAGGTTCTGGAACCGAGCAGCCTATAGGCGCTTGGCAAGCGCATGAATGTTGAGTTATGGGTGTCGGAGCCCATAGCTGGGTCTATCGAAACAAATGGTTGCATTCTGTGAGTACATAGAGAGCGGCTGCCAGTGGTACTTGGGTTTGGGGAACCGTAACGATGTACCGGAACCCATTCCTAAAATATTCTGGAGTGCTGACAGACCATGTATTTCGGCTCCAGGATATCTGGAGGTCCCCCCATTTTTTTTTTTTTTTTTTTTTTTTTTTTTTTTTTTTATTGGGGGTTCTCGCTTTAGTTCAAGTATCCTGGGCTGCTGGTAGTCGTTTGGGTGCACCCTGTGCCAGTTGTTCGAAAGTCTTCATTCATGAATCGTTCGGCAAAACAAATCATGGAACAAAAAAATACCAAACGCCAAAAATGTGTTAAAGAGGCCTCGTTCGACTACGTCGAACAGGTCTAAGAGTAGCAGTGGGAGTATGGACATCGAAGAAAAGGATATGGGTGCTGCAGTTGTTCAGCTCCCTTCTCCTAGATTTTTAGTTTTTAGAAATTCTGAGGAAGGGTCCGACCTATCGAAAGTGTCTCCTTTCCTCATAAACAAGGCTATCGTTGGAAGAGTAGGCCCGTTAGCGTCTATTAGGAAGCTACAAAATGGTACGCTGTTAGTTCAGACTAGTAGCGACAAGCAGAGCTTGTCGCTCCTAAAGATGTCTTCCTTTTTTGATCGGATCAAGGTTTCTGTGGAGCCCCACAGAACCTTGAATTTTGTTAAAGGAGTGGTAACGTGCAGAGATCTCCTCCACCTAGACCTTGAGGAGATAAAGTCTGAGTTGGCATCAGAGTCAGTTACGGATGTTTATCGCATTCTGCGTAATGAAAATGGAAAAAAAGTACCAACTGCTTCCCTCATTCTGACTTTTGGTAAACCTGAATATATATTTGCCGGATATCAAAGGCTTTCTGTTCGAGCTTACGTTCCAAACCCGAGAAGATGCTTTAAGTGTCAGGGGTTTGGACACGTGAGTTCTACATGCAAAAGCCCGAAATATGTGGTAATTGTGGTTCGAATGGCCATGGTGGTGACAATTGCACGGATGACCCAAAGTGTTCCAATTGTGGTGGCGATCATCCGGCTCGTTCCTTCAGCTGTCCCAAGTATAAGGACGAGAAAGCAGTTTTGACTATCATGGCAAGGGATAAAGTTTCATTTTCAGAAGCTAAAAAATATTCAAAAGTTCCAGAATAATTGAGGGTAAGTCGTTTGCGTCGGTCGCGTCTAGTAGCAAGACCTCATGTAGAAATTGCGATGAACTGACTAAAACTGTTAAAGCACTGACTGAGCAAGTAGCTCAGCTGTTATCCGTAATTTCAACTGTTACCACTCCTGCTTCCAGTACATCTGATCAATCTTTGTCTATCTCTTCAAAAGAAAATCAGTCGAATATCTCTAAAAATCAAGCTCCAAAGTCACTTGTGACTAAATCTTCAAAACCTACTCTTCCTGAAGCAGTTCCATCTGCTTCAAAAATGATGGTCCGAACTAAGTCACAAGTGGTAAAACCGACAGTAAAGTCTGTTTCTCCTGGACTAGCTTACTTTTTAAAAAAATCAAATACATACCCACCAGTAGTTGGGTCTAAGGATGCGGATAAAAAATTGGTTAAAAATACCTCTAAGCAAGTTAAAAAAACTAAAACTAAAACTGAAGCCGTATCAAAAGCGACTTCTGCCAAAACAAATGTATCTACAGAGTCCGACATGAATCACAGTAGTGATTCGATGTCGGTAGACTCTGATAAATCAAAAGTAGTACATGACAAAAACGAACAGAACCCGCTGCTATATTAATTTATTTTATTTCAATGTCTGCATTTCCAATTAATAACAATGTGATACAGTGGAATATTAATGGGATAAGAAGCCATATGGAAGATCTCAAAGTTCTTGTGCGAGATTCATCTCCTCTAATAATGTGCCTCCAAGAGACGCACTTGCATGAATCCCACACCTTCAATTTTAGGGGTTATTCTATTTTCAGAGCAGATTTCGTCACTGAGGAAAGAGCCAGAGGTGGTGTAGCCATATTGGTTCACAACTCTGTCCAGTCCATATCTGTCAATATAATAACTCCTTTACAAGCTGTTGCCGTTCAGATTACCGTTCCATTCAAAGTTACCGTCTGTTGCCTTTACTTGCCGCCTAGTTACAATTTCCAACATCATGAAGTATATGATTTAATATCTCAGTTGCCACAACCGATTTTATTGACAGGTGATTTTAACGCTCACCATACTTCATGGGGTTCCTTATCCTGTAACTCAAGGGGATTACGAATCGAAGGAATACGGTCAAACTTAGATTTGTGTCTTCTAAATGACGGTTCCCCGACTCATTTATCAGCATCTACTGGCGGATGGACAGTTGTCGATTTGTTATTTTGTAGTCCAGTTTTGGCAACAAAGTTTGAATGGTCGGTGTTACCAGATCTGTATGGCAGTGACCATAATCCCATTAATATTTCATTTTGTACTTTACCTCATGTGAAACGACGCCTGCCGCGTTGGATCCTTAAAAAGGCAAATTGGGAAGAATTTGCAAAAAGATTTGTACCTCCAGACATTGAAGTGAACTGCATAACACAGTGGTTAAGAAACTCACCAGTACGATTTTAAATGTAGCCGAGGATGTTATCCCTAAAACATCCGCAAACCCACCTCGTCCATCTGTTCCTTGGTGGAACGAGGACTGTAAGGAGGCTTTGCGTCTACGCCGAAAAGCACTTCGGAGGTTCAACAAAAGCCCGACAGATGAAAATCTTGAGCGGTACAAAATTCTTAGAGCTAAAGCTCGAAGAATTTTTAGACAAAGTAGAAAGGAATCTTGGTCGCAATATATCGGAATAATATGCAGAACAACGCCAACATCTGTCGTCTGGAAGAAACTGCGCTCTATATCTGGCCGTGTTCCATCCACGGAGTTAATGGGTCTTAAACGGCCGAATGGAGAGTTAGTTTCTCGGTGTTCCGATATTGTAAATTTATTAGGATCATCTTTTGCTAGCTATTCCTGTTCTACGGCGTATAACGCTGCCTTTTGTAAATACAAAAGCGCAATGGAACCATTGCCGTTCACCATCGGTACTTGTGACGACTCTCCACTTAATAGTCTGTTTACTCTGCATGAGCTGGAATCTGCACTGTCTTCAACGAAGGACACAGCTCCCGGTCCTGACAACCTCGTATATTCCATGATCAAAAACCTTCCAACGTCAGGTAGGCTTGCCCTCCTCGAGATATACAATCGTATATTCGATGAACATACTTTCCCTGACGCTTGGTTGGAAGCAATAGTAATTCCTATTCTTAAGCCAGGTAAAGATAAAACTGATGCAAGTAGCTATCGTCCGATTTCTCTTACCAGCGTTCTTTGCAAGCTGGTAGAAAAAATGGTAAATCGTCGCCTTGTTTGGTATTTGGAAACCAACAATTTACTTTGCAAAGACCAGTGCGGCTTTAGGCAAGGACGATGTTCTGTGGATCAATTAGTGTCTTTAGAAGCTGCAATACAAAATGCGTTTCTCTTGCGTCAAACACTAGTAGCTGTTTTTTTCGACCTAGAGAAGGCATACGACATGGCTTGGAGAAGGGGAATTTTGAACACTTTAAAATCATGGGGTATACAAGGCTGGATTCTGTATTTTATCCAAAACTTCCTTAGTAATGGGTATTTTAGGGTGCGTCTTAGTAATACGCTATCAGATCGCTTCTACTTAGAGAATGGTGTTCCACAGGGTACTTAGTGTTACTCTGTTTGCTATTGCAATCAATAGCATAACGTCTAATGTACGGTCCCCTGTCAGATGTTCTCTCTTTGTAGACGATTTTGCTATTTACGTAAGCACTAGAAACATGGCAACAGCTGAAAGAACCCTTCAGCTGGTAATAAATAGGTTGCAGACCTGGACGAGAACTACTGGCTTTAAATTCTCCGCTGCTAAAACTCAGTGTATTGCTTTTAGTCGCCGCCGACAGATCCAGGCTCCGTCGTTATATCTTGATGGTATACAGCTTCGGACTTCTCCATCCGTTCGATTCTTGGGTCTAATACTCGACGAAAGGCTCTCGTGGAGCCCTCACGTGCGTGATTTAAAATTAAGATGTAATAAAATCCTGGATATGTTGAGGGTTCTTAGTGGGTCTCGATGGGGTGCTGATAGGACCTGTATGCTGATGTTTTACCGTGCCGTAATTCGTTCGCGAATAGATTATGGCAGCATTGTTTATTCATCTGCTAGACCATCGATTTTAAAGAAACTAGATCCCGTCCATAACTCTGGAATCCGTCTTGTTTCTGGTGCTTTCCGTTCAAGTCCCGTCGTGAGTATTCTCGCCGATGCTGGCGAACCATCACTCTCTCGTCGGAGACAGCAGTTACAATTAAGTTACGTATGTAATATATCATGTAAACCATGGCATCCTGCTTATAATACAATTTTCCATAATCAGTTGCTCCAACAATATGAATCCCGACCGCACGCTACAGCCCCTGTTGGCATTAGAACAACCCGTGTTTTGAAGACTTGCGTATTGAACTACCCCCAATGTTTGAAAGGTCCTTTTGTCTTGTCCCTCCATGGATAATCAATATGCCGACCTTTGATTTCTCCTTGTGTACATACCTGAAAGACAACACTCCTAACATTGTGTATCAACGTGAGTTTTCTCGACTGACTAATTCATATCCATCTGCTAAACTTATTTTCACAGATGGTTCAAAGATGAATGATAATGTTGGGTGCGCGTTTTATTCACTGGACGAAACATATAAGTATGGATTACCCTCAATTTGTAGTGTCTTTACGGCCGAACTCTTTGCCATCTTAAAGGCTCTGAACACTATTGAATTCGATAGTTTGCATTACGTAGTTTGTTCTGATTCAAAAAGTGCCCTCCAGGCAATCCGGGATATGTATTCGGTAAACCCTCTGGTTCAAGATATTCTGTGCTCTGTCCATAGACTTGAACTACGAGGTGCAAGAGTATCATTTATCTGGATTCCTGGTCACTGTGGAATATTTGGAAACACTGTAGCGGATAATGCGGCAAAGGAAGCAACTTTTCTTCCGCCATGCACTCAACGTGTAATCGTGTCTGACTTTCTTTGTCACGTAAAACATTTAATTCATCTACAGTGGGAAAATGAATGGGCAGCTACAAGCAGTAATAAATTGAGGGTAATTAAAAGTACAGTTCGTCCTTGGGGGTCTTCAATACGTGCAAGTCGCAGAGAAGAGGTGGTGATCACCCGCCTTCGCATTGGTCACTCCATGTTAACGCATGGATTTCTGATGGAACGCGGGGACCCACCAGAATGCGAATTCTGTAGGGAAACCATCACAATTAAACATATACTGCTCGATTGTGATGGTTTTCAAAATGTGCGTGTTATGTGTGGTCTGAGCAACTGTTTGCAGACGATGTTGGGAGATAGTGCCTCGGCCGTTGACCGGGTTCTAGACTTCCTTCATCGTCTGAATGTTTTAAATAAAATTTAATTTATATAGTTGTTATTTCTTGTGTTATATTATTTATTTATTTTATCTAAAAGCTTTATTTCTGTTATGTTTATGCATACTTTTACGAAATGTTATTAAATTTTATTGATTATTTATTGTTATTTAGTTCTTAAGTGTAATATATCTATACCTGTTATCTAAATTTTTAATTTATTTTTACTGTTATAGTTTGTTGTTGTTATTTTATTTTAAGTTTTTGTTGTTTTGTTTTATTCTTAAGTAAAATTTTGTTTAAAAATTTTTTATTTTGATATACTTTCAATTTTCGTGACGGCGATGATAACCTGAACGGTTTTTCGCCGGAAAAAATTAGCCCAAGTGTGCACTATTATTTTAAACATTTGATTATATGATCACTATAAGAAATATGACAGTCAATATGTTAGGTTGGCTGTTTTACTTTTCTACTGCAAAGTCTTCAAACAGCTGACTCCTTCGTTGTTAGTGTTAGTACTAGAGTTTAGGGGTGGGCTTTCTGCTATTTTTACAAAATATCAACAAACTGTTTGTTGAGAAAAAACTGCTTTTAAAACAGTTGGAAAAAACAGGTATAGAAAACTTAAACTCGAAGTTGTATTAGCAGCTAAAACATAAAACACAATCAGTTTTCTAAGACTACTTTTTCATTCCATTACCACCATGTTCTTAACTGTTTTTGGGTGTAAAGCATTTAGAAAAAAATAATCCTTATAAATGTAGTAATAATTAAATTACATTCTCAAAACGTAATATATATGTATGCCATTTTATATTTACAAAATGCAATGAACTTCTTTTTTTTACTTAAAAATTAAATAATCTTTTGCATATTTACTGATATGGAAACAATTTAGAATATTTTTAGTTGATTAAAAAATATTGATGATTGATAATAAATATAAAAAATACGTTTAAATAAAATTAGTTTATGTACAAAATGTGAGATGTTACTGTCATATTTTTATTTGGGGGAAAGTAGGTTTTCACTTTTCTACACTGAAAAAAGTAATCTTAATAAGTACAATATAGTAATAAGATCATAGGCTAAATGTGTTTAAATAAAATTAGCTCTATATAGTTACAAAATTATAGGTTATTAACATTAGGTTATTATAGGTTATTATAAATGTCCTTTCAAATTAGTCACACTGGATTTATAAGAAAGGCTTGTTTACATATATTGCAAAAAGCCTTTTCATTCTCAGTCTTAGAAAAATAGTTCCAAATTATACTTCTTTGACGGTTAGCCATAATTTTAAAACATATGACACTAAAAGATTTGATTATGTTCAGATGTAGCCAAAATTTTAGAAAAAGGACTAAAATAACCTAAAATTATTCAAGATATATACAAGAGTAGATATTGTGACTTTTAAAAAGTCCACATATCCAATAAATAATTAAAAACTATGCACTTAATTCTAAAAACATAAAAAAAGTAAAAGAAAACTTTCAAAATTGTCCACTAAATATTTTTTAATTTCTAAACACAAAGTAAACTACGGAGAAAAACTAATATAAAACACAATTATGGCTGATTTTACAGTTTAAAAAATGCTTGAACAACAAATTTTACATTTAAAACTTTCAAACAACTCACAACAAAATAAAGATAAACGTTGACAACGCCCAAACAGTTCTTACTTCACTAGAAGCAACAATAAACTTTGAAATAAATGGAAAAAGCATAAAAGCAGGTTGAAGGAAAATCAGCAGGAAAACAGCAGGAAAAAAGTTTTAGCGCTTGCGGCAACGTTCGAATAGAACGTGTGTGGTGGGGAAGTCTCAACAGCTGTTCCTTGTTTAACCAATCACGAACCAGTCCAAACAAACTGCTTGTTTCCGTTTGGAAAAGCAGTTTGTTTGTCGTATATAGAAAAGCAGTTTTTTTAAACAGTTTGATGTTTTCTTACCCACCTCTAGACTAGTAGTTATTTGTGTTTATTGTGTTCGTGGTTAACCTTACATTTTTGTCTGTTTTGTTGATTGTGAAGTAAAAATAGTTTTTGTGAAAATGTTTATGAATTTAAAATGAAGTTGGCAGTATTTATACAGCGTGGAAGAATTTCAAATGTGTAAAAAAAATGTTAACCTATCATGTGAAATACGTTCAGATTGCAAGTGTAAAAAACGTATGTATTTAGTGTACTAGTTGTTCATAAGGGAAGTAAGAAACAAATATTATTTTGGTTTGAACAATTTTAATTCTGCAAATAAGCAATAATTATATTTAACTGAGGTAATTGATGTGTGTAGTTTTTTTTTTTTTTTTTTTTAACGTCCGACTATTGTGCACACTTGGGCTAATGCAGAACAAGTCATAACAAACAAAAATGTGTACAAAATATCTAAAAAATCTTTTAAAACTACATTTGATTAAAAAAAAACTCTATAAATTACCTACATTGTAAGATGTCAGAAGATTTTATTCAAAATATAGAAGACCTATAAAATCATATAAGAGGATATCTAGAAGTTACAATCTGCAGATAAGAAAAATATACCTACCTGAAAGTCTTGGCTTAAAAACAAGAATGAGTTGTACCAAAAAATAATAGGCCTAATAAAAAACTGTTTCCTATGAATACAGTAGGAAAAAAATTGTTCTTAAATTTAACATCCTTTGGGTATTTTAGAAGTGATACTTGTGTTATCTGTGACACGTTTCAGGCAGAAAAAAGGCTTTGAACACAGAGTTATACAAAAAATCTTTCAGTTATACAGGAGTTATACAAAAAAGATAGACAGAATTAAAATTTTACAAGGAACTAAAAAAAAACATTACAAGAAACGATGTTCGTTAATTGTAGGCGTGTTGTTTTAATTTATATTAATAAATTAAAACAACACGCCTACAATTAACGAACATCGTTAATTGAATATAAACAGTTTATCAATGGGTAAATATTTATTACTTGTTGCACTGAAACAAAAAGCAAAAAAAGTAGAAGTCGAAGGTATGTCTCACTATTAACACAAAATTGGGTGCAGAAGTAAAACATTTGTATTTTTTGTGTGATTTCTGTATTGTTCAAAACAAAAACTATACCATTATCAGATTTTACTATTATGTAGATGCAGATGTTGCCACTAATATAAAATTTGTAACTAATGTTAATGCTATGTTAATAAGAACACCCTCTGTTTGGTTTAAGTATGTTTTTAACTCAAAGAGGAAACGTACTGTATGCAATAGCCTCATAGATTAATTAAGGAAAGAGATTACTAATGTACACCCAAAAACTTAAAACACGTTGAAAATGCTGAGGTAGCATTTTTACCTTGAAGTAAAATAATTTTGATTTTTACCAATAATAATATATGAATATATATTATTTCTTCTTCATAATAAATCCAACCTGACCAACTCATTTTTCCTTCATAAAAGATAAAATATTAACCAAGTGATGAATCTACTATTGGTTGGGACAGGGTTGCTAAACTCTTTCTTAAGGATAAATACTTCAGTAGTAAATATGTACAGTCAAATCAATTACAAGTTTTATAAGGAGTGAAGTTAATTGTAAATAATCGAGGCTACCATGTGACTTGCTGACGTGATGGAAGTGAATTTACAAAATGTAATATTATTACAGCGTTTTTTTATCTTACAGTTTTCAAAAATTTGCTTTCAACATAATATGCATTTTAATCTGTAAGAATTAACTTTATTTTAAATTCTCAAAATACTTTGAAAATACTAACATTAACCACGACAGTAGAAGATTCATTTTTTTATTTACAAATTTATGCAGGTTTTAACGGTAATTATGATGGTGAAATCAAATTTATATATTTATGAAAAAAATAGTTGAAAATCCAGACCAATCATCTTAAAAAATAATTGTAAAATTACTACTAAATCTATAAATTAAATTTTTTAAACAAACGTTAATTGTCACCAGTATGTTATAACCTGATAAGTTTAATAGGACAATAATTGAAAAATTCATACTCTTATGTAGTAGCACTCTCAGAGTGTTACAAATCATAAATCTCCCTCATGGAAAAACGCCTAAAGAAAATTTCACTCTAAAAAATGTAAACGCTATGAATTTATGGCATTAAATATTTAGTGTACAATTGAAAAATAGAAATAAATGAAGCTGTAATGTTTTATTTTTCAGAGTGGAGCCAAGACCTCCGTACTATGAACATTTATACGGATAGTAAGTATTACTTTGCTTTGAAAACACAACTAAGAAATATTATACAAAGTTCAGTTTCTCATTAATTTATTCATTGTTATTTTCGCCATTTATTGTAAAAGTAAAACGAGGAAATGTTTGTCTAATTATTGCATTATTTTAACACTAAAGTTTTGAAACTGAACATTTAAAGCTATATTCGACTGTATTTAACATGCTTGCTATTTCTTAAATTCAGTTTGACTTTATGATATAACAGAATATTGTTTCTTTATGTTGCCTTTCTGGGTGAAAACTTCCTAAAGCATTTCATCCTGAAATAGATTCCAAACAATTGTAATCACAGTAGAACTTAAGTAGTCCTGAAATACTCAAAACAAAATGTATCTCCTTGAAATCCGGAATCTTTTGACAAAAGATTTGTAAATCAGCCTATTTCTCAAAATCTATTCATCAAATTTTGTTCAAAGTTCGGTTATTTGAAGATGTTTAAAACAAAAAAGCTAAAATAAACCCTTATGGATGTTTTTTTAAAATTTCAATCTTATTAAATAAGCTGATATCAACTTTAAAGCAGTAAGTTTAGTAATTATATTTTTAACAATTTGTTGTTTTCAGGGGTAGTCATCGGGTATATACTGCGGGCCGTATCAAAGGAAGTCATGCTTCGCCAGGTGAGCTTTTGTTTTATTAGGTTATGTCGTAAGCATAACATCTGAAATGATATAATAAGGAACATAAAAGCCTTATAATAAAAATGTTTTCGTAATTATTAATACTACACAATATATTTGTTGTTGTTCTTTCACTAACATTTGAATACATTAACATACATGAAAATTGAAATATAATAGGTCAGTTGATTTGCAATAACGTGCGTTGTGTTTTATTTTCTAGGACTTCCAAGGTGATGAATCGCAGTAAGTCCCACAGCGGTCCAGTGATCGCCAGTCACCGTTGGACATTCGGTCTCTCAGTGACTACCATAAAGACGAGATCATTTCTGGCTTTTTTATACCCTAGATAGAGTTTAAGAATGTTCAAAGAGCTACATCATTAAAAAAATTTGTGGTATGTATTTACTGAAAGACTAAATAATATTTTGTAACATAACAACTAAAATCTATACCTATGTACTCATTGCAAGGTTATACTTTAGTAGTAAATGCGCGTAGAATTTTTTATAAACAACTACTTCATTGACCAAACGGTTGAACAAACTATATTAAGTATTAGAAAATTATCAAATATTAATACTTAATTACTGTGTTATGAAAAGGTTTTTTAATATTAGGAAATAAATTCAGTTCTTGCAAAAATTAGTTTTTTAATAATCTGACATCAAGGATAGAATGTTTTAAGTTATAATTTTAGGTGTTATTTTTGCCATTAACGTTACATTGTTGTTTTTTTTCTGTACAAAATATATTCGGCTTTGTATTTTTGATATTTAAAAATATTTTGAACACAAAAGAGTAAATGGGATGAAGAGTGTCAGTCTGAATCTGAATACCTGAAAACATCATTCATGAATAATTGTTTTTTTTTCATTTTTAATATATTTTTGTAGTTTTTCAGTTTTTCATGTTAATATTGTAATTACTTACACTACACTTGTTTAGAAATTATTTCCATTAATCAAATCTAACCTATTTTGTATTCTGTTTCAGGTACAATTCATACCACAATTTCTGTTGAAGATTTAGATCTCTCCCCCTCTTTGGCCACAACTGTTTCTTTGATCACCAGCAGTTTCAAAATTTCTGTGCCCAAATTTTTGTTTTCCCTGTTTATTTTTTTCAAAATTATTTGGAGTAAAGAAGGTCGCCTCCGTACATCGGTACAGGTGCCTCCCGAGTAGCATATATTGTGTGAGCTTAATGACCTTCTGGGTTGATTGTGCTCAGTAGAATGGAATCTTGGTAAGAAAATAAAAACCTGGATTAACAGTATCGCAGAGTTCAAAGAGTAACTATTGAAAATATCAAAGAAACAAGCAATTAAAGTAGTAGATTTGGAAAATTGATTCAATCAAGAAATGATTACCCCAATGTTGTGAGAAGTGAACATGAAGAGCTGTAGAACACTCTGAAAGACTACAGAAAATCGATTGTTCAAATAACCAATATAACAAACAATCTTTCAGCACCTGAAACTGTTAAGCAAATGTAGTTTACTATAAAATTAAAATAACTAATCAGTCAATTTAAACTCCAGTCTTCAACAATGCTTTTAATATTGAGAAGCTATAATTTAAACTATCCTGCCTTTGAGCCGATCATAATGATAAACATGCATGACATGTATAGTGCTTCTGAAACAAGTAAGAAGTAGAAGATGGTGAAGCAACCAATTCTTCAGCACCTGAAACTGTTTAGTAAATGTAGTTTACAATAAAATTCAAAGAACTAATCAGCCAGTTTAAACTTCAGTCCTCAACAATGTTTTTAAGATTGAAAATGTAATTGCCTTTGAGTCGAGCAAAATGGTAAACATACATGACCAATCTAGTGC
The DNA here is from genome assembly GCA_022606455.1 of Callitettix versicolor. Taxonomy (NCBI): domain Eukaryota; kingdom Metazoa; phylum Arthropoda; class Insecta; order Hemiptera; family Cercopidae; genus Callitettix; species Callitettix versicolor. Next base: position 91,049,201 of record CM040189.1, read on the forward strand.
TTCTGGAGCAAGTAAGAAGTAGAAGCTGGTAAAGTGAAAACCGAAGTGCCATTTTCAAAGTTTTTAAATTTCGTACATGGTAGGTGGTGCAGTAACAAGATTCATCTGTACAATAACAAGATTCGTTTCCTACTTCCGAAAACTTAGTGTATGAAACCGAAGTCTGATGTAATATTGATAAGTTTTTTCATAATCAAGACAATAATAACCACTGTATTACAGATGAATTTTTGCTGATAAATAAAACTTTTTTATCTTTTTTATTACTTAGTAGTTGCGTAGACTATTTGCGTCTTATTTTTTTGATTGGGAATTTGCCATAATTTGTTTATTTAGAACAGTGTTTTCTGATTGTAAGTTTTAGGTTAGACACTTTGAAGTGAGGGTTGATCCACACTCTCAAAACATCGTGTATGCTTTACTAAAACTACTTGCATAAATGATGGCAAATGCCCCAATAAAATAAACAACATTATTAATAAATAATTTTAAAACATAAGGGCTGAATATTATAATTAACTGTTCATGGTGGAAAAATCATTTGTCTTCAAATTATGATTAAGTTAGGCAAACAATCTACATGCTTATTATCTAAATACAACTTACTTTTTGGTGAAGATGAATGAATGAATAAAGGATGTATACGACTGTTTGTTTTGATTGCATGACCACTAAAATATTCAGAAAATTGGTTAATAGATTTCTCATACACTCTATTTACACATAAATAAATTTATTAGCAAGTGAAATTAGGTTAAATTTAGTTTGAGGGGCATAATTAGTGCTCATTCAAGATGTTGAGTTTTGGTCTTATCACGATTGTCATTATGTTATCTCATTTTCCAATGCAAATTCGTTAATAAATTGTGCAAATACGTTACATAGAAGATATCAGAAAACCCGGAAAATCGGCATATTAGTTTTACATCAGAATTAGCTCATATTTTGTTCACAAAAAACATAACTCAAACCAGCGTGCAAAATTTTAAATAAAAGAAAATTACTGTTGAATACCAAATTGAAAAAATCCGCAATGCTTTTACTTTTAAATTATAGTGTTTAAAAGTATTTTATTGTGTGAAACATGAGTTTAAAGACACTGAAAAAGGAGGGCAAAATATTTCAGTATACTGTTTGCTGGAGAAGAATTGTTTGATGCAGACCGTAGACTTTCCAGAGGACTATCCAATGCAAGTGGTAAATTTAATAAAACGAATATTGAAATGTTGTAACCAAAAATAATCACTATGATATATAACAATTCGAAATACTTCATGTAATTGGTTAGTGAGTAAAATACTGTACTTTTTTAAGTTGGCTAGTACAATATTTTCATTGACGAAAATCATATCTTATTTGTAAGCTTGGTGTTTTCTTGCATAAAATTAAAACAATTAATTGATACAAATATTTGCACATAACATTAACCTATATTAATAAAGCAGTTTCGAATTAAAAACATCCATCTAGTGTATACAGACACTATATATATCTTCGGTCTCCAAACGAAATACAAAATGCCAGTTGAAGGATGCCAAACTCATAAGATTTGTAAATATACAAATTGAAACCATACTTTATACCTAAACTAAGGCTTTTTAGTTAGTTTACTATAAACTTTATAGCTTTTTACATCACAAAGTGAATAAAACAGGTTCCAGATCTGTAACTACAGTAGCTGGTTAGATAATTGGCTAGAAATAGAAATTTCAGTCTCGAGAAACACACGTTTTTTTTAAGGTTTGTAGTATAATACAATCGTAAAATAGGTCATAAAGAATCTTGTGGCAAAGAATGATGTAAAATAAGCCACAATAGCAAATAGAAAAATATTTTTTTAATTAAATCAAAAACAGAAGAAAAACAGACCCTAAGTTGTACTGAAAATAATTGTGAAATACAGATTTTATAAAAAAAAATATTACAGTTTACGGTAAATAATTTTTAGGACCATCCTATGTACGGGTATGTAAAGCCCCCTATAGGTCCTTCTCATGTACCTATGAGGTACCACGAAGATATAAATAAATAAATCAAACACCAGCATCGGAAAATTTACTAAAATGTCTTTTTGTACTTACTGAAAGCCATTTTGTGGCAATGCTTGAGTGCTTGAGGGTGCAGAAAAGCCGGGTTACATTGCACATTAGCTTGTTTAGAATTTAATGGAATTAGCTGAAAATAATTCACCACTCAAAGGTGTGACATTAACAATGCTATAAAAGCCAAATATTTCCATAAGAAATGAATAGTAATGATGAACTGCAAATAGTAATTAAAATGTAATAATGGTTTCTATGGTAACAGAATCTAAATGCTTAAATTTAGATAAACAGATATTTTGTGGGATTGTTCAACAAAATCTGTGGGACTGGCTTAGTTTATATTATAATTTCCCCTATTTTCGGAGGGAAAATGGTTGAAAGAAAATGGTACATAAAAAGTTTTGTAAGCCTACTTAATACTCAAGATGATCGTACAAAAGATCATTAGCATTTGAAAATTTGCTTTGGCAGAACTTCCAGAAATAAAACTTAAAGAAGGAAAATTAGGCCTAATGTTTTTGAAGGGTTTTTTGGAACAAACTAGATAAATTATACAAAAAACGATGTTAATAGATGGCAAAAATTAAGAAACTGAAAGTTTTCGTTTGAGTATTGTGCCAGCCAATACAGAGAAAAATTATACAAGTACTTTTTTATACAAGGCATACCTATTGGCAGTATTATGTATTAAACATATTTTTATGTATAAAATATTGTTGTTGTTGTTGTTATTATATAATAAGAAATAAAATAAGATGATAGCACAAAATGCTTCTTAATTAACATCTTCAAGTTATGCCAAAATAAAAATAAGACAATAGCACAAAAACGTTACTCAACTCTGGCTGAGGGTTAAATTTTGTTGTTCTTTACACCAGTATAAACTTGTAACTTCTGAAATTGTTAAAAGTCACAAGTATGAAACTAAAATGTTTTGCAGTGAATTAGTTAAAATTCTCTGGTTACACAAGTCTTGTAACTTTTGTTTGTGAACACAATAACCACTACTTTTTACAAAGTTGAAATTAACCAAATTTCACTGGTGAATATGTAACTTGTAACTTTCATGAAACAAGTTTCTGAACACCTAAAATTTTGATATTCAACTTGATAAAATTAATACTGGGGAATAATTATTTTAAACAGATTTACATTATACTTAAGCAAATCTAATAATAATATAAAATGTTAAAGAAATATTGGCAAAATGTTGATAGTGTTCTCTATTGTTTTTAAAATTAATAGGTTTTACACAAAAAAAACCATCGTCCACGTATAATTTATAACTGAAGTAAAGATTACGAAACATTGCACAATTGTTTTCTTACATTTGATTTACCACAGTAAGTCTACAGTCTATTATTTAAAAGTGGTTCAAATGTTGCATCCGTAACAAAATGCTTGCCATAACATTTCTTAGGCTTTAAAATGCTGTCATTCAACAAAATTTCCAATAAAAAACTGAAATATGCACTGCTGAAATTACTAACTAATTTCTTCTTCTTCCTACGGGCTTCCGGCTTCAGGTATAGCCGATGGCCCGGTGTCCATGGTAGGCAAGGGAAGCGAGAGTCCAGAATTTTGTCCCCTTTAAAATCTCTTCCACTCCTGTCACCTTCGTTCTAAGAATGTCTCTATGCAGGACTGGATACCGGCAGCTAAGAAGAATATGCTGCAGGTCTTCCTCACCATTCTCACACAGCCGGCACTCCGGAAAATCTGCAAGGTTGAATCTACACAGGTAGCTCTGCGTAACCAGGTGACCAGTACGTGCTCTAGCACCAAAGGTGGTGATTCTCCTTGGGATGTTCCTGTAAATGTCATACTCAGCCGGAGCCAGCTGGATCCTCTGAAGACTGCGACCGGTGTTTCCGCTTTTCCATTTATCGATCCAAAACTCTTTAAATTTTCTGTCACTTGCACTCCTACAATGCAGCAGTGATGCGATCTTCCTGTTCACCGGGCTCAAAACAGATGACTCTCTCGCTATTTTATCTGCCTCTTCATTACCTTTAATTCCGCAGTGTGCGGGAACCCATTGGAGGGTCACATCCTTTCCCATTTTATGCAATATAGTGATCATTTTTCTTAGTTCTGCAATTCTGTATGTGTATGAGCTTGTCTCTGTTTTGGAAAGGACTTGAAGAGCCGATTTTGAGTCTGTGAAGATACATATTTTAGTATCCGAAATTGACATACAACTGGCCAGTGCGGCGTTTATTGCTAGAAGCTCCGCATCCATGCTTGAACAGGAATTGGCTGGAATATAATATCGGTCTCCACTAGTCAGATTGTAGTATCCCGCACCTGAAACATCCTTCCTCAAATCCACCGAGCCATCAGTAAAGATCTTGGTATACTTGTCATATTCTTCACCAATCATTTCCAAAGCCTCCGCTCTAAGGATTTCAGCATGTTCATCCTTCCTTAGACCATTGGGAAGGTCCAGCACCGTCCTCACCCCCGGCCAGCTGCTGGGCGGCTCCGTAAAAGTTGTTGAGATGGGCTCTGGGAGTAGTTGTTGTGGTGTCAGCAAAGACGGGAGTAATTCATTGATTCTGTAATTAAAACTGCTTTTAATTTTATTTTGACCACACATTATAGAGTGTAACGGGTTATCCAATGGTAGTGTCTGAATTTTCAGATATTTTGTCCTGGCTTGTCTCCTTATGAAATCCTCGATCGACTCTATTCCCAGCTCCACCTCCATGGCGGCCACAGGCGTGGTCTTTGGACATCCAAGAATTAGTCTAAGTGCAGCAGATTGTATAAGCTGAAGCTTTTGGATATGGGTTCTTGCTGCTGCTCCCCAAACTTCACAACAGTATGTTGCTTTTGACCTGACATAAGCAAGATAAAAGGTTTTCAAGGTGGAAGTGTCCGCACCCCAATTTCTGCTTGCCACCGCTTTAAGCGCATTCAGCCTAGATGAGCACTTTTCCACTGCTGATAATATATGGGCCGCCCATCTCAGCTTCGTGTCCAGAATCACTCCCAATATTTTTGGATTAGCATTGAATTTCAAAGATTTCTCCTGCAAATTTATCTGTGGAGCAAAGTTAACCAGAGTGTTTCGTCTCGTAAAAAAAGCACACTCGGATTTCTCCCGGGATATCTTCAGAGACCACTTTGCACATCATCCTGAGATCCTTTCCAAGGCAAGCTGAACGGATTTGATTGCCCTCATCGGGTTTGTGTTAGTTGCCCATATGGTGTAGTCATCCGCGTATGAACAGCAAGAAACTTCCGGCGGGAACTCACTAGCAATGTCGTATAACGCCAAGTTAAAGAGCGTTGGGCAGATTATTCCTCCCTGTGGAATTCCATTCTCAAGCTTGCGCTCCGAGGGTTGTGCATCATTCACCGATACCCGGATAAGGCGTTACTAATACTAACTAATTTTAAAATATGTATTTTTGTTCAATTAGTTTTTTTACAGTGATAATTTTTTTCGCCTCAAGAACCCTGAAAATGGACATATTTACAAAAACCGACTTTTTGTAAGAATATTGTCTATAATAATAATAAATTTATAAATAAACTGTGGAACACCACTTCCAGTATAGCAATCCTATGTTATCTGCCAAAACATATCTGTTTACACAACACCTACGAAACACACACACACACACACACACACACACATCTTTTTCTCTGTTCATGTTATATGTCTCAGAGCAAAAACTACTTCTCCGATATGTTTCATACCAAAAAATGAATATTTCTGAACCTTTCTCTACAGGACACTAGTACTGTAGTTCAAAGAACAGTAGACCTCGCAGTATATTAATTAATTGGCTGGCCACAGCTCCACGACAGTGCTCTGACGTGCTCATAAACTTTTCCGCCAATTTAATCGATAATCACAATATTTAAATAAGAGTTACTGATTTATCTTTATTAGAAATTTTACGTTCTTTTTCTAGAAGCAGTCAAAATTATGATAGGTCTTGCCGTTCAGCCAGTATTACAGGAAACAGCCAGCAACTACACTCGTCACCGTTAAATCAAAGGCCGCCATCTTGAAATGGAAGTGAATCGGAAAAAATCTTACACATACGTCATTCCAGATTTATATAAGGTAACTTTATATTAAACTTCAAAACAATCGGAAATTGCGTTTGGCCACACGCGAGCGAGCGAGCGCGCGCGCACACACATACACAACAAACTTAAAATTAATCTATACAAAAGAGTAAATATTTGTCTAGCTAATTTATAAAATCATGTTCTAAAATTTTCAACATCACTGATTGTATTATTTTTTTACGGATTGCTTCCGATCCGATCATTTCAAAATATAGCTATGGATTTGTGTTAAACATTTTAGTTATATATTTGCGAGGAAGTTAATGCTGCACTTCATACATTCTCCACCCCGTTTAAAGATTGCAGCTTGGATACAGAAAACAACAATGAAACAGTTCTGTTAAATTAGAACTTTAAAAGTAAGTAGATTCCCGAAACAAGTTTTAAACTAACAGAAATAAGCACACACGAATGTAATACAGTAATTTATTTTTGCTGAAAAGAAAGGGAAATACCATCCAGTATATCAGTATAAAACTCTAATTTTAATATCTTGTCACTTCCTGTTTACTGTACCGTAATATCCGGTGCAGACACGCTACGCTATCATAGAGTGAATACATTATTTTAATGCTTTTAGAATTAATTAGTTTTTTGTGAAGTTCAACCGGAACTATAATTTAAGGAGCTATTGTTCGTTTTTGTTACGAACTTGTATATAATTTTACAATGTTTGAAGAATTAACCCGATATTTATTTAAGGCCGGGGGGATTGCGGAGCGGACTACGCGTTCAAAACCTAACCTATTGGTTTTAATTGAAGTGCGGCCAGTTAAAGCGAAAAGGAGCTGAGCGGAGTCAATCCGTGTCGCTGGGCTCCGCTCCGCTTTCAGTGGCCGTACGTAGGGGCCTACATTAAAAACTATATATTAGATTTTGAATGCGTGTGCGCTCCGCATTTGGTGGTAATCCGGCCTAATATAGACTAGTGTCTTTCAAAGCGAGCACTGAAAGCCTATAAAAAAGCCTCAGACGGTTCAAGGTTACCTTAGTCACCAACACAAAACGGTTCTCGATAGGCCCGACAGAAGGTCCTGATCGGATTTATGTGAAGGTCCGACTGTTTTCACAATTAATTGGACTCTCTGTTGCATTCTTTAAAACTAACATATCTCTGTGTTGGTGAAACTTGAGAAAGCAACAGATCATATAATTCATGAAGTAGAAATATCATAACGCAGTGATGCTGTACCAAACATTGACAGACGAATTCTAATAAATCATTAAAAAAAAATCAACGACACTTCCTGCCAACTGGCCAGCACTAACTTAAACTGTTCCAAAGTTCCTGTCAACTTTCATGTCTCCTTTCATAACATATATATTATTTCTCGAGTCATCACACCTTTTTGTCAGCACATACTACTCGTACAGGCATAAATGGGGTGTCTTTAAAAAGATTTTTTAACCGGTTTCTGACACTGCAAAACTATTTTGCGCTAAAACTTACTGTTTGTAAAAAATTTTAACATTAAAGGCACTTTTAACTGTCATAGGCAAAACGGCATCATGGATGAACATGCGCTGCATCACAAATCAGACAATATTTTGTATATTTGACGAAGCTAACTTATTAATCACGAATATACAATCCCATTACAGATGCCACCTTTTTTTTGCATAACGTGCTTAGAACAATTTCAATGTTTACTTAAAAATCATTAAACTGGTATATTGTTTGGCCCTACTGACAGTTACCTATCTCTGCCCGTCGTCAAGCCGGGACAAGCTTTTCTAATACCGAACACATTTTTGTATATGTATTGGACACTGTTTTTAAAGAAATATATTTGTGATTTCTCCTTTCATCGTGTATTTATCTATTTTGATAAATAAAATCGGACGCTTTTTGATTTATTTTTTTAACATGTTTTCCCTTCCTTCCAACTACCGCCTCACCCCAACGATGACTCTTGGTTGTGTTTGTGTTTACTTGGTGCGAAATTTCGCACGGGTCCCCTGGTTCTAATTAAAACATTTGTCCGTTTTCAACAACATAAGAGTAATTAAGAGCAAATAATTAAATGACAGTTAAGTAAAACATTATTGTGGATTTTAAATAGTGGGGAGATCGCCACAATGGACAAATAACATAATAAACACTTAAAAACTACAGTTGGTCTATATAATTAGGTCTACAAAAAGCAGTCATTACCAATGATAAGAGGAAAGTTATCTATAACTTATTATAAGAAGATGCCCTCTGTCAACACATATCTCCTTTGAGGTTTGTGCAGGTCTAAGATTATCTTTATAATCTTCAGTATTTTTTCATGGATTCCGAAACTTAGGCGTCATTAGCCGTAACAGGCTACGACATTTTTAAATGAAACACTTTTATAACATTATATGTTTTTAATTTTGCAGACACACTGCAGTTATTTAAGCATGATAATAGTTCCTTAAGTAATTATTCACGTCTAATCCATGGAGCTAGTAGCTAGTGGCTTAGCTGAGCCCCGCCAAAGTTGTTGTTGAAGAGCTGAGTGATTTTGAAAAATTAAGCAATAACTTAGATTTTTGTTTAACGATTTTCCGGTAACTCCCGAACCATATTTTTAAGGCGTAGCATGTCATTAGGCTTAAGGTTTCTTTAGGCTTTGAATAACCTAATTTCAGGAAATTTTAATGAAAACGATGAACCAGTTAAAAACCAACACCTAATAATTACCTTGGGTCATTGCAAATTTGAAAAATTAAACCCTGCCATTTCTACAAACTTTTAAAAAATACTGTAATTGGTTTAAAAACATTGCTCAAACTTCTCTTATACGATTAAATTGTGTAAAAGGATCACAAGTGAAGCTTCCTGTTTTTTTTTTTTTTTTTTTTTTTTTTAGTGATTACACACATTTTTTTATACCGATTTTAAGAGAATAAAAGCCCCACTGCGGTTAATTTTTTATTTCCTTTTTACTTTTAAATAGTTTCTTATTTTATATTATTAATTTTGGTACACTTATTGGGGCCCTATATGATCAAAATTGATTACATGTTTTTGAGAAATTTGACGATTTTCTGGTATTTGTTGGTATTCTCTAACCTCTAAAACAGTTTTCCTTGAAATAGCGTCAAATAAATTACGTTGTGTTTGAATAGTCGAAGTTTACATTCGAGCTGCATTTTATAAAAATTGTTAAAAGCAGCTTTAAAAATGTTTTAAGAGTTTGCATAGGCTAGCATTCAAAACTCTTTTTTACAAATTATTCCCCTAAAACCATTGTTTTAAAACAGAAAATCATGTGTTTTCTATATAGAACATTAATTACTAATTTAAATACGAGCCTCCGTGGCGCAATCGGCTAGCGCGTTCGGCTGTTAACCGAAAGGTTGGTGGTTCGAGCCCACCCGGGGGCGTTTAATTTTTATAACGATAGCTATTTTTCAGTGTTTTCACCTAAATAAAGTGTAACTATGCAATACCTATCAAGGTAGTGTATTACTTGCTGTGAAATCTAAAATTATTTTTTAACATTTTCTGTGGTGAAAATTCTTTTAATTTAATGTCTTATTAATGAAAACATTTTTAATTACTGTCTGTTTAATTTTACCGTACATACAAATTTTAAAAAGTAAAATAATCGAACAAAACTTTTATTTTGATTCTTCAAAAGATGTTTTTTGTTAATAATTATTTAAGTTTTAGTCTTAGGTACATAATTAATATTCAAATTCTAGAAAGTTTGTCCAGCTTCTAATTACAATACAGACATTCAGATTTTGAAAACAGATAAATTTTTCGCAATCACTAAATTTTCTTTATACTTCGTATAGTTGAGAAAGTACACATACAATGTTTATTAAAGCCCTTTGCCGAAAATCATAGAGCGCAAAAATGTTTTTAGAAGAATTAAACCAACACTTATTATGCTAAGATGTAAGTAATCTCTCGTAAAATTACATGCATATTCATATAAAATTTATAAATTAAAGAAATAATATTTAAAAAATGACCAACGAGCCCAATAAATGTAGCACTCATACTATTACTGATTTCACTAAGAATTACATGGGTTAAGAATTTTCAATAGATTGCTCTATTTTAGTCACAGATATATAACAAAAATCATAGCTTCATTTTTTTTTAAGGCGAAAAGCACATTCAGGCTATTATCGCCGCCCTAAATGTAAGTATGAGTGTAAAGTGTTGAAGTCGCAAATGTAGTGTTGTAAGTGTGTGTGTTAGACTCGGCTACCGCGAGGGACGTCTAAATCCTCTCAATAGGTGCAGCTAGACCGCACATAACCTTGGACCGCACCCCCCTGCGGGGCCATAGCTTCATAACGAAAGCCACTTTAGCGAATTTGAAATTAAAGAAATTTATTGTTCGATTGGAAAAAAACAAACAATAATTCTTGTAACTGTCAGATTGGGTTTTTTCGATTTACTCTTGGCAACTTTGAGAGCTTGATAGATCGTAGATGATAAGGTCGAAAAATTACCAACCTAATAATACCAATTCGTTAAAGAATTTTAAACGAAAAGCCCAAAACACGGAAATTTTTGGACGCCTATAGGAGTTAGAAAATTGAATTTTGATATGCCGGTAAAATTTGGCTCATAAAATATATATTTATATTAATTATAATATTTATCATAAATTATAACTCTGTAGCTCATTAATTATATAAATATATTTTGAACATAAAATATTATTTAGGGAATTCAAAATGAAGATATTTTGAAAATCCGTTGATTAGTAAACAAGCGTTAGGCCTACTCCATTTGTATGCCAGTTCTGTGCATGAATTTCAACACATGGCCTTGTAAAAATTTTGTGGAAACGTAAAATACCGTAATTGCTTTTGGAAATAATTCTTGAAATATTACGAAAACGTAAAAAAATATTTAGTAGTTCTATTTACCTAAAATTTTAAAAGCTCAAAAAATATTTCTCAATTATTTTTGAGTATTTTTTTTCAAAATCTAGCAGAATATTTCCCGCGCTCTGTTGTCGCCATATAGCCTATGGTTTTACGAAAATCAAAAAACTATTAGTTCAAAGAACAATACACCTGGCAATATATTCTTAATGACTATACAGAGCGCTCCATGACAGCGCTCCTAACACTTTTCGCCAATTTAACCGATAACCGTAATATTTACGAAAATTTTATTTGACCACCTTTATTAGAAATTTCACGCTCTTCTTCATGAAGCGGTCAAAATTATGATAGCTTTTGCCGTTCAACCAGTATTGCAGGAAAGAACCAGGAACTCTCATGGTTAAATCAAGCCATTCATCTTGAAACAGAAGTAAATGGGAAAAAATCTCACACATACGTCTTGTGGATTTTATACAAGGTACCGTTGTACAAAATATCAAACAATATGCCATTGGGTTTTACCAAACTGCGTACACTCGTCATATTTAAATAAGAGGCCGCCATCTTGAAACGGAAGTAAATAGGAAATAATGTTATGCATAAATCATTTGGGCTTTAAACAAGATATCTTCGTACCAAATTTTAAAACAATCGATCAATGTGTTTGGTCAAAACTACATGCATTTGTCATAGTTAAATTAGAGGACGCCATCTTGAAACAGAAGTAAATGGCAAAAATTTTACGCATACGTCATTTGAGCTTAAACACAAATTGGGCTCTGTACCAAATTTCAAGACAACCGGTCAATTCGTTTGGCCAAAACTTCGTAACAAACAAACCGTAAACCAAATGCTGAATAGTCGAGTTTAAACCTCGTCTTCCTCGGTAAATCAGTGATAGGCCAATGTCTTTTTATGAAACAAAACACAAAATACTCTAATAATACTTTCACATTAATTCCGGTTATATATATATATAGTTTTGAGCTTAGTCACTTCCTATTTATCGTTTATACGCTAGAGGTAAATTGACAAATATACGTTTAGGCCTACACCTACGGTCCGTAAAACGAGTAAATAGATTAACGCAAATACAAATTGTCGTTAAATATGAACCGTTTTGGCATGCGTACAAACTTTCTCCTTATTGAAAGTAATAATTAATATAATACGCCAGCGTGAACTAGATTGTCGTAATTAATTTAATACCGTGGGATAATCTCTACGAGTCCTCATCCGCGTAATAACTAACCTAAACTAACAGTTTGTTTATAGCGGGAAGGAAACAAAACGGCTCAGTCAAGGCAAAACGTAACGTACAAACTAGGCCTTCTAGAGAGAGCCCAGTTCAGTCGTCGGTGGTAGCGGTGAAGTCAACAATGCCTTCTGTATCGATACGTCTGTCAAGCATTATCTCAAGTATTTAACAAGCTTTGGATATATAATCGCCGGTGCCAATTCACATACTACTGAGGCGTTAAACGCCTTGTCAAAACTGCACAGGTAAGAAGAGTTTTTATTTATAAACTTAAAATATTGTTTTAAGTAAAAATTGTGCAAGTTAATATTGTGATCAAAGAATGTTATGGATACAATAACGTGAATTTGACCCAATAATTATTTGTAGGCCTAGGTCCTGTATTGTTTCAGTATACAATAACATTACAATTAATATTATATATATAAAATTTACCTACTACGTAATTTGTGAATGAACATGTTTTTAATTTGATGTTTTTTAAAAAATTCAATTTAATAATATATATTTAAGAAATAAAGCTAAGATAGAAAAAAAAAACGTTTTGTAAATATATTTTCATTCATATAATTAACTATCAAAGAAAAAACAATAAATTAGATAACAAAGTATTATTACTGCAGTACAAAAAAAAATCAAACAGAAGTATTAATAGAAATTTTGTTGCAAATATCTTAACTATATTTAGACATTTTAGCTTTGGAAAACTTCTAAGTAGAAGAAACCGTCTAACCTACTGAAAACACCATAAAAATTAATGCTTAACGTAATTTGTTATATTTTTTATTTATTTTTGACAATTATGAATTCAAGTTTTATAATTAACATTGTGTTACTGACGTCACGATTATTGGGTGTTTGAAAAATCACGGGTTGGAACGCGATAACAGTTTGCTCCGTTCGCTAAATCAAAACGTAAATCTAAATTTAATGTGACAGATGTATGTCTTTCTATTTCCATACGTTCTGAATATTTGCCAAACAACATTTAACCGAGGCTCTGTTATTTATAGATTTCTTACAGGAAAACGGATTGATTTTATTGCGGAACAATCCGATCCAATGACGACTCGAACGCCTTTTATTCGTAAAATAATCGTGGCACGCAGCTGTCTCGCTGACATGACAGAAGCGAACTTCAATATGTATTTTTCTTTATCTTACCCTTTTGAAATTCTGTTTTCACCGTCGCAATCAGTATTGAAATCTGTATATACAAGCGTTTTAAACTTTCAAATTACATAGAAAATATGAAAACAAACCCTGACCGCCGTCAACAAATTTCTTAATTTTGAACGGATTTTGAAAATGCAAAACGGATTATTTGTGCAGTTTTTGCAATGGTAAAAAATAATATTAAAAAAACATTAAGACAAAAGTTATGATGTTTTAAAGTTTTGAAATGACCGCCTTTTTGAAACGAACGAATTTTGTTGGTTAACGAACTTGTCCAAGTTATTACCGTAATCGATTTTTATGCCAAGTTTAAATAAAATCGGGCCAAACTGCGAACATGAGCGTGCTAAAGCACACACACACACACAGCGCGCGCGCGCGCAAGGTCTCGGGTCTGGTTCTTACTTTGATGACTACTCCCAATAGCTCATTTTCCCAATTTAAATTAGAGAGTAATTACTACTTTGTAGTTTGACGAGCTAGGACTATACATTTGTGATACACCACACACACATAAAGTGTTGTAAGTGTAAGTGTGTGTTAGACTCGAGTACCGCGAGGGACGTCTAAATCCTCTCAATGGTGCAGCTAGTCTCCTACATGTAAATTATATTAAAATGTATGTTTGAATGTAAATATATATTAATTGGATTTAATGTAAGTTAATGCATTTAAAATATTTTAAATTAAAATAGATTTTTTTATAAAAACCATCCTTTTCCTCCTTTAGTGTGAAGGCGATATAAGAACTCAGCAATGGAAGTATTAAAATTAATTTTTACAGTAAAAATTGTGTGTGTGTGTGTGTGTGTGTGTGTGTGTGTGTGTGTATATATATATATATATATATATATATATATATATATATATATATATATATAGATAGATAGATAGATAGATATAGATATCGTAATTTAAAGTATAATATCAATTTAAGAATATTAATAATTGGTAAATTTAAGGTAACCTCAAATAAACTTAGCTGCATTATAGGTAATATTTTAATTGTAAGTTTAATTGAAGCCACACGTAAATGCATTTCGAATGAACGTTTCTAAATAATTAATATAATAAATGCAAAATTAGTAACAAAATAATTAATTCTTATTAAAAAGACATATAATTTTTGTGAGTTTTTAAATAATAGAAATAATAAATTAATAAACTATTCTAATTTTTAAAGTGTCATATTTAAAGGTAGTATACTCGTACATTTAGAAATTTATATATATACATAAGCGGCGTTGTCCTGACTGACTGACTGACTGACAGAGAATCAACGTGGAGCTGAATCTATTAATGATAGAAACTTGAAATTTGGACAGATCCTTCGGAACATTATGTAGCAGTGCACTAAGAAACAACAACATTAAGTAGGGGTGTATCTTCTTACAACAATGTCCAAGGTGCATTAAGAAGGGATTTTGCAAAAATTTGATTTTGACGCCATTAAACTACTTAACCCAGTGCAAATTTAATAAACAACGTACAGTCAATACTATTATAGCTAGAGACTTGACATTTTCAAGGTACCTTCTTACAACAATGTCAAGGTACACTAAGAAAGAATTTTGCAAAAATTTGATTTTGCTCCATTATAGTACTTACCATTCCAAATTTATTAAACAACATACAACCAATACTATTACAGCTACAACCTTGAAATGTTCAGGGTACGTTTATGTTACCATATAGGCGTGCACTAAGAAAGGATTTTGCAAAAATATGAATTTAACGCCATTAAACTACTTATCCAGTCCAAATTTCATAATGAACGTATAGACGAGACTATAGTAGCTAAAGATTTGAAATTTTCAGGGTTACCACCACATGTAGGGGTGCACTGAAAAACGATTTTTCAGTATTCACCCTCTAAAGAAGTAAAAATGACGTACAAAAATTTTTATTGGAATAATATGTTTTTCGTTTGACCTTCTTAAAACATAACATAGTCACTCTTAAATATAAAAATGAAATATATTTTTCACCATTTCCAAAACTCATCCCCTAAAGAGATTGATAGGGGATAGAAAATGTAGAAAGGGGTATACAATTTTGCATTGAAAAAACTATTTTTTTTTTGGATCGTATGTTCTATAAATATGCTACGAAACACAAATAATGAAACACATATTTCAACATTTTTCCGAATTCATTCCCTAAAAGAATAAAAATGTAAAAAAGAGGTATAGTTGGAGTAAAATATTTTTTATCGGCTTTTCTTAAATTCGAATGGAACATGTTTGAAGACAATAAAACAACATATTCAGGTTATAATATTTTTTCATATTCACTGTAAAATAATCATGAGTGAGAGATCACGCTTTTATTAATATATTTTTTTATGTTTCTAAATTATTATATTACTGAAAAAGTTTAAAGTTTCGTGGGCGAAGCCGCGACGGGTAATGCTAGTATATATATATATATATATATATATATATATATATATATATATATATATAAAACATGTGATTATAACTGTAAATGTATTTAGATTTACATTAAATCTACATTAAATCTAAATTAAATCTAAATCTACATTAAATCTGAGATTTAATACTAATCACAGCGTTAATGTAAATATTGCAAGAAGATTGTTCTGAATTAAATTTAAAAAAATTATTATTTATATTATTTCTATTTTTATTTATTATTGCACTACATAACTAAAAACATACTCAGGCATATTTTTAAGTACAATACAACGCATTGGTTTGGCTTAGCACAGGTTATGATTATTTGTACCGACTACACATTAATCTTTGCTGCCTTAGTCTTGTACCCATTAAACTGTATAATATAAAAAAAAGGTGGAGGAAATTGAAATATTCGAACTATTGGAAAAGTCAATTGATTGAAAATATAACTGCGTATTACTCAGTTTAACTTTCTCATTATACGAAGTGTTTGAACTTTCTCATTATACGAGAGTTTAAACACATAATCGAGAGAAAATGCATTTAAAGATTTTGATAAATCTGTGTTATCATGTCCCCCGTGCCTAAGTGAGTGGTTTTATTTGGAAGACTGTTCGTCTGCGTGTATATCTTTCTGGAGACTAAACTGAAAGATAGGTTTTTACTAAATTTGGTATGTAGTCTCATTTTCCAAAACCTAATTTTCTTAAAATCGGCCTTAACGATTTTGATAAAATTTTGCCGAAATATGGTAACTTTATAAGTGTTAAAAAAAACATGAAAAGTCGACCTAGTCTCTCAAAATTGTTTCATCAGATTTTCATCAGATCAGACTTAAATCTATTAAATATTATTCAATATAGTAAAATATAGCCTATTGTATTAAAGCTCGTATCTGAAGTCATTGTAGTAAAACGTAAATAAATTTTCGATTCGGGAGTAAATTGTAAAAACTAGCTCGATTTATTCTCGAACAGTTATTTTATTTCATAAACAATCTTGAGTTATGATTTTCAATGTGACATTAAAATCTGACCAAAGTTTGATGTACTGATTTTGTGAAATTAGTCCGGTAAGTTCTTCTTTTTTCATCGGCAGCTTCTCAGCTAGATTTTTCGTAGACATTTTGTAATATTTGTGTACCATTTATAAGGAAATATATTTAATTAGCCTAAATTGTTTCAGTATTTAAAACTCTTCGGTGATTAGGCCAAGAAGTATTTCCTAAGACTTTAAGTAAAAGTAAAATTACATAACAACGTTGTTTTTAAATTGTGAAAATACAATTAAAGCTAATTATAGTTATGGAAGATTAGTTTGCCTCGCTTCAAATTAGTTTGCCACACATTAGATTTTTTATTAGAAAATGTTTTTTTTCAAATAATAGCTGCTGCGAGTGATACATTATTTTTAAAGAGAAAAAGAAATTATAAAATAAATAGTCCATTTCTTGTAGGCCTACTTCAAATTTAATATGATTTGATTATGAATCTTCTCATTTGACAAAATTAAACCTATTTTCCGATTTGTTTATGGTTATCTATGATCAGAATTTTGTGGAAATTGCGACCTATACGTTTTGTTAGGGTATATAAAGACATTTTGGTATCAAATAAACATCATCTTGCTGGTGGCGGCAGCTTGGTTTTAGCGATCAAACTGTACCCCTAACTCTCATTCATCTACTCAAGACACACAAACACATTCACTACTCTACATAACCTGGCTAATTCTACAGTATAAAGCGACCCGTGGTGATGGAGTGTATGACACCGACATAATGGTGTATCAAACGGAGCCCTTGAGACCTGGTAACCTCCCAGTGTACCCATGCAAGCGGGGCTCTATGTGGGCGGTGATAATGTCCCAGCTACTCATGTTCCCATGAGTAAGAATGTAAATGGAATGAGCGGAAACTTACTGCACAATTAAAAGCCGGCCAAAAGAGACCAAGATAATGGTCCAAGAGAAACTGAAAGTTTCTGCAAGTACCTCAATATTGAATTGGGAAATCACCAATTATAAGTAGGGTGTTACTCACCTTGAATCCTCTCCAAATCCTAAACTTTATGAAGCTAGTAGGACTGGAGCATCGCAGGAGTACAGAGATGGGGGCACAATAGGTCTACAAGGTCGTAGTGCAGTAGAAAGTCATTCATTCGTTCAAACATCTTAATTCAATAGATACGATTTTCTTAAAGTAGTTTTTTTGTTAATTTTGAAAAGTTTTCTTTAACTAAAATGCTTTAAAATGATTTTTCAAAGTTAAAAACTTAATCTTAAGTAATCAGACAAATTGGTCTACATATTCAATTTAATAGAAATCGATTAATTAGACAGGCTGATAGAGATCAGTAGAATATAAAGCCTTCGATTCTGAATCTTCAGAGGGCTTGACAACGAATATACCAATCAAAGTTTCAAGATTTATTTTATTCACACTTCATACAATGAGAAAGTCAAACACCCAGCTCACATTGAATGCTCTACATTCGAGTTCTACTCCCACTAATTTTGTTTACAATAATCGTTATCTTTATTGCGAAAAAAGTTCGATAAAAAGTCTATTTAAATTTTTATTAGGCATATTAACAATTTTATTCCCAAATTATTTTATTTACCAAACAAAAACGCTTTTAATTGGTTTAAAATTAGCAATTCAAGTATTATCGATTATCTTACTGTAGAGTTACGTAACAAGAACTTGTAATCTGTTATCTGGACAAAACAGCCAATCATCTGGTTACTGTATTTACCTACTGAAGCCTGCAACAAAGCCAGTGTTCTAATTATTATTTTAGCGTTTTTATAAATAAACGTCTGCAATCATAAACATGCTAAAAATAAGAAGTTTACTTTTTTCAACCACCTTCCCTCCCGATGGTGAAAATGACCGTGCTCTGTGTATACAGAGCAGTTTTGTCGTATTTTTCTAGTTACAACATTGACCCAGAAAAAACTACTGGAAGATTTCTGTCGCTGTGTTGACTGTTTTATTTCTGACTACCTGTGCACACGTCATACAATTTACAGCCCTTATTGTGGTTAAGCATGTGTTTTTTACGAAGTAGAAAGATCACTTTACGCCTAGAATAGGTTTTATTTTATTTATAGGTTGTTTTCTTGTACGTTATTCATTAATTTTTACAGTTAACAAATATTTTTCAGTTTTTTTCTAATATACCTCAAAAAAGTCACCCCACGGTATTTTTAAGGGAATAAAAATTACAGTTCATTAATTTGAAAGTTGACAAACATTTTGTTTCAATACCACGGTATTTAAACATTTTGTTTGAAGAAGAAACTTTTGATATTAAAATCATATTATTTTTATTAGTACAATATAGTAATGATTTTGACAAATAAATTGATTGATGGGCCAAAATCTTAAATACCCACCACAGCCTCTGTCATTAAGATATTGTAACCATACGACTAATATTTTACACAAAGAAATCGTACAGTAGCGTAGTCGATTCCAGCTTTCAAACTAGTGAAAAAAATTACAGTAGCTTAAAATTTACTTTTTTAATTTTAAGGCGTGTAGTACCTTAAAATTACTAACCATTGTATTTAACAAATATAAACGTTTCCACTAAAATCTGTTGAGTCATTTTGTAGTGGACAGACACTGAGTTAAACATAAATTTGTTTAACGCCACATTAGGCTGTTCCGATGCATTTAAAAGGGGAAAAAACTATAAAGTGTACAAGCAAACTGTTTGGCTTCTAGAATTCTTGAAAATAACCTGTTTTAAAATAAATCAATAATTTTTAGTGACCGCCATTTTGTCTTGAATAAGTATGGCAATCTTATTTGTTAGCTTAAAACCTGTAAACAATTGTATTTAACAAATGTAAAGGTATTCTTTGAAACCTATCAAACACGTGTCTCAGTGATAAGCGGACAAAGTAGGTCAATTAACGCAAAAGACAACTTTTGACAAAAATCAGACATTTTGAGAACCAGAAAATTTGCTTCAAATAGGCGTATAACATTTAGTACTCCCGCAAAAATTGGACAAATTGTACAAAAAACCGAGATTTTCGTGTTTTAGAAAGAATCCATTTTAACCACTTAAAAGATCATTCAGTGACTTTGTCTTTTATAATACAATAGAACATAGATTATTAGAAATAAATGGGACGGACCCCTTCTGGATTATCAAAATGTCTGGATTTACGAAATGGACCGATAAATGAACCAAGAGACATCTTCAAAGTAAAAAAAAAACAACATAAAATCATTTATAATCTACTACGATGGTTACAGAAGTGGTTATTACAAAAATCTTAAAAAGCCTAACATTTTATCTTAAATTTTTGTAGAAAATTTCATTTTACTATTGCAATCAGCAATAGCATTATTAGGTCTTTTTCTCAATAAATATACTACAATTGTAACATAATACTTTAAATTTTTTATCATTTAAAAAAAATTGACCAAAATTGTAAAATATATTGGTTTAAATTTATTTTAAGTTCATCATGAAGTAGAATGAATAGCTTATATGTTACATTTATATAAATAAATAATGTGTAGGGGACAAATAATAATATTAAAGTTTTGATTATTGTTCATTTTATGAAGTAAAATAAAACATTTTGAAACAGAAGGAAAACACAAGGTAGGTAAAATGAAATTAAAAAAAAGGTATAAAGGCAAAATGTGAATATATTTATAATTTAACATAACCTCAACATTTTTTATTGACATTAACGAAACATGTTGAACTCATATTGTAGGCAAACACGGGTACAGAAATTAGGTTAAAATTATCGAAAAATTAACAACCTAATTTTCCCACGATTAAAACCAAATAAAATATGCACGAAACCACAATACCATGGTAACGTAAAAATATTTATAGTAACTATAAGACAAGCTTGATGGTTTAGCGTTGATTAATCTTACATTGAACTTGACCAGTAAGTTGCGCTAACTAACTCAACTTGGGCGTTAACTTACCAAATAAGATTTCCAAGTTACCAGTTTTTTCCTGATATACAGACAGTCATTAGCACGAAAACATATTTATATTACATAACTATTAACAGTCTGTCACAATAAATAAAATATGCTAACGGAAAGTGTGACAAAATAAAGCAGGCCTACATTGTTTACCACTGGTTACTTAATCACGTAGGTCTAAGCAAAAAACCTTTTTTTTAGATTATATCTTGTAAAAACAAAACATTCGTTTCGTGCTATCTTTCTTTGCGAACGATGATTTTATTAAAGTACTTTCAGTTGTAAGACACTCGAAATGAATTTTTATCTCAAGTTTTACACGGTACAAAACATGTGTTATTAAAATGACTATTGCATGGAAATTACACAGTCTTTTCTAATTTTTATCTGAAACTTAAAAATGATAAAATAAATAAAATGTAATGCTGTGAAAGTGTTTGTTGCATAAGACGCAACAAGTGGCCTAGACCCTAGGCAGTAGAAGTATTTATTGTTGAAGTAAAATATATACAGTACATATAGGTATACGAGTACTGTAGTGATAGGAACTCGAGGGTTACTAGTGAAGTGGATGTTGCTGAAAGTGGCGAATATTGTTAACATGTGCTGATCGCATCACTAACCTCAAAACTAATTCTCTTAGTACAATGAAATGATCGCGGCACGTGACTATCTCGTTGTCGAGGTGGAAGAGAATTTTTATTATCCCCGCTGGGGGGTGCAGACTAGCTGCAGCTATTTAGAGGATTTAGACGTTCCTCGCGGTACCCGAGTCTAACAAACACTTACACTTACAACACTACACTTACGACTTAACACTTTACACTCACACTTACATTTAGGAAGGCGATAATAGCCTTAATGTGCTTTTCACCTTAAAATAACAAAAAAAAAAAAAAAAAAAAATGGAAGAGAATTTCTAAAATGTAACAGTGTTACCTAATATGTTTTTCATCTGAAAAAAATTCGGTCTATAATATTAAAAGCCAAAAAGATTTTTTATAATTGCAACTAACGCCAGAATTTAGCTTCGAACTTTTTGTTTCTAGAGTTCGCTTTTGTGGTTAGATAATAATGGCCGCAAGCCGCTGTCCTGCTGACGTTATGGATGCGAATTTCCAAAAAGTAAGAGTATCTCATCGTGAGCCAATAATTTTTGTACGTAACACTTTACATGCAAATCTTATTTCACAATAATTGAATCAGTGTTAAAATATGCAAAAAAATAACTTTTAAATAGCCAAATTAAACACACATACATGCTCGTGCACTTACACACACACACACACACACACACACACACACACAATATAAAATACTATAAAATCATGTATAAAGCATATTTAAAAATAGCTTCATTAATCTCGCACTTCTTGTAAAAGTTTATGTTGCAGAAATCGAAGTGCATTTCAACCATTTCTTTTTTTATTAATTTGATTACATTATTGCTTATTTGCTTTTAATGACTTGAGGAAATCCGAAATGTTCAAAAAGAGGTTAACAATGGCGGCTAAAGAATCATTATTAGACCGAATTCATTTAAAGCGATTGAGATGGTTTTATAACTGTCAGAACAAAGGGCACCAGTAAGGGCAGTAAGTAAGGCTGCAGATATCCTAGTGAGAAGATTGAGATGGACAATGGAAGAAGTGGGCAGGATACTAGAGGGTCGAAATAGTACCACTTACGTTAAGTATTTTTACTTTGTCTAAAACTTAATTCTATCTGTTACTTTGCACAGATTTACGTACTTAGACAAAGCAAAGAATCTGCGAAATTCGTTGCAACTGACAATTTTGTATGGACGTGTATTCATCAACCGTTCACTCATTCTAATCATGTGTCCAAATGTCATGTGTCTCACTTAAAGCTTCTTCATGTTTCCTACAAACATATTTCTCACAGAATCTAAACACTGTAAATACTCTGCAAGTAGAACATTTCAACTAGTTCAATCGTTTCTTTGTCTAACAACGTTGGATAAAACAGAAGAAAGTGTTAACATTAACTGCACAACAAATTATTTAACTCTGTCTTGATCTTCATGTTTAGGCAAGAGGTTCCTTAACCTGGATACGTTTTTCGCAAATAACTAGCAGTAGGCCTACTACCAAGGATAGACCACGAAATGTCTGATTTCCGCTGCTCAATATTGTGTAATCTGTAATTTTAACGTATTTTATCAAAATGTTAATGCCTTATGTCAAATCCCAATACTGTATTTACATAAATAACGTCACACATCACGTCAGTGAAATACTTGATATATTTCAAATATACATACGTCAGCTGATTGCTTTTCAGTACGTGTATTATGCTTTATCTAACGGTATTATTGGATATAGAATGTTAATATATATAAAATCAGTTATTTCTAACTGGCCAGCACCACGTTAACTACAGAATCACTGATCCATCAATAGCCGTTAAATCTGGTAAGTTTACACATAAATGGTAGACTAATATTGTTCGTTTAGCCTAATATTGATTCACTCAGTAAGTTAACTTCCAAACAACTGAACACGTCAAAATAAATTCTACAGGTAAATTTAACGTTCAATAATCGTTTGGATTCAGAAATGTTTCGTAATAAAATACAAAATATTCCAAGTTAAATTACCTTGATTTTAAATTAAATTTTATTGTCATAGCAAAGCTAATTCATATTTATTGAAACAAAAATAGTTTTAGGCTATATACATACATATTGTGGTGATTGTATTTGTGTGAAGACGATAGGTTAATGATGAATAATGTTTAACGTACGGAAGGAAAACTAACGGTTTTAAATAAACTCGAACCTATGACCTTTCAATTGCAGCGAAATACCGTTACCGAAAAAATAACAAATTCTATAATTTTTATTTCAACACACTAGTCTTAAGAGTTTTAAGAGATTTTTACATTTTGATCTATTTAAGTAAAAACTATTATATCAAGTTTAAACAATACATCAAATCAAAGTAATTACGACAAAGAAAATGTATAATTACGATAAACTATATATATTTATAATTTCTTTATGTGTTTGTAACAATATAAAATTTGTAAATAACATTTTTTATCTAGCCTAGTTGTAAGTTTTTTTTCTGAAACGAAATATATCGCATTTGTTCACATATTATTTATCTTTTATATTTTGTGTATAGTGTATTACGCTAATAGGCTCTTCTATTTCCTAATTTATATTATAACAAAGAAAAAGATAAGAAAATGCAGTATAATACAAAAAATTGTGCTATTTCTCGTTATTTTTTAAAATAAAAAATAAAAATATAAAATTAAAATAACTAAATTGAAAATATAGTTTTTTTCAACGTCTATATTTTATACCAGTTAGACTAATGTAATGAGGACGAGGGATCAGTGTTAACGGTAAGGGTAAAGCAACGGGAGCAAATGAAGCTCGAACTAATAACCTTTAGGTGCGCAGTTTAGTGACGCAGTAGACTGACCGATGATTTAACCAATTCGACTACCGAGAATATTAATTTAATTCTAATATATTCTTTTTTTTTTATATCGGAATTTTTATTTGTTTTTTTTGCTTAACGTTCATGTTTTATGCCAGTTAAACTAATAAGGATGGGGGATTGATGAACTTTAACGGTAAAGGTAAAGCAACGGAAGTAACTGCGGCTCGAACTAAGAACCATGAGGTGCTTAGTTCAGAGACGCAGCATATTATGTCGCACAAAATGTTTGTATATTATTGTGATATTGTTATATGCTAATAAGACAGCTATGTGTTACGATTATTAAATACTTCAGATTTATTTAAGTATTTGCATACAGGTGTCATAATCTATATTTTATACTTAAACTCTTAAGTTTAGTAATTTTGTAAAGCTATGTACTTGTAAATCAAGTGGTTTGTTAACTAACCTTACTCTAGTAATTCAGACCTGAGTTAGACAGCTGAAAACCGTATCGAATTATTCTGACGCAACAATGGATCAGCTGTTTTATTACGCTTTCGCTAAGAATAAAACCTCTTTGTAATAAAGAACATGCAAATGTATTATAAAGAACTGCCTGTTTTTGTGTCTTTCCGGAACAATCCACTATACAATGAATAACAAAATAAACAAAATTTATAAGGTTATGTTTTATTTATTAAACAATAATCGAATTAGTAAAGCACCTTATAAACTTATGCATGTTTACTTTAATATTATTAAGACATTATTCGCAGTTTATAGTGCTTTTTACATCGTTCGCTAAACATGATTGATGTTAACTGATTTTTCAAAATTGTAATCGATCTAGTAAACTCATTTTTAAACAAATTAAATAATTTGTTATGCAATAAATGCAAAATTTCTTACACAAATTTTTCACTTAACATTTTTGAAGTGTTTTTAGGTAATTAATTTCTGATTTTGTAATTATTACACAAATTTGACGTTATTATTTGAGGCCTAAACTGCTGCAGAAGCAATCATCTTAATCGGAGTTATTTTTTTATTGATTGAAATTTTAAACGAGAAAAAATTAACAAAACGTACAGGAATTAAAAAAAATCAGATTGGAACTTACAAACAAACTGAATAATCAATACAATTTTTCTGTATTATGCTCAATACAGAAAATTATGCTCCCTTCAAATTATGCTCATATATGGAGTTTCATAACTCATATGGTTACAAGAGTTAATCCAAAATAAAAATAAAAAGATGAAGCTCATACTGAGGGTATGCAGGCGCCTTGTTTTTGTCCTTGTAAATTAGTACTATCCGTTGAAACGTAAACTTGAGTGTTTTACACCTGAAATGCAGAATTCATACGTGCTTGTATATTATTGCTTACTATGACTTACATATCAAAGATAAACTACCAGCAGTTCAAAAAACGTCGACCTTAATTAATTGACTGGTCAGTGCTCTACAACAGCGCTCTGACATGTTCTTAATCTTTCCGTTAATTTAACCAGTAACCGTAATATTTACGAAAAGTGTCACTGGACCAATTTTGTTAAAAATTCTATGCTCTTTCTCCATGAAGCGGTCAAAATTATAAAGGTCTTGTCGTTCAGCCAGTATTACAGGAAATAGCTAGCTACACTCGTCATTTTAAAATAAAATACCGCCATTTTGAAACGTAAGTAAATAGGAAAAAATTTTACATATATGTCATTTAGGCTTTATATTCGGTATCTTTATACTAATTATCAAAACAATCGGTCAATGCTTTTGGTCAAAACTGCGTTCACGCGTCATCGCTAAATGAGTGTCCGTTATCTTGACACGGAAGTGAAAGGGAAAAAATCTTACGCATACGTCATTAGGGCGTTATGCAAGGTATCTTCGTACTGAATTTCAAAAGAATCGGTAAATGCATTCGGCCAAAACTTGCTTCGCTCGATCAAAAGATAAACAAGAATACGAGTAGATCTACTGGCTTCCGTGACATCGGCAGTGCCGCGCTCGGAACACAGGCTATAACGCGCACTGTACCGCCTTGTATCGTCTTTCTTTTGAAAAGTATTAGATGCCCAAAGATAAAAGCGACTTCTGAATCTTCCTTTTTTTTGTGTGTTTAACGTCCGACTATTGTGCACATTTGGGCTAATGCAGACGATGGGCTAATGCCAAGCTCTGGCCGGGAATCGAACCCGAGTCCTCGGGGTGAAAGCCTAGTACGCTATCAACTAGGCCACCGAGGCGGCTACCTCTGAATCTTCCTCTACTCATTTGTACTCACAATGCAATAGTTCATACAAAAAAATTTTAAAGTTGTGGGTAAGTTTTTCAAAACACGTTGAGGCTCTAACATAAACAAATAACGAAACATTCTAAACAAAGTTTTATATATTTTCATGCGAACTATGTTGTTTTATAGATTTTTTAAATCTAAAATGTCGCAAATAGAGCAGTAATATAAGAATTTTATTTTTTGGGAAGGTCTAGTGTCATTTGTAGCTTCAAATAATAATTCCTAGATTAATAATAGTATAAAATATTTATGTTTTTAATATTTTACCCCTCAATATTTTTAGATTTTGGGTTCGGGCGATTACAAAGTCCATTGTTGCCAAATTTCACACTAATCCGTCACGTCGTTTACGAATAAAAGAGAGTTACCAACAAACACACGTATAAAAGGGTTCTTGGTTTTTTCCTAAACATTAATTGGACTCTAAAACATTAATATCAGTTATACGAAAATAAAACCTTAACCGCCGTGAATAACTTGAAACTTGATTTTTTGCACAAAGTTTTATTTTAGTAAAATCATTTTTCCAGACGCAAATAATTAAAAAATCCTGTTTCAAAAAGTTTTGATTTGGTCCTTACTGAATAAAACTCGAAAGTCAAGATCCAAGGCAACTTTTTATACTGCGACAAACAATTTTAGAGTGATGTTTTTATAATAAAAACAAATTATCGGAAATCCAATTTGACTTTTATATCGAAAGTTTCTTAAATAGAGGTTGCAATTTCCCTTTCCGTTTGTTCCTTTTCCGAACGCAGGAACTCCATTATAAAAATCCTTTTTTTATTTTGCTACTTTTATTTTATAAACATTAACTTCTGTCCGCAATACTTCTGGTGTTTAAAATTCTATTAGGTTCGGCGGTAAATCGAAAATACCCAAAATATCCACTGACTTAGTAGTTTTTTTTTCTGTAAAAAGTTCTTAATTTCAAATTTGCTAATGTGGCTACATCAGTTATGAATATGTCGCCAATATTTGTTCAGTAAGGTCGCTTACAATTTACCCTTAGTCGAATGGGACCTGCAGTATTTCTTCCTTTTTCCTAGTCAGATAGCTAAGCAACTGTTTTCCTTGTTAAACTGTTTGGGCAATATTTTGTACACCATTTATTACTTACAAAAAAAGAGTAAAGATAACATTGTTTTTATTAACTCTTTATTGTTGTTTTTTTTTTAAATTAAACTTAGAAACAAATAATTAATTACAGAACATAATATTAATTAATTTTTTAACGATAACGAACAGGATTCACAAAGATCCATCTGTTTATTTTGAACGATTAATTTAATGAAGAGTAAATAAAGTACCGGCAATTGTAAAAATAATTCGCCATGACCTTTGCAACACGCAAGGTGAATAAAATAAGTGGTTATGCGTGACGTCACAGGTTACAAGCCAATAGTTTGTACCACTTTTTTTGATTTTTTTACAATAGGCTACAAAGTATTAAAGAAAGCTTGGTAATAGTTAAAAATAGATCTTGGGGATTGACATATGTTTTCAGATTCCCTGATTATACAAAAAGTAGGTTTTAATTGAATTGTCGAATTGTGGGCGTGTTCCTAAAAAATCTTAAAACCCGGCTCTAACGATCAGGTTTGCTTGTATGTTAGTCAGTTATGAAGATTCATAACTTAAGATAGGCTTAGCGTACCCAACGGAGGCGGCTGATAGGCTTAGCGATCCCACAGTACCTCTTGCTCAATCTACTAAAGATACACAGACAATCAGTCACTAATTTACATAGCTTGGTAAACCGTAAAAGGTAAACGATTTTTGCTGATGGAATGAGTGACATTGGCCTAATGGTGTATAAAACGGAGTCCGGCGTCCTCTGAGCCTTGTAGGGCTCTGCATGGGCAGACCCATTTAGTTAGCTACTTGTGGGTGTTCCTAAAAGTAAGAATTTAAAATAAAATCAGCGGGGTCTAACTGCGCAACAAAAAGATTGGCAAAATGGAGCAAAACCTTCGTAGTACGGGTGAAGAGAAAGAAAAATTAAAGGGAAATTAGCATCTGCAAACACATCAGTAAGGAACTGGGAAGTCACCAATTAGAACTGAGGGACCTATTTCCCAATCCTAGTAGTTATGAAAAGATTGAAGAAGGCGCTGTAACTGAGCATCTCAGGAATATAGAAAGGAGTCACAGTTGATCTACAATGGTACCAAGCTAAGTAGTAACCCTAGAAATTCATTCGTTCATTCATAGGCCTAGTCTGTTAAATTAAAAAAAAAAGAATTTACGTTTAAGAGGAAGTAAAAAAGCAAAATACCCAGAAAGATGTTCAGATATTCCACTTTTTATTCTTGAACGATTTTTAAAAATTCAAATATGTTAGAAAGACTACAGTTTAAATTTTAATATATAACAAAAATTTTTGCAAAATTTGACGAATATATTTTGAAAATTAGGCCTATTTTCCGTTTTCTTAACCGGTATCATCAGAACAGGATTTGCGAGAAAGAACACAACACGTGAGAAAGTTTGTGCAATGTTTTATGTTTTTGCACCACGGTTTTGACACCTAAAGTTCGACAGCAACGTTAAAACTTTGCTTTATTATTATGAGAGCATGTTACTGTATTTAATTAATCGCGAAAATAAATTCGTTTATAACTGTGCACTAATGCAGAAGGCACTGATGGTACAAGCAGCAGATTTTATCCTTACATTTAGAAGATAAACGTGAAACAAATTTGTAAATAAGTATTTCAAAAATTTTGTCTCGGTAAGGACTCTTAGTAAAGGAAACGTTTACTGAAGAATAATCCACATCTTGATATTTCCAATTGTAAAGAACATAAAAATTTAAAGAAACTGTCTAAATACATAGTCTGTCCTAACAGAAGAAAACATTCTTGATGTAATATTTTTTTAAAGGCGAAAAATACTATCAGATTTTTTATTATATATACCTCTGACTTTAATTCGCTGTTAAAAAAAAAGTAATCACGGTTACCGTAATTGTTTTATCATAAACAATCAAACATATAATTTTTTTAAGAATTACATATAATTTTTTTAGCGTAATACGAGTTTAAAAAAAACATTTTTTCGTAGTCTTTTTGCTTTTGCTGAAATTTAAGATTTTACCAGGCCAAGAGTTTTAGGGATAGTAAAATATCTTTTGAAGATATTGAACCCAGTACTGTTGTGAACAGTATAATAGACTGGGATTTTTATGTCTACTGTTTATCCGGTTATTAAGTTTTTTTGTGGTTAAAACTTAACTTCGTAGTTACTGACTTTCTTAACAAATTTTCTACACGAAAAAAACCATTGACATTTCGTTAGTCTGTACGTGCTAGTGATGTTATTTCACAACAGCAAAGAAGCTATAAAAACTGAGTTTTTTTATGTTTCTCTAAAAAAATTGTAGGCTATATAATTCTTAAAAACAATTACACAATTACAATTGTATATGTGTAATTGTTCAGGATAAACAACAATGACATTTATTACATTATCTTTCGTTTGCTTGTAACAACGAACCTAAGTCGGGGATCTATAATAAAAAATGCAGTAGCAGTTTTGACGGTAGGTTGTGTCAAACAGGCGCATATGCTGTGAATGGAATGACCCTCACAAGATCTTTAAAAAAACCTTAAATAATAACATTTGAGTTTGTTGTACTATATGATGTAAACCGAATAATGATCTAGATTTTTGATTGCAAATGGCTACTGCCACGAATTCATTCATCCTTCCACTTATAGATTAAAACATTATTTTTCTGTAAGCATACGTACTGGAGCTCATATGTTTCGATTGGTCTTTGACGGTATTTTTTTGCTTGATTTCATAAACTAGAGCTTGTGACCTCTGAAATTACTTTACGCTAATTGGTTTCATTCTTTTTGTGAAATGAAATACTCTGTGTCCCGGAACAACCACCAAACTCAAGATAAACTTTAAACTATAAAAATTTCATTGCTACTCACAGATTTCTCGCTGACGTGATAAAAGCGAATTTCTATCTGTAAATTTTTACGCTTAAAAAAATGTAATTTCACCTACATAGTTGGCATTGAGAACCGCATAAATTAAAATTTTAAATTTAAATTTCCATGACAATTTTCGTATTTTTAAAGAGTTTGAAAGTAAAATGTTAATTTTTGCAGATTTTAACTACATTGACAATAGTTGAATCAAATTTCCAAAAACTTGTGATGTAAAAAAGTTATTATTTTTTACCCGCAGGGGGTGCAGACTAGCTGCACCTATTGAGAGGATTTAGACGTTCCTCGCGGTACCCGAGTCTAACACACACTTACACTTACAACACTACACTTACGACCTTAACACTTTACACTCACACTTACATTTAGGGAGGCGATAATAGCCTCATTGTGCTTTTCACCTTAAAAAAAAGAAAAAATTAATGATTTGGAATTTTGAAACTGTTGATTCGGTTTTGCTGCATAACCTAGTCCAAACTATTTCCAAAATATTTGCATAAAGTTTGAATGCAATCAGACCAATTTGAGATTGTTGTAATTATATTTATAATAATTTTCGCTTAACCTCCATACTTTATGCAAGTTAGGTTAATGAGGACAAGGAATGGGCGTTAACGGAACGAAAGAGTCTTCTTGAATATCCACGACCTTGAGAGATGCAGAAGACTGATCAATGTCTTAGCACCTCATATACGTCAATACATAGATCAGAAAGGTTCCAGGCTTGGGTATTACCATGATTGCCGCTCAAACAGCAATGACGTCACTGTTTCTCCAGATTAAACATGTCCCTTACATAATCAAAATGTATTTTTATAATTGGTTTTAGATCCATGCAGACAAATTTAACTGTAGACTTTATTATAAATGCGCAAATATTGGATAAGGTCTGCTTGATTTTATCATTTTACAGTTTGCCCAGCTGTTCAATGTGTGAACAGATGTCGCCTTTTTAAATCGTTACTGTTTGACGCTCTCATGCCATTGTGCAGCGAGTTACTCAAGATAAAAAAAATACCGATAGTGTATATCGATTATACGAAGTATTCAGTAAAGTGTTTGTCAATAGTAACGAACTATAAACTGCCAGTATGTATGAAACAACGTAGGAATATTTATAAAGACTAAACAATGAACTTATTATGTTTAGCGTTGTTCATTCACTGTTTCATTCATCATGCCTACAACAAACATGCTTTACTTGTAAAATAAAATTGAATTTTGCATAGTTTTTTAAAAATAAAGTTAAAATTTGATTCCCAAAAGCTACTTTGAAAAATTAGCTTAGAACAGTTATTATGGAAATCCCCATTTTGAAATGATCATAAGTCCGGATTGATAAATTGCTACAAAAATTGATTTTAGAGGTTTGAACAAAATATATACACAGCAAATACTTAAAATTGTTGTCGAATAGCGTCCAAACAAATTGGCCGTTGTTAGGAAATGATTTTGCTGGGCAACGAAATTGTCTATAGGACAATTGTTACAAAACTAAATTTGTGTAACAAATTTAATTTTCACTTGTTGAAATAGCTTAATTTTTTGGAAATTCGATACCATTATGTCAGCAAAAACACTGCGTGCCTCGATAGTTCATAAAACATATTTTCCGAATTAAAAAGTTATAAATATCCAAAACTTTAAAATTTAAAAAATAGTAAAAGTAGTCAACAAATGTTCATTCTAATCGTAATTAAATTGTAAGGGGGATTTTAAAGACCAAATGTGACCGAACTTATGTGAAGCGACTGATATTTAGTCCGATTTTATTCAAACTTGGCACGAAAATCGATTTCGGTAACAGGTTAGAGAAGTCTGTTAACCAGTAAAATTAGTTTAACGGTTCCAAAATGGCGGATACTTAAAATATTTAGAAATGCTTAACTTTTCAATCAAAAATATTTTTCAAAGTCCGATTTCACTGTAGTAACCAACGTTACAAAATACATAAATTAGCATTTTAATTTTAAAAATTAAACAATTTAATTAAAAGGCGGTCAAGGTTTAGTTCTGTGTTTTCAATACAATTTGAAATTTTCAAAGGCTTATTATATGCGGATTTTAATGTTATTTAAGATGATGAATTCAGAATTTTAAAAAGAGGTTAAAAAATACTTTTGTAAATTCATTTCTATCATGTCAGCGAGACAGTTGCGTGCGCGTTTATTATTTTACTTAAATTATGGAAGAAAAAATATGGTTATTATAAATAAGTAGACAGATCATACTTTTGGTTCAGCGTAGGGTGCAATCAGCAAAACCTGCGAGATAATTTACAGTGGAAATTTACTAGCGTGCACGTTAAGTAAGGAAACACGTACTTATTGGTTCGTGATCACGTCAGCTACGTAGCAACGTGATAGGTCATAATTAGGTGTATGAAAATTGCACAAACCTTTCGGTATTGTAATCTCAGCAATTTTTAGGTTAACCACATTGGCGCTGCCTGCATGTCTACAGAGTGAGAGTTAACCGAGCGGTAATTTGGGGGAAAATAATTAATTCTACCATACAATGTTTTGTTGGCCTACTTCAAATTCGATAAAAAAGTATTCGTTGAGAGTTATCGGCAGAAGCGAAGCTCTTGTTAATGATATCTTTGCTGATACATAATTAGTTTGAAGATATATTTACAATTAACTTGTTTTGTTTAAATAAATAAATACGTGAACCTAGCCAAACAATATCTTCAGAAAACATTTTTTTGAAAAATTAGGAATGTGCCTGAATATAGGCAAAAGCCACATGCTAAACTTTATGAAAATCGGTTTAATATTTTATTTTTCAGCTATATAGGTGCGAGCGCGCGCGTGCGCACACACACACACACACAAATTGAGTGAGGGGAACTTTTTGAGAGAACGTTTAAAAAAATACATTATTTTATAAATTATTATTTATGTGAATATAAATGTATCTGATTTTGAACCAATAATTCAAGATTTAAGAGTGATCATAGAGAGTAGAGGCCAAATTAAAAACAAACTAACATGTATTACAGAACCATTGTGTTAACATAAGTAATACTGGAAGAATGTTCTGCAGTGAAAATATAAGGAAAATGGTTTATTATTTCTTACAAATATAATTATTTAATGATTATATACACTATTTTTTAACAACCACTCAAAAAAAAAATGATTTATAGTTCTTAATCTGAACTCATTCCAAGGTCTCGAGTTTGTGTTATACCATAATGGCGCTGACTTTCCATGGAGATATAAATCTGAATTTTATATCTTTGTTTGTATGTCAGCTATATCCATGTTCAACTCAATAATCTACAGAGCAGAATTGGTAAACTGTACATTTTCTTCAAAATGGCTGCTATAACAACATATGGAATGTGAATATTCTCAGTTCAGATTTATGCCTAAAAAAAAATAGACGAACGTTTCCAAGATGTTTAAAACGTTACCAGTTTTTATTACATCCGAGTAATTACATAAGCCTAAGCAGTATTAAACTCATACAGATACTTCGAAGTTAGATTTAAAATATAAACAACGCTTTCTTTATTTAACCTAAATCTAATTTTGAATTATTCATCTGAAAAATAACAAATACTATTAAAGTTCTAATACTTGAATAACCCCAATAACTACTCATCTGAACTGCTATTATCATAACCTAAATGTAACCTTGAATTCTTCATCTGAAAAATAATAAAATTAAAATTATAGCTCAACTTGAATAACTCAACCAACTGCTCATATGAACTACTATTATTATAACCTAAATGTAACCTTGAATTCTTCATTCAAAAAATAGTAAATAAAATTAAAATTCTAATACTTGAATTACCCAACTACTCATCTGAACTACTATTATCATAACCTAAATGTAACCTTGAGTTCTACATCCGAAAAATAATAAATAAAATTAAAGTTCTAATACTTGAATTACCCAACTAATTATTCTCTGAACTAATTTTAGGCCTATCATAACCTAAATAAAACCTTGAATTCTTCATCTGAAAAATAATAAATAAAATTTGTTTTAATCTTTTTTTTATTTTAAGGCGAAAAGTACATTGAGGCTATTTTTGCCTCTCTAAAATGTAAGTGTGAGTGTAAAGTGAAGAACACTTCACTAAAGTCGTAAGTGAAGTGTTGTAAGTGTAAGTGTGTGTTAGACTCGGGTACCACGAGGGACGTCTAAATCAATAGGTGCAGCTAGTCTAGTTTTAATACTTGAATAAAACAACTAATTACTCATCTGAATTACTGTTATAATAATTTTTGATACTCGTGAACTCATTACAAATAAGGCTTGTTATCAATTTGTAGGTTACACTATTATTGACAATAGATAATTTGGAGAAAAATGTTACAACAGTAACTATATAATGAATGACATTTAAACATTCAAATAAAACCATATATAAGCTTTCGAAGTTGCCACATTAATCTTACGGAAAAGATCTTGTTTGATCAGATGATTACTTAAACATAAGTTCATTAACCTCAGAATGCAGCATTCCCGTTGTTTACTTTTCTGTTTACGCCAATTTTCCGCAGTGGAAACCTTCGTTTGTAATTAATGTTACAGAAGTCATTTCAGTTCCAACATGGTTACAAAATGTTCAGTAACAGGCAATGTGGAATGTAGGCCTAATCGAGAAGATAAAATAGTCGATTGCAGTGATGTAAAACATATGGTTTGTGCGTTATCGTCAGTGGGAGTGATGGTCTATTGTTTTTACTTTACGATACAGAAAGTACTGAAAATAAATTTTGATGTTATTGGCTCTGGTCTCCTGAATCCAATATGTCGTTTTTATCTCAATATCTGTCTTTCTGTGTACACTTCGCCAGCCTAAACGAATTGGACCGATTGTGATAAAATTTGACATGCAGGTATACTTTGCCTATTTGTACGCCCAAATTTTAATGTTAAGAACATTTTATTGACTTTTTGTAGTGACAAAAATCACATTTTATTTCTAAAAATATTGGCCAAGAAAAATCCGAATTGAGAGCTTTTAATCAAATCGATGGGGAAAAATCAAAAACATTATTCAAATGTTTTACTCAAAAATTTGTCCATATTTTTATTTATAACTATTTAAAACTGAACTTTGTGAAGTGAATTATTTATTTAAAATACCTGTTTATGTTTATTTCGTAATTTTAATATTGAAATACTCTGAATCTATATTTTAATTATTTATAAATCTTTGCCTTATTTCTAAACATATTTAATACCATATATATCTATTGCGACTATATTAAATAAGTGTACCAAATTTGAAATAAAAAAATACAATTGTGGAATAAATAAAAATGCAATATTTGAGCCCTGTCGTATTTGGTTTTTTTTTGTAACCCTAACAGGAATTATCGAAGATTTTCCCATAAATTTTGTTTGAGTATTCAAGTCATTTTGTTTGAGACTTGAAAAACAAATTTAATTAAGTGTGAGATAAATTGTGCAAACTCCTACTTTTTTACTTTTCGTCGCCACTTATGTAGTTATGCGATAGGTTTTCAATTTATATGATTTTTGCTAAAATATCAGTTTTTAGCTATCCAAAATCCAAAAATTTAGGTTTGAAATAGTAAATGTAGATATTTACGCAGAATCACAGTGCCAAAAACAGTTGAACGATTTTGATAAAATATGAATGCATAAACTTAGTGAACTGAATAAAAGTTAGCTGAAAAAAATGTTTGATGTTAATTTTGGTTCGAAGTTCTTGTTTAAAACTTTGGTTCGGATCTAGTGGAGAAAAATTGCGAGACATAATAATTTGTCAAATTCAATCCTACAATTCTGTCATAGCGGTCAATTAATTTTCTTACCGATAGACGTAGTAAGCATCGGCTTAGTGTCAAACAATGCACAAAACGAAAGATGAAAAATACATACATTTTCGTGTTGGAAAATTCGAAAGGTTTTATAGTGACAAAGTCTTCACCTGTCCTCAGGTGAGTTGCTTATTACATTTGTAAAACAATATTGCATTGTTCAAACAAAGCATTACAATATAATTGCGCACAATAACAAATCCTTTGATATAATCTTAATGCCAAGCGTCTGCAGGCCTATTAATTTAATGAATCCTTATTCATTAACGCCAGTATAAAGTCCGCCATCTTGAACTTGAGTTCTGAACGCAGCAAGGTACCAGGAATGTGCTGCGGAGTTCAACGAGACTGAAGAAACATTGAACCAGAGAAATTAACAACTTTTTTGATTGTGTTGTTGAGAAAAGTAGTTCTTCCTAGGTTTTTTTGAATATAAAATCTGCTTAATACTAATTTAGGCAAACTTCAACGCTATTACGACTGTGAAATTAGATTTTCAAAACAGTGTATTTGGCTAACAAATTTTCCAAGCTATTATCAAAATAAATTTGTCTGGTAAATTTGAAGTAAGTCGGACCAAAACAAACGTGAGAGTGCCATCACAAACATACTACATAGTTTTACGACTTAATAATGAAATTTCAAACTAAATTATGAATTACTAAATTTTAAACATAAATTAGGTTGTCTTTAGGCCTTTGTCGATTTTTTTTGATCTTTTTTGTTTTAAGTCAAATTATTATTTTGTTGTATATAAATTCGTTATTTTATATGTGTAAGATTGTCAGAGTTTGAAGGTTGTTGGACTAAAATGCTCTACATGTTTTCCTTGTATACCAAGACGCAAGCTGATACACCCAACGTGTTATGAATAATTAATTATGAAAGGCTGAAATATTGGTTTGAAAACGGCTGGTTTATGGTGGGTTATAATAAACTTAATTGTGTTTTCTATAACGTTTCTTATTGTGGACAGCATTTTGTATTATAAAAAAAAATTGTTTGCTTATGATAAGCTGAAGGAAGTGAAAACGTATTTGGTTTTCGAAACACGTTATTATTTTTATTTGTGTCCTCTCAATCGGTTACATTCTCCACGGAGATACCCGACTTCTTCAGAAAATACTCGAATGAGCGTTTCACACCCATGCGTGACGGATGAAACTTATTCATCGTCAGGAAAAAACTGTGCACAGTGCACCTACAAAATGGAAACAGACTTTTTGTTTTGTGTTAGCTTTTAATATTTCACTATTCGAAAAATAACAAAGGCAACAACGTTTTGTTAAGAAAAGAAATATGTTTTTTTCAGGTTTATTAAGAGCTAAAATTATTGGTATTCACTTTGATTTGTTAAAATATTTTTTACAAGTTTTTTATTGTTAAAAAAATTTAACAAAAACAGGACATTCTCAAAATTATACAACATTTCGAGCGGAAGCTGTCAACAAAGAACTAGAAAACCGAAAAATCAACAATAGGTTCGTCGGATTTGCTCTAATTTCGATCAACTGTTAAAACACATAACTGTAAAATTTTTTAAATAATTACGTTTTTGGAATACACTGAAAAAACAAAAATTAAGGTGTGTGTGTGTGTGTGTGTGTGTGTGTGTGTGTGCGTGCGCGCGCGCTTGTTTTTTCACGTCCCATTCGCAATTTTGGTCCGATTTGATTCAAACTTGGCACAAAAATCGAATATGGCAATACTTTAGACAAGATCGATAACCAAAAATTTCGTTCAACAGTTTCAAATTTAGCATGAAAAAATATGTGCTGTAGATTTGCTGTAGGTTAGGAAAAAAATTAACATTTTTTAGTTTTAGTAAAAATACTTTTAAACTAAAAGTAGTACTTTTAGTAAAAAAGTACTTTTTGCTTTTAGTAAAAACTAAAGCAATTAGTTTTAGTTACTAATTACTTTTAACGACATTTATTGAGAAGAAACAAGTTTTCTTAAACTACGTGATTTAAATAGTCAGCTGCTTTTATTTACAGCTGATTATTTTTAGTGTAACCGATCAGCTGTTTCCATGTTTCAGTATTGGCAAATAAGTCTGGTAAAAGAGTTTCATTATAATAAACTTATGCTGTTATTGTTTACCAGCCAAAAAGGATTTTGTATTTACATAATATTTGCGTGACTTCGAGAAACAGGATATTATATAATTATAAATAAAAGATCAATATTATCTTTGATAGGTTACATGAGGTTCATTGGATAATTGGTGCTACTTGAAAACTTTTTATCACCTAAGTTGTCACTGAAGTACTGAACTTGTATTACATAATGCACTTACAAATTATTTGTGTATAAATAAAATATTAGTTTGTTTTGAGTGCAAATACGCATTTCAAGATTATACGTTGCACTCGTTACTTGGAGGGTAGCTTGACAACTGGTAGTCCAACCTTATTGTTTGTAACACGTTTAAGGTATTCGTACAGGATTGCAACAAAACACTTTCTTTTGACAAATCTCACCATTTGCAGTTCTTTTTGGCTTCCTTAATCTCTAGGTTAAAGTCACAAGTATTTATAATGATTCAAGCTTTTTAATCGCATATAATTGTTATATTAACATTATATGCATTAATTTTATTGAGAGCAAAATTAATAGATTGTAATTTAAAAACCATTTTACACATTTTACAACTAAGTTTTCCATACCTTCTTAGACTAGTTTTTGGAATCAGCTATGTAACTAGAAAATTATACAATTAGGATTATGACCTATTTTCCCGTCTAGTGGCTATTTACTCACCTCGTGAAGGCTACCGCGGTTTCGAAACCTTACTGTTTCATCTTCAGGCCGTGATACGAAATGTCAAATTCTTCTATTGAAGCCGTCACAAAGTTAAACAAAACATTGAAAACACACTTCACACGTCACGAGATGACTTGTTGTGTGTAGGAGCAATTATTACACGATTAAAATACACGATAAAATTTGGTTTGGCCAAACGATGCGTGCAACTCATACCTTCCGGACTAATTATCGTTGCAGTGTTTTCATTATTTTGTTTAACTTTGTGACGACTTCGATAGAGGGATTTGATAGTTTGTATTACGGATTGAAGATGAAACAGTAAGGTTTCGAAACTACGGTAGCCTTTACGAGGTGAGTAAATAGACCACTAAACGGAAAAATAGGTCATAATCCTAATTATTTAAACATGTGGTCAGGTGGCTATGTTGTAATAATGTAAGAAAATTATGGATAGCGGTCACAAAAAGTAATTTGACAATGGGTTTTAACGGTTTTGAAAAAACATAATTCAAATATAGTGCTAAAAGACAAAATTGTTAAGAATTTAACTCGAATAAGTAAGCAAAATGATTACTTTTAAGCAAAGTGTGTGTGTGTGTGTGTGTGTGTGTGTGTGTGTGTGTGTGTGTGTGTGTGTGTGTGTGTGTGTGTGTGTGTGTGTGTGTGTGTGTGTGTGTGTGTGTGTGTGTGTGTGTGTGTGTGTGTGTGTGTGTGTGTGTGTGTGTGTGGTATCAGCTAGGTTTTTAACATTGTTACTTTTGCTAATGAAGTGGAAGTATTAAGGATGTAGCTGACCTAGCGACTAATACATTGCCACTACATGTAGCCTAGCTGACACTGTTTCGTAAGAGCTATTATTTACGCAACATTAAAATAAAACAACGACCTCAGCAGGTTAGGTTCCTTGTGCATTACTTGAATGCATACAACACAGTTCCGCACCGGCGCACGTCAGCTGGGGCGTGTCACTGAGCAGCCTAAGCTTTAAGCTTTGGGGCAAAGATAAGAGTGCATTATACCTACCGTGTTCTGAACCCAAAAATGTTGTTGGTTGTCAGTTTGAACTCTCCTTTTTGCTGTCAACAAAGATGGATCGAACGATTTTACTCAATGACTGCACCCATTGAAAGGATTTAGACGTTACTCACGGTACCCGAGTCTAACACACACTTACACTTGCAACACTACACTTACGACTTTAACTTACTCTCACACTTACATTTAATACACACAGGAGGCGATAATAGCCTCAATGTGCTTTTCGCCTTAAAAAAAAATCAAATGTAATCCGTAATATTAAACCAGGTTTATGATTTCCGAAAAACTTGAAAATCGGCGTAGTTTCTCAAAATCAGTTCATCAGATTTTGCTCAAATATATGCAGTCCTACAACTCGTGACCATGTAGGAAATTCGCATTCTTGTTTGCGGTTTACTTCCAAATCGTACATTTCTTGTTTTCAGATTTCGTGTTCTAGGTTAAGTTATACGTTTTCATAAACAAATAAAAATTGAGCAAAATCTAGTGAACTGATTTTGAGAAATTGTGCTGATCACTTGATTATTTGTCGAAATCTTCTTAAATGGATTTTTTAAGCAAATATTTTAATATGAGAATGTTTTTTCGTAACCTGAAATACTGTAAATACATTGCGAGTATTTTTTTATTCCCCCCCACATTTAAAGTATAAATAAATGCGTTTTATAACTGTATTTATTAATCAATTCTAAAAGGTTACCAAAACAGGCGTTATTGGTGTATTGTGAGGTATAGAACAAAATAAAGGTAAATATATTTTTTATTTCATATTTACTATCCTGTATTTAGTTAAGAATCTTCATTTGTATTAAAAATCAGAGCAAAATCTTACTGAAACATTTCCCAATTTTTTGTCAAAAGCTCCGAGGTACTTAAGGAGGAAAGTAGCAAAAGGTTTGCGAAAAATCTGATAAAAATAGTTATAGCTGATTTTAAGATATTATGATTTTTGATCATTTCTAGAGCTTTTTATAAAAAAAGTTTGAATCGAAATGTTTGATAAATTGAAACGTCTTCGAAATTGCCAAACTAACTAAAATGGCAAATGTCAGCGAAATCACTCAATTAGTTCAGTTTCCAGCTATGTTCGCAGATAAAACCTAATATTTCTCTATCCAAATTAATGTAAACACTCCTATTTTGGACTTAAATAGCGTAAAATTAAAAATCAGGCCTTCATCTTTCAAAACCTTAAGAACAATCACCATGATCAATATTTTCCCTTTATATATAGCGTATAGTAGGGTTATATAATACAATATTTTTCTCGTTGCTTAACGTCCATACTTTAAGGCCAGTAGAGTGATCAGGACGAGAGATCACCGTTAACAGTATGGGTAAAACAACGGAAGTAACTCCGTCTCGAACTACACAACCTTGAGGTGCTCAGTTCAGAACGCAGCAAACTGAACGGTGCTTTAGCCATATCGAACACTGAGCCTTTATATGAAGTAGTAAAATATGTCTTTTGCGGATTAAAAATGAAAAATTGACCGGTCATCATGGTACAAACTAGACCCAGGATCACTTTTGAGTGTGTGTGTGTGTGTTGTGTTTTGGTAATAAATTGGAATCATATTCAGTAAAATCCGTTCAACACTTTCAAAATGGCAGCTGTTTCAAATCATTAAGAATTTATAAACTTTTCTTAAATTTTGTTGCAAAAACTTATTTCACCATCTTAATCACCATTAAAACAGCATAAACTATTCTATTGAACATTTTCAAAATCCGTTCAAATTAAGAAACTTAATTTCAAGTCGGTCAGGATTCATTTTCGTATTTTCAATCGAAATTTAGAAGCTTAAAAGTTTAAAATGTGTTTATTTCAATGCTGATAGTGATGATGAAATTATAATTAAAAAAAGTATAAAATGAAAAAAAAATATTTTTGAGAATTCGCTTCCATCCCGTCAGCGAGACAGCTTCGTATCGTGATTATTTATTATTCAGGGAATTTAAAAACGGATATGTGCAAAATATCAAGGTTTTTTATAATCACAAAACTTCCTATGTAGGCTACTTTGATAACGAAAGTAACAGTATTAATTTTGGTCTAATATATATTATTTATCTAACGCCACTTATAGTCGCCATTAATTTTATTTTTCCTTACTGGACGTTCTTAGGATTTCCAGAACTTAATGCAATCCTCTTTGTTTATTCATAATTACATTCAATATTAAAGCTGTTTTCTCATCTTTTCAATTAAAAATAAATTACTTCCGATTTAAAAATTGTCTGAAAAAATTATATTTTATAATAATATAGCATTTAACAGTCGGTTCTTCGTGTCATGCTTGACCTTTAAGTAGAATGTTATATAATATGTGACCTTGTTATTAGCACTAAAAGTTTTAAGAAGTTGTTAGATTTTTATAAACAATCTTCAGAATTACACGACTGATAAAACACTGGAACTCTCCATGACGTATTCAAGTTTAACACGCACTGTATTCAATACATGACATTTTTTGTTCTTCACCTGTCTTGACTATTTCATAATCAGAGACAGATAGCCGCCATGAGTGCTTGTACTTATGAAAATAATTGTGATAAATTATAACAATACATTGTTGTAACGCCATTGAGTAATAAAGATGTCATTAACTGTGATAAGAAAGAGGTCAATTTTAAAAATCAAACAAAGTTTCCAGGTTAAATCACTCATGTTTAATCTGTTGTTAACACTTTCCAGTTAGTTTGTTAATTTAAGTAAGACTATTGCGGTTTTACAGGCATTGTAATGAATAAAATGCCAAATTTCATTTTCTGTAAATGGCCGTATTTGATTTGCTAAGTCACCTGTTTGCTGATTTGGTCAGTCTGCTGCGTCGCTGAACTTGCGTGCATTAAGTTGGTAGGTTCGAGGTACTAGATATTGCCGTAGTTTATGCCGATCCTTCATCCTCATTAGCCTAAGTGACATTAAAATATAAATCTATAACACTTGTAATTAATTACTTGCAATGTAATTTAAATTAAGGCAAAAAATTATTTTTAAAATTTGATAACTAAATAAATGACGCAAAAACAATAAACAAACATTTGTAAAATCAATTATAACCACAAAACCCCGAAAATTGTCGTGAGAATTTGTTTAAATGTTGGTCAAACTTTTAAAAATTCATAATTACTACCCCATAATGGTATTTATGTAGTGTAGGTTGTTCTTTTCAAATAGTGATTTTTGAATATTTTTTTTTGTTTTATTTTATACGTTATTATCTAATTAACACATATTCTACCGCGGAACATAATTTTTTTAAAGATTACTTACGCTTTTAGGCCGTTTTTTACGGAACTATATTATGTCGTCATTGCTCTTTGCATTGTATTGCGGTCATTCGCGTTTTACCACATACACTTTATTTTTATAAAACACTTTTATTTTTGATTTTTATTGCAATTCTCGTGCTTTCCGAGTTTTTATATTTTGAATTATTGTTTTTGGGCATGTAATAAAACATTTTAGTAAAAACATTGCAGAAAAATGGAGGACAACCTACACTGCGTATTTACCCTTTTGGTAATCATTATTATTACATCAATCTCAGTGTTCAAGATAAAAAAAAAAAAACGTGCCGTCAATGAGCAAAGTAGCAATTTTTTCAACGAGATAAAAATGTTTTCTTGAGTTGAAAATATACACCTCTGACACTATATTTTCCTACAGTAGTACTTAAAAGTACTAATTCAGAAATACAAATTTAGGGTTCAAACACAGTTTCAGGTTATGTTATTGAAACTTCTTGAAATACATAGGAAAAAATACAAAAATATTGAGGTTACACGGTAAATAAAAAGATACAATAGTTGCCACCCTAGAATTACCCTCAGTTTTAACAATCACGAATGTGTAAGTTGTTTATTATGTACAATGTTTATTTAAGCATATTGTTTACAAGCTACAATAAACATTGTATGTACTATAAAAATACAATGTTGTACAATTAACATTGTAGCTTATTAATATAATTTACTCGGAATGTTATTTAACATGAAAAACCATGTAATATGTTTTATCTTACAGTAAAGGTCAACTTTGTTTGGAAAAAGCAAAATGTAATTTCTATTTTTCCTATTGATTCATGAATTTCGTTTACTGAAAATTTGTTAGGCCTACAATATTCGGGTTGTGAATCTTCATATATGTGTATCAAATAACGTAAGCAAAATATGAGTATCCAGTTTTAACGGTTTCTTGTGAATGAGAGAACTAGATTTTGAAAAGAAATCACCAAAACAATTATTCGAAGTGACAAAGTTAAAATTAAAAACGAATAAGGAACTTTTCATTTGCATTTGGATATGAAATTTTAGTATAAATATGAGTTTGATTTTCTAAATAATCTTGAATAATTTTAATTGTAATTTCGTGTGTGTGTGTGTATATATATATATATATATATATATATATATATATATATATATATATATATATATGCCTAGCCAAATATATTTACTGTCTAAATAACCTAAAAGTCAGAAGTATTAATAAAATAATTAGGTTAACAATTATGAGCAGTATTTAGTAAACATTTTACTTTTGATTTGATTTTTGAAGCTTATATATACTGATTCAATCTGATAACATTATCCTTTTTTAAAATTAGGTTAAAAATCACGCGCAATTTTAAATAGGTCGAATTATTTACATATTTTGTATTCATAGCTAATTAGGTCGGGTTGTTGATATCTGCTTATTAAAATAATTCCACTATCTGCAATAAAGTCATATTTAGGCCTATTCTTTACACTATTTCACCCACCACAGTAAACATTCTTTCAGTTAAGCCTATTGACTTGTTTGTCACTCATATCAAGACAAGGCAGTTTTTTTTTAATTTTTCGTTTGTTTAAT
This sequence comes from Callitettix versicolor, assembly GCA_022606455.1. NCBI lineage: Eukaryota > Metazoa > Arthropoda > Insecta > Hemiptera > Cercopidae > Callitettix > Callitettix versicolor. The sequence continues at coordinate 91,094,152 of CM040189.1, forward strand.
TGCTTCTTTTGTTAAACTATATTGAATATGCTATTATCTTCTCGCGCTTGTGATGCAACATTTTTTCTATATAATATTTCGACTGAGAGAGTCTGATTGTACAGTGACTTGATTTCTATAAATGTCGTAAAGTTTTGTTTTTTTCAAGTAAAAGTAGATTGTTCAGGCAAGTGATTACCCAGTAAGTACATGTTTTTACTTTACGAAGAATTTAGATAGTAGTCAGTGACGATTGGGATGAAGAAAGTGGTTTCAAAAAAGTGGCTTTTACTTGGTTACAAAAAAAGTGGTTTGAAAAAAGTCTGTTTAATTGTGTGTGTGTGTGTGTGTGTGTGTGTGTGTGTGTGTGTGTGTGTGTGTGTGTGTGTGTGTGTGCACACACACACACACACACACACACACACATCGTTCGTGACTAAACCAATCATCCGATTTCTATGAAATTTGTTATGAAGTTTACCATAATTTCAGAAACGTTTATAGCAAGTTTTCACCGGAAAATAAGCTATTCGAGAGACCATGGTAAGACCCAGGCTATAGACCTTGAAATGAGCTCTGATGATCCTGACCTCTAAAAGTAGGATTGTTCGATTTTTTTACTTCAATCTTAATACCGCTACAATACAGCTTATTATAAAAAGCGAATAAGCCTACAATAACATTTATAACGTCTTGTAAGGTTATTGTGCAAAGCGAATAAGCCTACAATAACATTTATAACGTCTTGTAAGGTTATTGTGCAAAGCGAATAAGCCTACAATAACATTTATAACGTCTTGTAAGGTTATTGTGCAAAGCGAATAAGCCTACAATAACATTTATAACGTCTTGTAAGGTTATTGTGCAAAGCGAATAAGCCTACAATAACATTTATAACGTCTTGTAAGGTTATTGTGCAAAGCGAATAAGCCTACAATAACATTTATAACGTCTTGTAAGGTTATTGTGCAAAGCGAATAAGCCTACAATAACATTTATAACGTCTTGTAAGGTTATTGTGCAAAGCGAATAAGCCTACAATAACATTTATAACGTCTTGTAAGGTTATTGTGCAAAGCGAATAAGCCTACAATAACATTTATAACGTCTTGTAAGGTTATTGTGCAAAGCGAATAAGCCTACAATAACATTTATAACGTCTTGTAAGGTTATTGTGCAAAGCGAATAAGCCTACAATAACATTTATAACGTCTTGTAAGGTTATTGTGCAAAGCGAATAAGCCTACAATAACATTTATAACGTCTTGTAAGGTTATTGTGCAAAGCGAATAAGCCTACAACAGCGCTTGTAACTTTAATGTAAGAATATCGTCAAATTTAATAAATTTGAAATGAAATGAAACTAAAGGTTTCGAAATAAATGGAAAAACACACAAAAGTCTACAGCTGTTGTTTTTCTCGATACATATGTTCTTTTTATATATAGGCTATGCACTTTCAATATATGACCAAAGTTAAATAAAAACCTGATGAAACAATTTTGTGAAACAAATTGTTGATCTATTTCAAGCATTGGACCCTCGAACCGGATTTTGAGGAAATACCGTCACAGAGGCAACATTTTTATTAAGCGCTTAATCGTCTAAATTTCTTCTAAATAACTAAAATTGTCGCCGCTATATGTATTTTTGTGTTGAATTATTGAAGTTTAAAATTAATTAAACAGAAACTGTAGCTCATTCGTGGCCGATTACTACACACGTTTTCATAAAAATAATCCGGATCTGCCATGTTTAATTTAAATGTCTATTAAGTAATTTTAATTGAATGTTTAAAAGTTTGTGCCATTTTAATGGAAACCTTTTAATTTTAGAGAAAGGATTATTCAGCAATACGTTCGTTACCATTAAAGGTGCACATCTAGACCTTTAAAATACCTTTTAAACTGACCGTTACCCAACCAAATAAGTTCAATTGTTTAAAATGGCGACCGAAAAACAACTATAAATAATAATTTTTTTATTTGAGTTTTTAAAAAAATGATTGTGTTGCCGTCCAGAGTTAAATTGTGCATGATATTTAATGCTAGAATGTTTTAACGCTGCTGAAACGTATTTTAATGAATTAAAAATGTTATTAGTTTTATCGCTGTCTGGATTCATTTTTACATTTTTTTATTGTACAAAGTTGCAAAATTTGAAATTTGTCTTCGTTTAAAGACAACCGCTTCTATAAGGTCAGCGGGTTGATAGCATATTTTACTAACAGTGTTTCGCACCAGACCATAGCTAATATAAGCAGGGTATTCAGAATAAATTTACAAGTCAGTTACCGTTATTGCTATGAATAGTGAAAAGCTATAATTAATTGTTCATTAAGCACGAAGATATTCAGAAACGCAAATTTGTACACTAATTCTTTGCGTCAGTGAATCATTCTTGTTACACTGATATATATACAATCACACTAATTCACAAACAATGCAGACTGCATCTACTTGAGTTTAATTCACAAGTCTCTAGATTTTATTACGGTCTTAAGGTTTGACACCTAATAACTGTAAAATAATTCTAGCGCCGAAACGGTAAGTCGAAAAATTATAGTGTCACAGTTTTGTGCCTACAATATAAAGAAGTGTCCAAAATATATTTTCAAGAAATATGCCAAAAAATTTGCCTACCATAAATTTTGTATTTAAAGTGATGAAAAATCTTTCTTTATTCATACAGAAATTGATAGCATATCGTTACGGTTTCTCAAGCATTTCTTGAAACATTTCTTATTTTAGGCCTACTATGTAGAATTATGATTTTTCTTAAATTTGTAACGGTACAAAAACAATATTTAGACTATCAATTAAAATTACTTTAAGGGAGTACAAAATACGTCATTTCCCTCAAAATTGAATAACTTTTGTTTTTAGTCATAAAAATTTGTAATAATGGTAATTTACAGGGTAAAGTTTATTTATGGCTTGTACCCAACCATATCTTCTAATGTTTTATTTTTTAAACAAAGCAAAGAAATAACATAACACTAAATATTAAAATTTATACGGGTTCGCCTATAAAAATCATTATTGTGTGTGTGTGTGTGTGTGTGTGCGCGTGCGCGCTTGTGTGTTTATAGTTTGAGACTAAACTAATTATCCGATTTATATGAAATTTGTTATGACTGTGTTAATTTCAGAATTTTTTTAAAAACTTTTTATTGGAAAATAAGTAATTCGAGAAACCATGATGGTAAGACCCAGACTGTAGACCTTGATATGAGCGCTGATGATCATGACCTCTAAAAGTAGGATGTTTGACTTTTTACTTCCATCATAAAACTTTTAACAATCGCTCAAAAAGTGATCTAAATCTCTAATGCACATTTTAAGGGGTCATTAAAACTTTATGTATGAATGTATGTAAAATTTGTAATGTATGTATGCATAACTCTCTCTCTCTCTCTCTCTCTCTCTCTCTCTCTCTCTCTCTCTCTCTCTCTCTCTCTATATATATATATATATATATATATATATATATATAAAACTCTCGGTTGGAAGGTCCCAGAGAATGAAATCCCAAAGAGAGCAAGCAGGGGTAAAATGGACGGAGGAGCGAAAGAGGATCCATGGGGAGAGGATGAGGGAGGTGTGGAGGATCAGAAGGAACAAGACACGAGTCGGAGTGCTTTGCGTGATCCAACAGGGTCTATACGCAAATAATAATAATATATAAATTCTGTGTGTGTGTGTGTGCGCGCGTGCGTTTGTTTTGTTTTGGCACAATTTCCGTCCAATTTTATTAAAACTTGGCACAAAAATCGTTTTCGGTAATAGCTTGGACAGTTCAATTACCCAATCAAATCTTTTCAACGGTTTCAAAATGGCAGCTATTCCAAATCTTAAAAATTATAACTTTTTTATCTTACCTGTTATGAAGATTTGACTTCACCATCGTTTTAGGCGATTTTAAAATTGAAATTTTAAATTTTCAAATTCTATTCACAAAAATATCGGGCCACGATCAAATTTCCCATTCGTATTTTTAATATTATTTGGAAGTTTAAAATGCCCGTAGGTCTATGTGTAGATTTCAATTCTAATTGTGATGGTAAAATTAGATTTTCAGAAAAATGTAAGATAAAAAATTGACTAAAATTTGAAAAAATCGCTTACATCACGTCAACAAAACCGCTGTGTGTGGTTATTATTTTTGTTTTGATTTTGTAAATACACTGTTATCGAGAAATACAATTGCTAAATAGAGTAAGGTTGTTTAATTAATTTCACTAAATACAGCAAGGTTGTATAAGTGCTGTATTGTTTCCTTTTAACTTCCTCAATATATATTTTCTCTAAAATCCGAAGTTGATGATTTTAAAATTGAATTGATAATAGATTTATTCACGAATTGTATATTTATTTTAATTCAGATTTGCTACACTTATTTGAGTACTTTCATTTATGGGTAAATTTTAACAAAATATGAAAAAATCTGAACAAAACACCGATAGCTTCTGAAATATATTTTTTTTGTGAAAATAACATCTATTAAGATCATTTGTGTAACATATTTAGCACCTTCGGTTACATATTTGTCTATGAACACTTGGTTTATGGGTTCAGCACATTTTGACAAATTTAATAATTTGAATTATTAAACCTCTAATTTTTACTTCAGTTATCTTTTGTTTACCTCTGTATTATTTTAGCTTCTTTGCTTTTATTTTATTGTTTTTTAAACAAATTTTATTTACTATATTTTCTTTTAAAATAATGATTTCCTTCGAACGTGACTCGACATTTCAACGAATTCTTGAATCTGATTCTTTTGTTCGGCGTGCGTCATAGAAGCCTAAAAACTAGATTATGCTGGGAAACCCGTAAATACCGCCACTACCTCCTAGTTGATCCTGCGTTACTCGTCGCGATTGTAATTGTGTACCTGCGTGCTTCTTGATTGTGCACGTTCCTCCATTGATTGTTGTTGCAATGAATCATTGCGTTTCATTGCAACGCCCACCAAGGCTAACCGTCGAGGCCAGTGGTTGTCAGCTTGGCCCTTCACTCACTTCTTTTACTTTATGAGTTTCACGAGTGTGTGCAAAATGATGCATTGTTTAAGATGCAAGGTGTAGTAACTTAATTATTTAAATACACTACTCAACGGTATATGCTCGCGTTTTAGTTGCAAATACAACATACTACGCGTACTAATCATACATCCGACAATGTACCTACTTTTTAGTAGTCAATTTGACATCTGATGAACATTTTTTGGTGACTTTGAAATTTTGTGATGATTTGTAAATAAATAACCTCGATAACCAGCTGTCTACTTAACGTAACGGAAATATATTTTTGTTTAAAATGGCAAAATTAACTCATACAAACGAACATATACGAATACTCATATATATTCGTATACTTATGTATTCAGTATACGAATATTTTTAAAAATTTACAACACAATCTAAAAATAATCCTGACTACTGCAAAATGCCTGAGTTATACTTTTTGAAAAGCTGATTTCACTATCATATCCAGCGTGTAAATTTAAATAAATAATTTACTTTAAATTACAATGAAAATTTAAAACGTACATTTTAACGCTGATTTAATCAATGAAGACAGGTTTTCAAATAGTGTTAGGTAAACTAACTGCGATGTTTTGTAAAATTAAGAATGGCTGCGCATTTTGAAATGGTTAAACGGATTTTTAATGTCGTGTAACAAACTTTTCCTAGCTTCTTTACTTTTGTGCCAATTTTAAATCATATCAAACTAATATTTTTTCAAGGGTAGAAAAAATGAATTACATTGAAAACTGGTGTAGACTTACTGTATTAAAAAAGAAAACAATGATCCGGGGTTTCGCTGAAATTTTATCTGGCATGGTTCTCACTCCAAGTCTAAAGTTGAAATGATATATATATATATATATATATATATATATATATATATATATATACATATATATATATATATATATATATATATATATATTCATTTTTATATATGAATAATATAAACAATTCTTTAAATACAATAATTGAATTAAATGGGAGAAAATCATTGTCTCTGTAAAACATTTATCTTAATTGAATTTATGATTTATATTGTGATTAGGCGCCATTTTGCTGTCGTTATTACGTTACATGTTTTGTTCTATAATCTCCACTTCTTGCTTCGTTTGCCTGTTTTTTATCCTATCTATTTCATTCGGCATACGTGTGTCCATACCACTCATTTCTGATAGTATCATTGATTATAACAACCTCACTAATACGATGGTGTTTTGCCGAAGCTCTACATTCAATCATGATATTAACATTTCTAATTTTCTCCCTCCTTGTTTTCTTTGCCCTTTTCCTTAGGAATAACATATCTAATTTTTTTTAGTAGTTGGTTTTTTAGCTTCTTTGTTTATGTACAGAATCCAGATAGCTGTGAATTAAAATTGCCGATTTTTTTGTTATTATTAAGAGAGGCTTGACCAAAAAGAGGATTGAAAACAAAAGTTTTGAAAAACCAAAAAGTGGGCCTGTAGAAGTTTAGGAAAAATATATCTGTAAAACACACACACACACACACACAAACGGAAAATGTAAAGACTTTTTTTGGTACATTTTGTACATTAAGAAAGGAAATACACTCATTATCCTAAGATTTCTAATTTCTCAAAGAATTTACAGGCAATTTATTGTTATAATTGTTGTTAATGATTATTGCTATCATTATTGTTGAATTTGATGTTTATTAGTATGTTGATGATAATTCTTAAATTGATGTTTTCAATTTATTAGAAAGCTGGTATGAAGTGTACGGTCTTGCCTACATTGCATATATGTGGTAGCCTATAGTTTTATTGCCAATAAATGTGTTATCAACAGTAAATACGAGATATGTTTAGTTATAAAAGCAAACCGAGTTATGCATGAAAAGAACAGGTTTTCCAATAAAAACTATCCACTATTAAATTTACGACTGGTATAAGGCATGTGCAGAACGTTAGCAAAAGAAATACTACAAAATGTCAACATAAATATTTCTCGACCTCAGCATTTGTTAGCCTGCTATTCAAATAGGTAATTAAATCCAGTAGTAGTTATACTATAATGCATTAATGACAAACAAACCTGTAGGCAGGCAACTAGCGGAGTTGGTAATCATTCACTTATTAATAAAGTTTTGTAGAACTAAAGAAATTACAATGTCGTAAAAAAAACCAACCGAAAAGTTAACGAAGTGTTCTGTGATTTGTAAAACTTCATTTCAGTGGTTTGGTAACATTCTTTGATAAAAAAAGACAAAAAGAGCAGGCCCCTAAACTAAAATAAAGTTTCTGACTTTCAAAGTTTACGCATTAAATATTGGTAAAACCCCGTCATAATCTTTCCAATTTTTGTTTAAGGAAAACTTAAAGTTTTCCCTCTTTTATTGCCCTCAATATCAGTGCATCATTAGTAATCTTCATAGACATAAATATTATGTCTTACTTATACAAAAACGATAGTAAACTATTCGTAAGGGCCTGAGTAGAAACTAACCACGCCATACGAAAAGTAATATTAACTTTATAGTTTCGGATAACACAACTCTAAACAGGAACCAGGCGGCCGTCATAATCCAGGCCTTTCTTCCGAGAGGCGATCCCAACCGTCTCTTCTTATAGCCGCTTGACCGCGCCTGATGAAACGAACCTAATACAATGTCCGTCTTTAATATAGTTAATTCGATACCACATATGACACAAATCGGCCAAATATATACTTTAAAGGTTAAAATATGAACGATTATATTATTATTACTATTCATTCGGACATTTTGCTATAATTTGTGTATAGGAAACAATGCACGACTTTCGAGAATGTGGATCAACGTCTCGTTCCCAAGTGTTTAACTCAAAACCTAAACGCCTAGGCCTATGTTAAAATACTTCAGAACTAAGAACAAACACTCAGGGCGATTCCGAGTGATCAAAACAGAAATAAAACTAAGAATACCATTTAATCTGTAAACCAGAAAACACAAAAAGCTACAAAATAGCTGACAAATACCGTACCAGAACAAGAACGATTCATGCCAACAGTAAACAACTTACTGATGTTCGCTCATGCCAACCCCTGTTTAGGATTAATGACGCTTGTCCGTTAGCCCGGGATAACACAATAGCCATTTTTTCAACCGTTAAAATTTCAAACGTTTTAAATTTAAAATTGTAATTTTAAGTTAATTTTTAATAAGGGGCAGCCACAAAGGCATTAATAATATTATTATTAATAATATGCCTTTTGCATACACTCGTCTTCGTTAAAGCAAAAGGATACCTACCATCTTAAATGAATTTTTAAAACTTAAACTGCTTAACTTGTTATTTAAATCAGAGACCACCATCTTGAAAAGGAAATCTTACGCATACGTTGATAGGGCTTTATACAAGGTACCTCTGTATCAAATATCAAAACAATCGGTCAATGCGTTTGGCCAAAACTGCGTAACAAACAAACAAAGCAAATGCCGAACTGTGGAGTGGATCTCGCTTGGCTCGGTCAATTAAATCCATCTGTTATTTATTATTTGTCTCAGATTATGTAGATCTACAATTTACATCGATTTAAAAAAATTGAAAAGAAAGTTCGTGTACATGCTAAAGTTGACAAGGCCTGACTGTACGGTTTTCACTTCCTTCAGCATTATACTTAACCATGAAGTAGTAACCGCTAGCCGTTAACAAGGAACAATGTGCAATAATTTGTATTAAAATAGTGTTCCACCTACAATGCAACATAACCTCAACGAGGTCCTCGCACAAGGTGAGGTACTTGCCCGTCTAGAGTGCTTAATGAGGCAGCCACTAATCACATCGCGCAAGTGAAATGGAAGACAACGAAGGTCGCAGTTTGCGTACGAAGCCTAGCCAAGTTGTGAATGGTGACGTTGTTGAGCTAACCTAGATCATTTAATACAAACTTCAATGAATTTAAAAGGAAAACCTTGTTATTCTCCCGAGAACTTCTGTTTGTACAAGTGTCTGCATGAGAGAGCTGTTTTAGTGAATATTAGTCACTGCGTTAATATGAATTGGTTAACAGAAAAAATAAGGTTTACAGATATCGTTAGGTGTCTAGTTTATCGTCAAAGTAGTATAAGCTTCGGAAAAGAGGTTTTACATCCATAAGTAATATAATTTCTCGTTAAAACCATCACACCGTAAATACCACCGCTCAGATTGCTTATAAACATTTTCAAATATTAATTTAAAAGTTTCCCAACTATCCTAGATTAACTTGATTAAGGGTTTAAGAAACCTTAATTAAGATTTTTTTTTATTAAGGTTAGCTTAAAAAATTATCTTTCAAGTTTTATAAGAAATTGGCTGTAAATATTAAAACCTTAATCATATACTCGTATAATAAAAAATAAGTTTAAATTTATAACAAATAATTAGCTAAAATATCGATACGGGAACTACCGCTATTAGTGAAAATCCTAACAGTTTTTTACATAGCCTAGCGGAATTTGTCAAATTCATTAGAAAATAATTCAATTTCACAATTTCAGTTAATTTTTGAAAAATTAAAAAATGTGAATAAATAAAAAACAAATGGTAACGGTTTTAAAAATAGTCATAATTTCACTGATTGTAGATTTGTTGTTGTTGTTGTTATTTTAAGGCGAGAAGCACATTCAGGCTATTATCGCCTCCCTAAATGTAAGTGTGGGTGTGAAGTGTTAAAGTCGTAAATGTAGTATTGTAAGTGTGTGTGTTAGACTTGGGTACCGCGATGGACGTCTAAATCCTCTCAATAGGTGCAGCAAGTCTGCAACCCCCTGCTGGGGCATTGATTGTAGATTCGGGAGCTGCCGGCATTGAGAGAAATTCCTGAAAAGAAGTTCAACAGATTTCTCTTAATTTAAAGCTTGTTTTTTCCATCGAATCGGTAAATTTCCTTAGCCTAAATTGGTGTGCATAGACTGAAATACGTCAAAGTCAAAAACCACTTATTTTGGAATACTTAGACCTGAAATTTAGCAAAATATCAAGGTAGAGTTTTTCAAGATCACAAAATTTCTTAATATTTCTTATATATTAGCGAGACAGTAAAAATATCATAAGTATGAAATCATTTCAAGTGTTTAAAAAGCAATTTAATTTTGAGAATGTTTACTTTTCCTGATATTTTAACTCTTATAGTATCTTTCAACAGTTCTTAATTGATTAATTGATTAAGTTTGTATTCTCAGAAACTAACTTAACCGTACACTAATGTTATAGTGCATCATTGTTAATGTTTATAATGCTAGAAGATCCATTACAATGGATCGTAATGTCTAAGGAACTGTAAATAACAGAGTAAGTTAACATTGTGCTACCAGAATGTTTTTAGGATGCTTAATAATCAATTTTTGTGTATCGTTCATCGATAAGTGTTGTTTGTTTACATGCTGTTATTAGTTTTTAGCAAGACCTGTTGCAATTATTTTATCATCTAGTAAAAAATTAAACAAAAACATTTCAAATCTTTGAAATTTTGAATATAACATAAAATAGTTTAAACTTTTTTTGTTTGACCTTAGAAAATCAAGTTTACTGCCATTGATTAACATAGAAAACTAGTTTGAAATAGTATCAGTTGAGTTAAAACTTGGCAAAACAACGCTTTTCCTATCAACAAATAAAACTGTTTAACCCTAGAATTCTTTAGACTTTAAATAAACACTGCGAGAGCTTACAAATTGCAAGATTGTAGTTGCATTCGGTAAGAGGGTTAGGTGAATATCTACAAATATTTAAAAAAACTTTGTTTTACTTTTGTCCGATCACGTTACGAACACATTTTAATTCGTTTTTGACATCGGCTTTTGGTTTCAATATTTCTTCTGAAGAAATAACCATTTAATATCTTTCGTCGTCATTTTGAAATGCTTATACATGTAGATAAAAATCCAACACCAGAATAGTGTTTAGAAAGACCTGAAGGAATCAACTTTACTTTTTGACACGTTTAAAAATCACATCATTCTTAGTAGTTTGAATTCGATACGTCAAAAATTCTACATTAGTCTAACACAATATAAAGATTTATTACTTGACAAATCACGAAAATAATCTCGGAACTAGAGGCCTGGCAGTTGTATGTACAGGAACTGGCAATCCAAATTCGCGCCACTTTAATGTGGTAATAAACATAACCTCAAAGTCAATATACGAAGAAAAATAACTGATGTCTACAATATGCTGTTTGGTTATGTTGTTATTTGTTCAAAATCCAATTTTATATTTATTTTAACAGCTAATAATATTGCAATAATATTTTTATTTAGTTTTCACTGCAGTTTCCTCAGACACTAAACGATATTATTAGATTTCCCTTTCAAAGTTGTATCACCAAAAGAGTAAAATTGTTTCAAAATTTATAAAATGTTTCGGAGTGTAAATCAGTTCAATATAACTTGATCATTTTGCTGTCAATATAAAATTAAAAAAAAATCAGGTAGTAACACTAAAAATAATAAAAATCTTAGGTTTTGAAAAGGATAATAGGGTACATAAACATAAACACTATGTGCTAAAACAATATCGCTAACACAGCTGTTTATTTATTAGCAATAATTGATTCTTTGTTTTTCATTAAATCAGTTGTACATACGTATTGAATAACAACACGTTTTGAAACAACATTGTCATAACGGAACAGTTCCTTTGAAACACAAACTTAAAAAAAAAATATCGGACCTAAACGTCACATTAGAAAGTTCTAATACATTTTAATAATCACAACTTTTCCACAACTGAAAGCCAAAGAATTGTTTACTTTTTTTATCTATACTTGTAAAGCTGCAACTGATATTTGCAATGTGACCGACCTCGGTAACGTCGGGAAAGGAAGCAGACCGTTGGCAGCCACCTTGATCATCGTCGTGTTGGAGAAAGCCTTAAACAAAGTCTGTTTACTTCCTGTATTTCTAAGGTCACGGTTAATTTATCAAGAATCATTTCACTAAAGACAACATTGTTCCGGGATCGGATAAAACATTAACCGGCAGTTCCTCGACCCGTAGGTATTGACAGCTGCTGTACAGGCATCGGTTGCAACGATTTAAGATGTCAGGTCTAATGCGAAATACTCTAAAACTGAAAATTACTTAGTTTAGAACTAAAAATTACTCCAAATATTCTGTTCCAAATAAGATTTTGTTTCCCAAATATTCGATAATATTTTTGCAATAACTTACAAAACGTTAAAGTTTATAAACTTTGAAGTAATGTATATCAAAAACTATTCTACTTATAAAAAAGTAAAAATCACTGATATCCAGAAATATATTAAGTTTAATTTAAAAAACCAATTTTAGTGTAGTTCCAACCTTTGAATATCAGTTAATTTTATGTTAAAATATTTTACCACATAGGCTATCTAAACGTTACTGTCGAGGAAAAATACGCAGCTGTTCTTTGTTTCTTCTGGAAGTTCTGGTGCCTTGAGTGGTTGTTCGAAGAAAAGCTGGTGGTGGATAAGCTGGAGAAGCCTTATTAAATGTCTTGCTATCTATATCCAACTGTTATTTATAATCATTATTACTTAATAATTTTAGTAAATTATAACAAGTTAACATAATTTACACAGTTCTTTAACTTAAGCACCACGTAATAAGATCAAAAGACAAATAATAGTCTATTAGTATTTAAAAACATTTCTCTCAATTTTTGTATTATTGTTAATCATTATAACCATAGTTATCATTATGAACTTTTCCGGGGTGGGGGTCAAGAGCGCTCTTCAAGCAAGGGGCACAGAAGGACATGTCCCCCGGTCACACCTGGTCAGAACGGGCCTGGATATTCTTATTCTAGGCGTACGATTTTCTTTCATTAAAAAAAATAAACGATAAGACGTGGAATTCTTTCTGTCCATTCAGACATGGCAAGTAATTAGAATAACATTTAAGTTAAACTTTCAAATTGACAGGTGGTCGACAACAGTTAAAGTAGTGCTGTATTTTTTTTTATATGTGAGGTAAGTCATTTGTCATTTCGCCTATCAATTGATTGATTTTTGTATTCTTGTTAGTACCGCAAAGTTAAAGGTAAGAATAAAAGAAAATTGGAGTTAGGCTAGGTTAGGTGAGAAAACTCCCAATTATAATAAACAGGCCTACTCTTGTGATTTACACACTTTTCATACAGCTCGTTCAACTAAAGTGTAAAGAAAATAAAATAGGAAAACAAAGTGTTTATTGCACCGGTGGCCGTAACACTCAAATCTTTTAAAATGTTTCCAGGGAAGTTCTTTTTGTTTGTTTCTGTGTCTCGAAAGGTATTCGCACAATGTCTACTTGTTCCGTACTCAAGTTTGTTTCGTCGTTTTATCGATGCCCACGCGTTGTTAAGATTGAAAATAGTAAATGCGTGAATGCTTGCGTTGTAAAAAAATTAACAGAAAAATCTTTATTAATAATTGTACAGAGTCAATAAACGACATTGTTGCTAACCTGCGCGAGACTGGTGGTAATTTGAACAAGATAAAACTATTAAAATAACCTTTTAATAGACCATTAATGTTTCGGTATGATTATTTACTGTCAGAAAGTTGATTAAAATTAGTTCAAGGTTACAGAAAAGTTTGGTTTTGTAGTACTACAATAGAAAAGATCATTTTGTTTTGTTTTAATATCCATGCGTTAAAAAAACATAGAGTTTTATACTTCGAGCACTCAGCTCTGATCGCAGTGAATTTTACTAATTTTCTGCAACTAACATCAAGGTATCATCCAATGTGATAAGGAAATTCCCTGACATTAATTATTGCACACAATTGTTGGGTAAATATATGAGTCTAAAGAGTGTTTATAAATTTTAATAATTGATGAAAGATTCTTCTCAGAAACTAACTTAACCGTACACTAATATTATAGTGCATCATTGTTAATGTTTATAATGCTAGAAGATCTATTACAATGGATCGTAATGTCTAAGGAACTGTAAATAACAGAGTGAGTTAACATTGTGCTACCAGAATGTTTTTAGGATGCTTAATAATCAATTTTTGTGTATCGTTCATCGATAAGTGTTGTTTGTTTACATGCTGTTATTAGTTTTTAGCAAGACCTGTTGCAATTATTTTATCATCTAGTAAAAAGTTAAACAAAAAACCGATTAAATTAAAACGACATTTCTCATACGTCAGCGAACAAACTGCGTGCTGAATTACTTTTTGTCTGTTATAGCGGAATGTTTTTTGACTGCGCTGATAGAATTGCGAAACTAAGTATTTAGTTAACGGGTCGTTAGATAAAGTAATTCTACAATCCCGAAATTTTACGCTCAGTGACGCAACTGCCGTTGAAGCAGTTGTATAATGCAATATCCTAGGATTGGTCAAGAGGCGCTCACAGTGCCCAAACTTGCCCAGATAGATGATAGTGAAAGTTTAATGGCATTGACGGGAACAGTTCATGTGGATATTAGGCCTACTTATTGATTCTACAATCTTTCAATCATTCAGTGATGCAATCTTAGAATCACAAGTTTCAGATATCAGTAGTTCAAAGAACAGTAAACCTCGCAGTATATTCTTAATTAACAGAGCGCTTCGCGTCACGTTTTGCGCCAATTTAACCGTTAACCGTGATATTTACGAAACATATTACTGGAACAACTTCATTGGAAATTTTATGCTCTTTCTCCGTGAGCGGTCAAAATTATGATAGGTTTTGCCGTTCAGCCAGTATTACGGAAATTAATCAGAAAGTACATTCCCAATGATGAAACAGAGCCCGCCATCTTAAAACGAAAGTGAATGTGAAAAAATCTTACACGTACGATAAAACGCTTTTGAGCTTTATAAAACGTACTTTTGTACCAAATTTCATAACAGTCGGCAATTGCTTTTGCTTAAAATTGTTTACACTCGTCATCGTTAAATCATAGGCCGCCATCTTGAAACGGAAGTAAATAGGAATGTTACACATACGACATTTGGGCTTTCTATAAGATATCTTTGCACTAAATTTCAAAACAATCGGCTAATGCGTGTGGTTAAAACTGCGTACACTCGTTATCGTAAGTAAATGGAAAAATTCTTACACATATGTCGTTCGGGCTTTATAAAAGGTAACTCCGTAGCAAATTGCGAAACAATCAATGATACGTTTGGCCAAAACTGTGTAACAAACAAGTGAACCAAATGTGGAACGGTTGAGTTGAAATAGAGACCTCGCTTTGCTCGGTCAATAGACTTAATAGCAAGAAGCTAACTTATGGGTTATATTTCACTGATAGCACCATTATATCCTAACCTTTCAGTTCGTTTTGTATTTCTAATTAGCCTTATACATAAAAACACTTTATTGCAAAAAAATCAGCCAACGAAATTTGTTTATTTTGAAAATTTTAAATGCTACTCATGTATACTTAATGCAGATTTCGCTGGGGAAATCGGATTTTCAAAACAGATGAAAATTTGTTATTGTTTAATTATTTGAAGTGGACGCCATTTTGAACTTAATGGACTGCTTTTGCTGATCCCTTTAACACATAAACGCAAGTCCCAATAACATTTTTTCATTTAAATCGTGGGATTTTTGAGCTAACAAGGTTTTTAAAGTTTATTTTCTAGTTCTAGGTGCTTACTAAAAACCTGCATCCTTGAAGATTTGAAGTAGGGATTGGTATTTGTAAAAGCCAAAATACAATCTGTCGAACCTTGAGACTTTAAAGTTGAACATTGGCGTAAAAATGTTTCTTGTGAAAGTTTCAAAACAATCTAAAATAATGGGTTGAAACAAAGGCTAAAATGTAGAAAAAACGCATTAATCATGCTGAATACTGGAAATGTTGTTTTAAAGAGGTTTTTAGAATTTAATTAATAAAACTTTGTATTTGCATAAAAACTTTTCCATCCACCGTGCATCTATGTTCGACATATCGGCTACGGAAATATGTACAAAAGAAATCAAAACGATTCATTTTAATGATTTATAAACTAAAATAAAATTGATTACAAATCTTTTGAGTTTTATCAAAGGTTGTTAGTTGCCCCAAAAAAGTGCCCTATGCACAGAGTTTGTCACATTTATGTTTATCTAAAATGTAGCCTAATTGATCTTTTGACTTTTATTTTAAGATAATATGTGACAATGAATCATTAGCATTGAATGTGGATTACAATAGGGTGTATTTATAGAATATGATGTTATTAATGGAAAACGGTTTTTTGTAAAGTTCAAATCTTAAATTACGAGTAGCCTAATAATGTAAGATATATTTATAGAGATTGTAGAGACCTTTTTAAAAGGTCGTTAAAAATTACTGTACTAGGTAATTTATATCTTCACGTTCTTCAAACTTGTATAAAAGACTTCTTTGGTTTAGACTTTTTTAGTGCCTACAAAAACATAGTTACTAGGACATTTCTATTCGAAATGAGTAATTGGAGCAGTCATCATGGATAAGACTCATGTATGTTACTTTGAAATGAGTGCCGAACCTAACCTATACACCACTTTTTGATGGGTCGTTTATATATATATATATATATATATATATATATATATATATATATATATATATATACAGGTGTTTGAAAAACGTTTTAAAAATTAAGGAGCTTATTCCTCATATGAAAATGTTTATATAAACAAATTCCTGAAATGCTTGATTTTCTGTTTAGCTGCTATTTTGAGTTTTTAAGGGAAACATTGTTTTTTTAAAGGTAGGCCTCCTAAATGATTTGAAGTTTCGCATAATTTAGCTGAAAAGGGTTGAGAGTTATAGATACCTTGGAATCATCTTTGACTATAGAATGCGGTGGAAGGAGCATATTGAGTATACAGTTAATAAAACTAAGTATATAATTTTTCATTTTTTATAAAATTTCTAAATTTATGTCAATTGATATCTTGAGAATGATATACTATGTTTTTCCATCATAAGTTATGGCATAATTGCATGGGGTGGAGGCTATGGAAACAGTTTAAAACTATTGCAAAATTATCAAAACAGAATTCTAAAAATAATTAATAAAAATAATTTTTTGCAGATAAGAAACCCCTCAACATACACCAGAGTGTGTTAATATTCACCCCTCTCTAGAGCGTCTTAATATTCATTACGATGTTTTGAGTAGCAAGTACAAAAATTCCAATAGTATAAAAGTACCTCAAAGACTCAAAACTGTGAGTAGTAAAAGCATTAGCATTAAAGCTATTAGTTTATTTAATGACTTACCAACTGAACTAAAAATTTAAAAAAGTATTAATACTAGGAAAAATAAGCTTAGAAATGGATTTCTACGAATATGCCATAAAACATTAAACTTGTATTATTTGTAACTTGTAAACTTTAAATTTGTATTATTTGTTGTCTTCACTGAAATTCTACACTATTATTTTTAATATGTAAATTTTTGTGTGGATTATATATTATATATATTTATTCAAAGTTTTATTTAATATAATATTTTGGCATACACCTTACTTGTAAGATTGTAATAGTTGATTGTAATATATAATTGATTATAATTGGTTATTATGTTCAGTATAATGATTTGTCTTCCCTAGCTTCGTAAATTCTACTTTCGTTGACGCGTTTCGGAGAACCTCCATCTTCAAAAACTATATCTATACTTCAATATATATATATATATATATATATATATATATATATATATATATATATATATATATATATATATATATATATATATATATATATATATATATATATATATAATAATTCCACAAAGTGTCTTCAGAGAGTTAAGGGACACCACACAAACACACACACACACACACACACACACACACACACACACACACACACATCTTTATATATCTTATACATTAAGCTCGTTTTATCTTTATCTTATATCTTATCTTACATCTTCATCTTATATATATATATATATATATATATATATATATATATAAAAAGATAAAACAATGTTAAAAGTTTGATCCAGGAACTTCATAGATACAGCTGTGTTTATAATACCCAAAATTGTAAATTAAAATGCTTTTATAATTCTTTTTTATATTCTTCTTCTTTTCTGTTAGGATTATTGTCACTATGTTCAGTATAATGATCTGCCTTCCCTAGCTTCGTCAGTTCTACTTTCGTTGACGTGTTTCGGAGAACCTCCATCTTCAAGGTATAGTATAGATATAGTTTTTGAAGATGGAGGTTCTCCGAAACGCGTCTACGAAAGTAGAATTGTCGAAGCTAGGGAAGGCAGATCATTTTACTGAACGTAGTGACAATAATCCTAGCAGAAAAGAAGAAGAATATAAAAAGAATTATAATTGGTTATAGTTGATTATAATTGGTCATAGTTGGTTATAGTATTAATTTGTTATACTTGATTATAATTGATTATTGTTGGTTGTAATATAATATATAATTGATTGTAAGATTGTAATATATATGATCTTAGTTATAAGTTTATTATTTTTTTTAGCATCGCCAGTCCTATGAACACTACGTAACTATGTTACCTCTGTAGGGTTTACCATACTTTTGCTTTTACGGACAAGTAACTGTACTCAAGTAATACTATAAAATACCTGGTTTTCAATAAATAATATTTAGAGGACAGGATCGGTGTTCATTACGTACTCCCGTGTCTGTATAACGCTGCTTCATGATAGATGCAAATTTCTTTATGAAAACTTGTCAAAAATAGAAATAGTTACACAGGTATAATAAAACTAGAAAACTGAAACCCATGTTTATATCAAATTTTATGATACAAGTCAGTTAATTTTGCAAATCAGTTTCAAAGGATTTGGAAACTTTTTGTGTATGATTATGTATACTGTTTAATGGTTACGTTTTAATGCTAAACGCAACATATGCACAATTCCTTCTGCCAAAAGTGTTTATCTGAACAACGTAGTCTATACACATAGAGTTATAGGAAATAACATGTTTGGTTTTGTGACCGGGATTTCAATAAAAAGACTCGTTATCAGCTGGCCGACTCAGTTGCATCTAGGCGTTCTTATAGTAACGATCGGCTTCAATCACTTAGGCCTACACATAAATACATCATGGCTTTCTTAAAACGTTTCTGTCTTTGTGTGTGTACCGGATGTAAGTGTACAATGTGCTTCTGTGTGTAGTTTGAACACATACAACTAAAGTAGCTGTAAAAGGCGTCGAAGGAAAATCAGATCTTAAAGGCGGTGAGTGTATTCTGATTGTTTCTAGGAAGTTACTTACCATCGCAAGTATGTATTAAATACTGTAGGCAGTGCATGTTACACGTAATTAAGAAAATTGCGGTTTTTCAGGCAAAATGAAAAAACAGGTTCATTAAATTTAAAAAATATGTTATACTAGTATTTTACTAAATTTAATACTTTTTTCAATAAGCTGTTTACATACATTGTGTTATATTTTACTAGTTGAGCTTCTTAGTCCTGTACTTTTGATTGTGTAACTTTCTACATGCTTCTTTAAGTTAGTGTAAACCTTTACACCTGAGCTAATATTAGAATGTTACTGTAGCTTGTTTAAAGCTAATTGTTTTGTGTAAGCCTATTACTATATCCAACGGATACAAATAAACTAGGTCTTACTAAAAATATACACTTTAAACATCCAACAAATTCATAAATTTGTTACGTATATAAATTTATAGCGTAATAAGTTAACTCAAATAGTTTTATTAGTTTTGCAATAACACATAAATATTTGACGAAAAGTTTTAAGTTACAATTATTAACAATCACATTAAAAAAAAGTTATGTTTAGTCCAATGAACATTGTTTTGATTAATCTAAGGGCTCGGTGGATAAGGCATCGGTCACTCTGCTGTATCTTTGAACTGCGCACCTCAAGATAGTGGGTTCGAGACGCAATTACTGCTGTTGATTTACTCTTACCGTTAACTCTGTTCTGTTACCCCATTACAAAGAGAAAGGGGTGTCTCTTAGTTGAATACATGCTTAGAACACAATGCAATGAAATTTCAGTAGATATATTGAAATTTTGGTTGTAAATCCTGTGTCAGCTGTTATCGAGATACAGACTAAAGACTGTTTAGACACTAAA
This sequence comes from Callitettix versicolor, assembly GCA_022606455.1. Classification (NCBI taxonomy): domain Eukaryota; kingdom Metazoa; phylum Arthropoda; class Insecta; order Hemiptera; family Cercopidae; genus Callitettix; species Callitettix versicolor. The sequence goes on from CM040189.1 coordinate 91,114,140, forward strand.
CACTATTTGTAATTTTTTTCTAGCTATTGTTTTTATTTCGTTCATGCATAGAGGTGCATGTAGCATGAAGTGCTTCAACACACATTGTAAGAGCTCGATTCATTCTTAAAAACATTGTTGTAGATAAACTATATTGTTTCATTGTAATCACTAAATATGCCACTACAAAAAAAAAAAAAAAAAAAAAAAAAAAAAAAAAACAAAACAAAAACATGATTCATCACCGCCGTGTGTACAGGCTATGAGGGGGCGGTGCAAAACAGGTAGTTTTGGAGTAACAGTCCTCAATTTCAGTTCAAAAGAACTGTTTTATTTAAATTTTGGCAACTATAAATACCATTTTTTGCTAACTAATCATTAAATTCCAACAACATTAATATTTACCTTACTGTGAAAAATTATTCGGCGAACAAAAAAATTACATAGACCCATTTGTTTGTCTTTACAAAATTTCTAAAAAAGTTAGTATTTACAAAGTAAATGACGTAGCGAAATTTATGTTTTGTAAACATATTTAATCTAAATCATAACGCAAAATGTGTTTTACGTTAAAAAACTACTCTAGCCATTTTGATTAATTAGATATTAACAAAACGTAAGCTGAAACAAAATTTGACGATCGCTTTCTTCCAAAAATGTTTTGAGAGTTGTAAGTAGTTTGGCTTATGAAATTCGTGTTTTCAGATCTTTATTATACAAATTCAGTGTACAAAACACACTTTCGAATAACTAAGTAAAACTATAATAAATTTTGGCCGCCTTTGAGGTTTTCTTTTCCAAGGCAAATGTTGTAAAAGACAACATGTAGGGTGTAAGAAAAAAAGCAGAAATAAAAATTGTCGCGTTCTTCCAACAGCCATACTGCTGGTACTCAGCTACCATAGAAAACAATAGAAAACGTTGAAGATTCAAGACGTATTAAATTATTTAGGCTGGTTAGTTGACTATAACTTTTAATTTAGTGGTTGATTTAGAAAGTATTTTAATTATTAAGACTGTAGACATAACCTAATTTTCTTAGAATGTACTTGACAAATCATTCACCGGAATGCGTTCGCTCGGAAACATTGATAATTGACGCTTGCAACTTCCGCTTAGATGGGCTACAAAAAACTGTCAAACCGATGCGGTTCCGGTCGGTTACTTAGCGACTTAGCCAATGGCATCATTCAGAGGTCAAGCATAAAGTTTGGTCCGTTGGATTTTGGTTGAACTGTGTAAACACGTTTTTCCAGTCTCCTTCTCTTCTTCTCATATACGTCAAACTGCGTTAATTTACTCCCACAATTGTATACGCTGCCATTATAGGTTGAGCTTTGAGAAAACCGATTAACCTCGCAATTTATTAATTCGAATCTTTCCCCTTTGTGGGAGGTAAAATGTAGGCAGTGGGAATCGATGCGATAATTTGACAATGTTTGCAACGATTTAATTGACTGTTTTTATATTTTAGTTCAACAATTCAGTAAACATGTATAGGCCAATACCAAAATGAGCCTCATGGAAACGTATCAAATCAACAAAACCACATTAATAGCAGAGCAAAATGTTTTTATTTGAGTGATTTCGTAATTATTATAAAGTTAATATATTCAGGCTATTAAAAAAAAATTGCTGCAATCAACAAACATAACCGTATCTAAAATAACGACATATACCTGAAGGAACTAATTTTAATATTGCCATTGTATTTTTAAAATTGTATTTAAGGCAAATTTAGAGTCTCTAATTGTTTTTCAAACACAAACACTAGTGATTTAAAATGTTGAGTATTAAACCAAATCAGTAATTATTATTATACAGCAGTTATTTGATCCAATCCAGTAAATGTACTTAATAATAATAACTATTATTAGTCTATTATTTATGTTACTGCTATCAGTATTCTACAACTGTATAATTTACAAACATTAGAGAATTTAATAAGTAATATTTCAACATTTATATCTACTGTGTTGTGGCTTTAAAATAAAGGTATTAATTCAATGGTTCCATAAATAATGGCGATTAATTAGTTACCGTTAAAGACATTTAGTATAAATAACGCATCTTTACATTTTAGATACATTTTACGGTTGGTTTTAAACTGCAATAGAGACCATATTATTGTTAAACATAGATAAACCAAGTCATAAAATGCGATTAAAAACCGGCTTTTACAATTTGTCCTTTAAAGCAAACTTAGCATATACAACCGTTTAATCTGACTGAACTAATTAAATAAACAAGTTTTTTTACAAAAACTGTTTACTTAATACTGTAATTTCCTGTAAGCAATACTTTTTTAAATGTTTCCAGATTCTTAAAAACAACACAAATATGTTGTGATAAATTATTTGTGTAACTAATCGATAAGTTTTAAAAACAAAACGCACAACAACATTGTAGGTCTAGGCCAATTGATTAAGTAACCCGTCAACGTAGCGCAGTGTTTTGGTGTGTGTGTCTAGGTTAGATTAAAGATTACCTAGGTCATTAATTAGCCAATCTGTAGTTTATATGTCAGTTTCCTTAAGTTGGTTTTGTGTAACTATACTTTTAGGTTTCATTGTTAACAAGAAGTCCTTTGTTTTCGCTTAGCACTCAGTTTGTTAATGGTCTCCTCTAAAATTATGAAACTTGGCCTATTAATTAATAGTTTTGTTTAGCGCTGAAGCAACGCAACATAACTTTATTAAATAGGCCTTTATACGCATACATAATGGTTAGTACATTATTGGCTACAATAGACTATTATTGGCAATACATAATCCTTGATGAGTAGTAGGGAATCATACAAAGAAATAATTAGTTTACCAAGTTTATGATTTCATATTTTTTTATTGTACGTAAATGCGGGAGAGATTAGGCCAATTTCAATTACACTTTAAATAAATTTAAAATTTAAAATACTAATTTATACCGATTTTATCTTTGGTGGTAAAATCGTATTTTCAAAAAAAGTAAAATAAAAAATTATGGTTTTTTTACATTAGTAATGGGCGCTATTTTTGAACTGTTAAACGGTTTTGCTGGGTAACGAACGTGTCCAAGCTATTTCCAAAATCGATTTTGCCAAGTTTGAAACAAATCGGACCCAACGACAGCGTGGTAACCTATTGCGATAGGATCGACATGACATAGGCTCACGGTATCGAAGACTCTTACAACAATAGCTTATTTTCCAGTGGAAATCAACTAAAAAACAGTATTTCCCTTCTCATTTGTTAATGAAATGGTTGCCGTTTAAAGCGATTTCCCGGAAATAACCTTTTAGATGTTGTAATGAGATACGTTTAGGATAAACCAACACACTTCCTGAGTATTGGCGCCTATAGTTATGTAGCCTACATACCACATAATGTCGGTAGTCATGTTAACAGAGAAATCCATTAATTCAATTAATCGTAATCTATTCTTTGAAAAATATAATCAATATAACATATTATTTGTTAATAATTTTTCAAGTATCGACAAGTCGTTATTTTTCAAAAAATTAATTTCTTTAGCTACGGACACTTTATATAATTTCTCAGAAACTATTAACCAAGTTTAAAATAAAATTAATTAATGGTTGTGAATAAATACAAAAAATAAACTGTAATAACTTTGGTCAAAATTGCAATTGTGAGATAATTTGTGCAAAATTTTCTCATTATTTTATTAGCGAATATTCATTGAAAAATGAACGATTGAAGCGGCCATTACGGTAAAATCCAGACCTAGAACACTAAATTGAACGCTGACCTTTAGTTGACTTTTTGAGGAATCCTTAAACTTATGTTTATAGTTAACACACACATGTATATAATTTCGTGTGTTGATACTCTCACGTTCCTAGCAAAATCGTTCTTTGAAAATATGATTTCACCATTATAAGTAATTAAACTCGCATAAATTACCATTTAATTCTTTTTTTAAATTATGAATTTTCTAATTTTGTTTTAACAAGTATACAAAAATTGAGTATACTTTTTTTATGAGTATGATTGAGTATTCAAAAAAGAACCTGACGGCGGTCAGAGTAAATTTTCTTATTTTCAATGAAAATCTAGAGTGCCTATGCAGATTTTAATGATGATTATGATGGTGAAATCAAACATTAAAAAAACTGTGAAATACCAATACAAAAATCGATGTTAGAAATTGGCCTACATTACTAACGAGGAAACAGCATGTCGCATGATTATTTTATGAAAAGAGGGTAAACCCCTTGCTTACTTCGAGGATCAACTTAATGAAATATCTGTTTAAATTTAATTTTTACTATTGCCATAGAAACCATAAGAACTTAATTATTTATAATTCATTCAACAGCTGTTATGAAAATTATTTTTCTAAAATATGAAACAGCTGTTTTCATTTAACACATCTGATAATGACCGTTCATTTCTCATGAAAACATCTGATTTTTATAGTTAGCTATTTCACAAGAGCTAAATTAAGATAAATATTTAGTTTTCCCTTAAATTTGAGATTAAAACATTTCTTCAACAATCTTTCTACAACTTACTAGTCTCTCAAAATATTGTTTTCAAATTTGACCTTACGAAATTATATATATATATATATATATATATATATATATATATATATATATATTCCGTAAATATTCGTTGTAGAATGTTTTATCTCTTACTATTGGAAATAATTACAAAGGTATACTTTCTCCTGCGGCATTGTTGTCATATTAAATTTTTCCAATAATTGATGCGTCTACTTACTTCACCAAAAAATTTGTGCCCTACGTTTAAACGCTAGCAAGCTGCGTTAGTAAGAGACGCAACATGTTGAGATTCACCAACAGAGATTCACAAGGCTGCAATTTTGATTTTAATTCTATAAAGTTTTGTATTTTTTGTGGTTTTCAAAATGTGATTTTTTTGTTTTTCAGGAAGAAGAACAAAAGGAATTATCCACAGCCTTGAATTTCTTAATCAAAATGGATCAGAACTATTCATACCAACTCAAAATAGAACGGCCAGTGTATCAACAAAGCACCATTCATGAAACCTTTAATAAAGAAAACCTGCCTCAAATGAGTAAGTTGTAATTTACGTAATGCTGAGTGTGCACAATGTTTGTACAAAGTTCACTGATTTTTTGAGAGCTATTACACAACCCTTAGGTTATATAGTATAGGAACTATACATTTCACAAAGTATGATTCATTTATGGAAAAAACTTGAACTCTGCGTTAAACGTTAAAAACAAGTAGCCTAAAATACTGTTTATGATCTCCCAAAAATATATAAATCTTTCACTAATTATCGTCATAAATATTGACATCACACCAAGAAATTTTGGGAATTAGTGAGTCAATACAGTTTGAACATTTAAAAAAATGCTAAATATAGAAACAAGTTTTTTATATTTCAGCAACAAATCCACTTTGCATAAAATGTATTATACTTTATTTTAACATATGAGTTATATTGTTAGTTTCAAAAAGACGACGTACATGGAAGGGGAGGTTTGCCCGACAGAAGTGAAAACTTGTAATAAGTATTACTTTGTATTGGTCTTATTATATTATTGACCTCATTAACAAACTGCAATTATACAACACTGATTATAGAAAATGAACTCTTTTCTACATCATATACAAATATAAAACATTAATCTTAATATATATAATTGTTGATGCTGTAATATTGTGAAAACTGGGTATTTAGTACAATATTAATCAATTTTGTGTTATATGAGTCGGGTATGTAGTATAATTACGTTAATTATAATTTAAATATTTCTTATTGAATTTATGTATGTACTTAATTTCATTAAACAAATGTATATTACAAAAAAAGTTGTCAACAACGAGTATTGAACTCACTTCTTTAGTTTCACAAACAGAAATCAATGCAATGAGCCAAGAATGCACTTAGAAACAATTAGATCACTAGTAGACTGAAATTAATTTTAAGTAATTATTTTTTACGTTATTCGTTCATAGCAAGTTTATATTTTTTCCTCGTATAAAACGAAAGCTAGGTCCTCTCTAAAGTTTTCACTTAACAAATAAGGACAATGTCTGAGATGATGTAAATTAACAGTCTTTATGGAAAATTATGCAGCTGTCTATTACCATTATTTATAAAAAATAAACTAATATACAGCCACTTTTCGTTAAAGTAATATCAATAAAAAAACCACGAGGTTCTTATTAATTAAGGTGGAGAGAGGAGTGGCCAAACTTGTACAAATCAAGATTTACTTACGCTCTGCATATTAGCTGCATATTTCTGCATATCAGCTGATATAAACCTACTTAAATTGAAAAACGGCCTAGTTGTCTAATATATAAATAATTAGAGTTGTGTTACTGTTAATGTGTGTGGTTTTGTAAGTTCAGTAACATTTTTTAGTAATATTTAATTTTTAAAACGTTACTTTTGAGCAAAATAGATTATTATAAATTACAAATTTGTGCGCGAAATATTTCTGTAAATGAAAATATCGAAAATAGAAAGGTTCCTTTAAATGTTAGGTTACAATCTACCGCACTTTGGATTAGAACAAATGATCGACTTCACAAGACTGTGCGATCTATCGGTAGCTTTGGCTATCCATGCACTAGAGAAGTCCTGAATACGTCCAATTTTTAGAACTTATGTGACCTAGTTTATACAATACTGATGGTAATAGTCATTAAAACAATTATCAGTTACATGAAAAAATGTCAATTCTAAAAACTTGTAGGCATTATTATTAACAGTTGAGATGTAAATTAACTTAATCATGCTGTAAATAATAATTATTCTAAGTTCTGAAAATAATTTGTTTTGTTATCCACCAATTTTTTCTTTAAAATTCTTTTCATTTATTTAATTTGAATTAAATTTCTGATGATTTTGCAAATTTATTCATTCCAATTAAGTCATAAAGGTGTAGTATTTATTGCTTTTGTCAATAATCAATAGAACATGGGTTTCATCCCAGGAGGGGCAGGTGATAACCCTCTTTAGCACCTTTACTCTTTATCAACTTTAAATAATAGAGACACGCATGGGTCTCACTGATGTTATGGAAATGAATTTACAAAAACTAACAAAATTTAATTGCATCACATAAAAAAACCTAACATGGTAACACTTTATTGAAGCAAAGCTTTTAATGTTAGTTTTGGTGAGAAAAGTGAATAGAAAAAAGTCTGCCCTTACAGAAGAATGTAAGAGAAATATAGAACAAACTCTCTATTTCTGTCTCTTTCTTTTTCTTCCTCCTTTTTGATAACAGCACACACGTACTATATGAAAACGCTGTATTGCTTTGGTTTTGTTATTTTTCCTTAGTTGAAGAACACATGAACACTGTAACTATTTGTAATATATTTGAAATTAATATAAACATTTATAATAATTTTTGTTCATATTGTTAGTTTCTAACAACAAAACAAAACTTATTATAGCCTATCTGCAGTTAAAAAATCAAAAATAAATAAAAAAAAAAAATCAGCTGATCGTTACTAGTTATATAAAACAACTGATCTTTTACTATAACTACAGTAAATAATATCTAAGCAAGGTTCATGTATTTATTTATTTAAACAAAACAGGGTATTTGTAAACATATCTTCAAAATAATTATATATTCAGCAAAGATATTAACAAAAGCTTTGTTTCTGTCAGTAACTCCCCCATTTCCAAACATGTACTTTTTATGTTAAATTTTGAACTATTTTACAATGAATATTCTAAAACTACTTGGTTTACAGACTATTATTACATAAAATCAGATAATTAAAAAAAAAAATATATATTGTATTGATGATGAGACCAGTTCTATGTCTGTGATTGTGTTAGTTGTAATAGTAATTCAATAATGAACTGAAAACAGGTTTCTTGTCAGTCATCCTAGCAATATATGCAACCTTTCTCAAGGTTACTGGATTTCTTATTATGTAAATCACAGATTTACAGAAATAATATTTTAAAATATTATTAATGCTAAATATTATAAATAGTAATTTATGAAATTTCATTGAAAAAAGTAACAAGAAATATTTACATAGTATTCATGTAATGTTTAACTAAGAAATGGTTTAGCTTGTAACCACAAACTTCACAATCTAGAATAAATAAAAGAAATCACTAACCGAAATTCTTACAAATACTTTCAAAAATCCTATGGTTTATAAAATGCTTTAGTTTCAGTTAACCTGTTTTTCATTTGCTACTCACAAAATGTGTACCTATAGCTATAACATACTGTTTCTTAACAATAAACTGTGATATTAAAAAAAAATTACTTTGAAAATAAATATGGAATAAGGTTGAGAGGGGAAGGCTAGTGAAAAAGAGGGTGTGTGTGTGTGTGTGTGTGTGTGTGTGTGTGTGTGTGTGTGTGTGTGTGTGTGTGTGTGTGTGTGTGTGTGTGTGTGTGTGTGTGTGTGTGTGTGTGTGTGTGTGTGTGTGTGTGTGTGTGTGTGTGTATAAGAGGTAGACAGAGAATGATGTTTTTGCTTTAAGGTAAAAAACACATATATATTATTATCACTTGAAAGAGAGAGAATGAATGCTACCTTTATTGGTGGGTGAAGTTAGGACCTCAAGGTCCTTTCTTTCATCTAACCCCAAACAATAGTTACAATCAAATTAAATATGGATTAAACAATGTCCTTCTAAACATCAACAAACAAAAGAAAAAACCAATAACTTCAAAAAAGAATATATTTTCAAATATTAAATAAATAACACAAAATACATTATTTTAAAAATAAATAATTTAAAAATAAAAAACGGATAAAAGATAAAGAAAAACTGTTAAAAAAGTTAAGTAAACAAAAAACAAAATTATAAGAATAACATAATAACAAATTAACAAAATAATATCTGGAACTGAAAATAACTTAATATTCATGCACGGAAAATAAATAAAATTCATTCACACACTTAACACACAATAAAAATGGCATGCAAATATAACATACAACCTATAGTATAAAGAGAGCAAACATACATCACACAATTTTTGAACATAAACTTATCGATCACACATTGAATTATGAATTTGGTAATCACATCTCAAGAAAGAAATGCATCATCCATCGTATTTGAATAATATACATCATCCATCTTATTTAAATAATATAATTTTAACTTTTTTGCAAACTCGATGTGGCAATTAACAGACTTGATTTCCTCTGAGAATGTGTTCTATAGGCAGCAGGTGGACACAGTGAAAATCATGATAGTGTAATGAAAGGGTACAATGAGTGTTGTGTACTTTGCACTTATGTCTGAGGCATAATCAAACCTTTTTGCCAGATAAGCTAGCACTCCAGTTTGTAGAACAAAATATAAGGTAACTAGAATATGATAGGAACATAAATTATTAAGTTTTAAAATACAAAGCAATAATAATAATAATAACTAATAATGAATAATTCAGGAATCACATTTTAAGTTAAAAGTAATTCTTCTGTATACAATAATTCTGTGTTTGAAACAGTTTGTTAGACAGTACAACAAACATGTAGTTGAGAGACAGAAACAGTGTGAGAGAGAAAGGGAAAGAGAGAGAGAGAGAGAGAGAGAGAGAGAGAGAGAGAGAGAGAGAGAGAGAGAGAGAGAGAGAGAGAGAGAGAGAGAGAAAGAGAGAGAGAGAGAGAGAGAGAGAGAGAAAGAGAGAGAAAGCATTTTTAATGTCCTATTTATGTTAAAGTAGAATAATTGATAAATTAGGATTGATTGACAATAAATTTGTACTTTCATGTATTTTAAAAAATATACTGATGCGGAAATAGATTATTTTTGGCATTTTAACACAACAGAAAAAAAAGTAACTATAATATTACAAAGCATTCTCAGGCTATTTTATAGAAATGTGATAAAATAAATAGCCATGAGAATCAACTCCATTCTATTTTCATTACTCAAATTCAAAGTACTGTTATTTTCCTTCAGTAAATAACTCAAAATTGCTATCAAGTGACTTTATGATTGAACTGTGTGACACATATTTGAAATGTCATTGGAACAGTTGAAGGCCATGAAATTCAATTGTATCTTGACAGTTTAGTTTCATGTCTTATTTATTTGTTTTAGCTGTGGACCCATTTGACCCAAGTTGTTCAAAATGCCATCCAAAAAAGTGTTTGTTGAGCACTGTGCCCAGCCTTGAGTGGCTCGGCAACTACCAGTGGAAAGAAGACTTTGTAAAAGATATAATAGCAGGATGTACAGTTGCTGTTATGAACATACCTCAAGGTAAATATAACATTTTTCTTTGCTTTATCTCAAAATTTCTACTCAAAAAGTTTTATTTCAACATTTTTACATTCTCACTAAACATTAATATAGTTAGGAAGTAATTTTTTCTGTCATGTATAGTTGAATAACACTAATGTTCCTTTTGTCAGTTATATATATATATATATATATATATATATATATATATATATATATATATATATATATATATATGTATGCTGTGTAGGTCTACCCATGCTTTGCTATAACATTTTTCAGGGAATGAAAATTACAGTTATTTAACTTGAAAATTGACTTTAAAATTTTGTTTCAATGTAAATTACAGTAAACTTGGAAGTTTGGGAGAAAAACTTTTGTTATTAAAAAGCAAGTTTTTGTTATTGGTAAAATATAACCGTTTTTTTAAACAGATAGTCAGATTGTTAAAAACTCTACATAACCACACCACTCTATATATCCTGCCATTAAAATATTGTAAACATACAACTAAAAAAAGGTGGTTTTTTAGAACATTTTTCACGAATAAATCAAACAGTAGCATTGTCGAGTGTTTGACCTAGTTGGCTGCTAGAGCTCGTGAAAATACTCTTTTTTAAATAAATCATGCATTTTAAATTTCCTCCATTTCCAATTTCCAGTCAGGCAAAAGAAAGTTTGATGTAGCCTAAAACCTACTAACCACTGTAATTAACAAATATAAACGTTTCCATTGAAATCTGCCAAGTTGTTTTGTAGTGGATGGTAGACAAAATTAAGATTATGAAACAACAACATTTACAAACAAAAATAATGTTATCTAGAACACAAATTATGAAACACGTATTTCAGCATTTTCAATAATTCATCCCCCATATGGATACAAGTTTGTATTGGGAAAAATGTGTTTTAATTTGTAAATGTGTAATGTGTAATGTGTAATATTTTAATTTGTAATGTGTTTATAAGTAAAATTACCTGAAAAAATAAACAGACATTTCAGTATTTTCCAAAATTCATCACTTTACAGGGTGAATATTGTCTTGCATTAGAACACATTATGTTCAATATGTATAATATGTTCAATATGCTTGAACACATTTTCTGCAAATTTAACGAAAGTACTCTAAAAAACACAAATAATAAAACCCATATATATCAGCATTTCACCATTTTGCATATTTCATTTCCTAAAAGGGTGAAAAGGGAGTGCAAAAGTTTGTATTAGAAAAAAATATTTTAATATTTTAAATATGTTTCACATAATTTAAACAGATAATATTTTAAACAGATTTTCATAAAACTTAACAAAAAACTGTAAAAATAGTACTTCAGCATTTTTGAGAATTCATACCCAAAAAGTAAAAAAAAAATTGAGTATAGAGTGTAGGGTTGGAAAAATTTAAATTTAAATTTTATTGACAATTAACGCAAACAAAGTAAAAAAAGAAACAAATATTTCAACATTTTACAAAATTCAATTTCAAAAAAAGGTAAGATTTTCATGAATTAGAGATGTTACTGTTCATCTACATCATAATGGAAGTCACCATACAAGTTTTAACTTCATAGGCTTTCTCGTTTTTGAGATACAGTGATGAATGACTGAGGGACTTTATGTTTTATAAATTAGCATATATATATAAACTTATTTATAACATTTACAATGTTTACAGGTGAATGTATAAAACTCGCATATGAGGCATTTTTACGGTCATTACATGAGAGGTTGGATTAAGTTATTCTGCGACAATAACCTTGACAAAAATTAGTACCTATTCATTATTTATGAATTCATCAATTAATTCACTGTTGTTATTACAGCTTTTATTTGAACTGAGATTAGTTTCCTACACTGAAAGTCACAACTGTGTCTCTCGCACGCATTAATTAATTTCATTATTCAAAAATGTAATTAATTATACCAAAGTATCGCAATTATCAATTCAAATGCCATAACAAGTTCCCTAATAATATTACATTAATTAAAATATAATTTGATTATCATAAAAAAATATATACCATTGGCTACTAAAAAAGTGTGATATTATCCTAATCAAAAGAAAACATAAGTTTAAGAGTGTCACAAATAATTAATTATTGATATTAGTAGAAAATAATTTCAGAACACATTATAATTTCTATTGTTATGTTAAGCAAACTCGATTGTAATAATTAATTTTATTAGAGTTTATAAAATACAATTAATATTATAAGTTAGCCCATAAAAATATGTGCCTGTGATAAAACTGGTAAAGAATAAAATTTCAAAGCTGCAAAAACAGAAATTTAATGTTTTAAATTATTACATATTATAATTTAATATGAATTCATTACTATTTGCTAGCAATTCATGTTCATACAGTATGTCATAATAGTTGTTTAATTTGTCATATATATTTTTTTTACAGGAATGGCATATGCTCTACTTGGGAATGTTCCACCTGTAGTTGGCATTTATATGGCCATCTTTCCAGTTTTGGTATATGCATTTTTAGGTACATCAAGGCATATTTCTATGGGTAAGTATTTCAGTATGATTACTATTTTTATACGTGTTTTTTATATCTTAAACATAATGGAAAAAATGATAAATATTTGTAAAATGTAATTTTTGTGATACCATATTAAAAAAATTAACTTGAAAGTTGGAATAAGGACAAATGTAAAAAAAATAACATGTGGAATACTAGATAATTAAAAATAATGATTGTTTAACTGCATTTTAATTGGAACACTAAAATAGTCAGAAAAGGTTTGTCATCCTTGATCTTGAACATAAAAAATACTAATTTTACTATAAAATCTATACTAATTCTGTTAATCTATATTAATTTACTATAGATGAATAAAATTTACTAATCCATCTCGTTGTACACACCTTAACAAAGAATCCTATATTGACATGTTATTTTTAGATGTCCTTAAAAAAATCTTTGGAGATATCAAAATGACAAATTGAATCTGTTATTGCTGGTGTGTGTATCTTCTCCAACATTTGTGAATATAAGACATTACTTTTGTGACACTTGAGGTGTTCTATTTAGTAAAAATCTTAACAAATGGAGTGTTTTTTTCAAAGTTCAATCAAACCTTAACCTTGTTTTTGGATGAAGTGACAAAACAAGGTTATTTTTGTATAAGTACACTAAACATTTTATGAAGGATTCAACCACTTCACTGTTAACTTTTTATCTTGGCAACAATTTATCATAGGCAACATGTAACTTTGATTTGTTTTCAATGTTATTTAAATACAGTATGGAAGTAGTGTTCAATAAGTCATTAAAATTAAAATGCTGTTTATTACAAACTTACAGCATCAGGAGCGAGTTAATTGTTTCTTAAGAAACAACAAAGGTTCATTCAGTTCTAGGAACAACAACATTCAATGCTTTTTATTGTTTCCTCATAAGTTAAACTATTATTAGTGTTTGGTATTGAATTCTTTTACAAAATAAATCACACAAGCTTAGATTAAATACTTAATTACTATTTTTTAAAGTTAAACATTAAATTGTAATTTTTATAACTGAACAACAAGCAAAAAATTACAAATATCACAGCCTATAATTACTAAAATTTTAAAACTCATAAAAATGTAGTATTACGTATTTTATCACTGCATTACCAGTTTAAATCAACAATAAAATTAGTTTTCAGTGCCTACACAGTATAAACAAATATAAAAACCACTTTATGTTAGAAATATTCCACCAAGATATTTATTCAAAATATTGTTAAATTGGTTATGGGTAATGCAAAGTGTAGTTTCCATGAGTAGCATTAATATAGGAATGCTGGATTTTGTGTTATTATTTTTTTTGTTAATGATTAGAATTGGTTTAACAGTTATGTATTCTTTTCGGTTGAGTTATTAGTATATCAAGTGAAACTAACCTTTCAGCAATTAATTCATTTTGTTTTTATACATAATATAAATAATTGTTTCACATTATATATAACTTGCAACCATAAATAAAACAAAAATTACTCAATAGTTTGTAATACCTCAACATTTCTGAAGAATTTAAAATCTATTAACTATCTTGTATACTACAGCTATTTTTTGTCTTTGAGTTTATAAAAAGTACAATAATGGACAGTAACCATAAGGAACAATTTGAGTTGTTTCCATCAAAATTTGTTATAGTAGTTTTCATACAGGATAACTAATTTCTTTTATGATATTTTCCAATACTTTTTTTACTTTTAATTTTTCATTCAGTAAAAACTAGTAAAAAGCACTCACCAACATACGTAGCAAAGAAAATTAGCATTTGTTTAAAAAAATGTTTTCAATAATAAATGAACGATTTTAAAAATTAAAAATGAAGGCTATCTGTTTCAAATTCAAGAATAATTAGATAAAGATAAAAAAGAAGAACAGGGCTAAAAATATTACCATTTAAAACCCCTTTTTGTCCACTTCTACTGAACAGATTTTAAAAGATTTATCTCTAATTTGGAAGTAATCTTAAATCAATAAACATATACATTTCAATTTGAAAATTCTATTATTATTGACAATTTTTAATGAAATTTGTGGAAGAGATTATATAAAACACAATGCTATATTGCTTGCATTTATATATTATTTTGTCAAACTCACAACTTGAAAAAACAATTTTTATATAAAAAAAGCTTTAGACTAGCACAAGAGACAACAAACGAATGGTGTGAAAATTGCAAACTGTCTTAAACATTACCCATACCAACTGTTTTTCAATACCAGTTAGACTATTGGGGATGCGGGATCAATGTTAATGGTAAGGAAAAAACAACAGGATTAACTGTGTCTAGAACACACAACCTGTCCAGTTCAGAGGTGCAGCAGACCACCTGATAGTTTAGTGACCATAGAGCCCTAACCATACCACACCAAACACCTTAGAGTCTACTTATTTATGTATTTGACTTGATATCACAGTATGATTACGATTAATTACTACAAATTCAACAGTAAAAATACACTTAATTTTTTACAATCTATGTTAAACGAACACAACAATCTTTAATCTATAATCAAATAAAAACAAGGAAATATAAACATATTAACTATTATTGCACTTAAATTATTACACAAAATTATTTTTACATATAATAACTATTAAACTTTAAATCAAAATTAAAACTGTTGGAAACATGATTAGAGTTAATGATTATAACATTTCAACAGGTTCCTTCGCTGTGATTTGCCTAATGACTGGTAAAGTAGTATTGTCACATTCAAGCACACTGAGTTCAGTAGAATTAAACACTACAATGTCTTCCCCTACACTTAATGAAGCTGCACACATTTATAAACCTTTAGAAGTTGCTACAACTGTGTGTTTTTTGGTGGGAGTCTACCAGGTAAGAACTTGTAATATTTTACAATACAGTAGTGTCAAATACTTACATTTTTCAATAAGTATTTGACATGTACATAACAACAATACAATTCAATTTGTGCAAAACAATTTTCAAAACTGGACATTTTTTGATTAAATGTAATTCGAACTTTTAAGTTATATAATACTGATGAGTCAAGACATTAAATAAACTTGAAAACATCTTGAATCATGCTTTATAGTAGTGCAAAACATGCCTGATACATTTAGTGCCAAAAGGCATTTGAACTGGTGCAGGGAGTATTCTTTCAAAGTACGAGTATAAAATGAAACATTACTTTCCCATTATCATTTCTTTGTAGAAAAAGGAATGTAATGATAATTTTTTACAAATAAACAAAAAATTAAACTTATAACTCTTAATATACTGATTACACAATTTTTATAATTTTTTTCCTACTTTAGAAATAATTTATAAATGATGTATTTAAACACTAAGTTATGTTTAAAAATTGAATATTTCATAAATATTTTATTTTTCAGCTGGCAATGTATGTTTTTCGCCTGGGCATAATGTGCTCTTTTTTGTCTGACACACTGGTCAATGGCCTCACTGCCGGAGCAGCAATTCATGTTTTTACATCACAGATTAAAGATTTGTTGGGAATGAAAGTTCATTCATTTTCAGGAAATTTTCAAATCATACGAGTAAGTAAGAATTTAAAAATTCAGGTTGGTTGAAATACTTATTTATTATTGAACAAACCTTCATTCATTATATTTTATAAATACTTGAGTGTCAGGTTTATTAAATGTAACTTGTGATACTTAATATGACTTCACTGCATTATAAATTATCATATATACTATTTGATGTTACAAATTGCTTTGTTTTTTTTTACTGTACATAAAACAATGGCATGACCAATGACATCTTAAATTTACTTCAATCTTTTGTTGGATTTTTTCCATATATAAAATCACATTCCTTTGCACCAAACCATAACTTCCTTGGTCTTCCTTTTTCTTATGTCTGACAGTCAGTAACTACTGTTGTTAACATTTGAATTAATGCCAAACAAATTGACTTAATGTTTTTTTTTATTTTTCAGACATATATTAATATTTTGGATAATCTTGACACAATAAACGTTGTCGCTTGCATGGTCTCACTCATCACTGTAATTGTTCTAGTAATCAACAATGAATTATTAAAGGTAATATTAAATTTTTAAAACAAATATTTATAAATTTTATGTAGGAAATAGTTTATTCACATCATTACTTTGCACATTTTTAATATATAACTTTTATCAAAAATGTTAAGGATGTTTAAACTTTCACAGATAGTTAATTTCTTATTATATTAAGAACTCTTAAATTTTAAAGCTGTGATTGTATATTTCATTATTCCAAGTATTTCTTCTCTGCTTTGCAAGGATTCACCAGGGAAAAATATATTAAATATATATTAATTATTTAAAACATTTAATATGGGCAAAAACATTATTATTACCAGAATATTCTACAAAAGAAAGACTACTGCAACAGGTGTGTAGCAGTCTTACTACTGAAGGTATAAAACAAACCACTAAAACATCATCACCCAAACAAGAATATAGGCTACAACAAAAGTTATTAGGATATGAAATTTAGATAACATATTTTAGTTAAACTTTATTCTTGTAGTTTGATGGATGTATTAGCTTATGCTGAATTTAAACGAATTTATATTTGTATCTGTGCTGTCTTGATAAGCCCTATAATTATGTAAATATATCTGTCATTAATTCTTAATTATGAAAATGAATTTAATACTGCAATATAATAGTATGTATGTATGTATGTATGTATGTATATATATATATATATATATATATATATATATATATATATATATATATATATATCTTATTATTTATATTAAAATTGTGTAAGCATTATATAAATAAATATTAAGTTGTCTACTTGATACATTTTGCACAAAATGTTTGTCAATGTGACAGCAATAATAAGTTTATGAATAGTTGTGTAAATAATAATTGTATTAGAATCATGTAACTAAGTTTAATTGTTATATTTTGCTTGAATGTTGACAGCCTTGGGTCAGCAAAAAATCAGTAATACCAGTTCCAATAGAACTTATAGCAGTTATAATTGGAACAGTTGCTGCTACATGTTTTGGAATTTCCGATAAATATAATCTAACTACAGTTGGCACTATTGCAGTCGGGTATGTCATGCAATTAAATTTTAATTTATCTGCTTCTTTTACATTTACAACTGAAAATATAATTGAGACAGTTAATGGTTCATTTCTCATTGTTAAGAAAATTTAATGGTGAAAAGTTTCAATAAGATTTACAGCTTGTTGGAACAAAACTATTGTGTTTTTTTATGTTCTGAACATAATAGGAACATTTTATAAAATAATTTATAAAACTTATACTAAAGTAATGGTCTATAAAATTTTATTTTGTTTGATTTATATTTTTACATTTTAAATATTCATTAATTTAAATACAAGGTAGTTCTAAAATTAAAAAATAAAAGAATAAAATGGTGAAATATATTTAAAATTAATTCTTTTGTTAAATATGTTTTGAAAAGTATGCCTATTAAAATTGAACTACCATCATTAAAATCCATTAGTTTTTATGTTGTAATTTTGTAATAGCCCATCTTTTGTTATATAATGTCAGCAGAATGGTTATGGTTGTTTCAACATGGAAAACAAACTACTTCTAATTGACTTGCATTGCAATTTTTGTTTAGATTACCTGAAATTACACCACCGCCATTATCTTTAGTTCCTGCAGTTGCAATGGACAGTTTAGTTATTGCTGTTATTGCATATATTATATCGATCTCTATGGCGTTGATATTTGCTCAAAAGCTTGGTTATGAAATCGATCCAAATCAAGAATTATTAGCACAGGTAAAATTACATTAGAGGCTGATTATATCATTGGATTATATTATTTAACTAATTATACAACTTTTATTATTACAAATAATTCTATAAGCAGGAAACTTAAGATGTATATATGTTCTATAATAACAAATTTTGAACAAACCAACATTTGTATTGATGTAAAAGGTCATGTCTTTTTTATAAGTTCTTTTAACATTTTAGACTGATATTTTTCTACAACTTTCCACAAATAAAATAGCTGTAATAATCAGCAAACAGGAAGAAGCATCAATTTTTATTTTACTCAATTATTTTTTATAAATCAATAATAAATTGCTTCTCTATAATAAACCATTATTAGTAGTACTCCCACAAAATAGATATAAAATTTTCCCTGTTATTTTAATATTTTTCAAACCATGACTAAATTTTACCTCAACATGAAGGATTGCTGTAACCCTGAGATAGAATGCAGTCCATTACAACTCTAACCTGTATAATATAGGTACTATTTTAGGTACTACTGTTGGATTATTCATGTGTTATGTTGTATGTCTTCATTAGTAAAATTAACATAATGTATATATTAAACAAATCTCACATTAACATCTAATTAATTTTATTTTACTGTGCATGATAATTTAAATCTACCAATAAAATAAAATTCTCTTCAAGGTCAACAAACACCACAGGACTCCTTATGTTATAAATATTAGTGTCATTGATGTTCTGTATTAAAACAAGTATACAATTAAATATATCTCTGCTGAAGCTGTACTGTGTATATGGTGTTCAAATTAAATTTTCTAATTAGTCAATTAACTGAATTTTAACAGTTTTTTAAATAGTTTTACAAAGCACAACTAAGCGAATTATTAAGTGACAAATAATAACAATAATAATAATACTAAAATCGTTAATTAACAATATGAAAGTTATAGTTCAATTTTATGTTTATGCAATTAAAACTAACTCTTTGTTGTTTTTTATTTAATTTCAGGGTGCAGGTAATTTACTTGGTTCTTGTTTTTCATGTTTACCATTTTCTGCTTCATTATCACGCAGTGTTATACAACAAACTGTTGGAGGGCGTACTCAGCTAACGAGTATTATTTCTGCTTGTATTTTAATTGGTGTTTTAACATCGTTTGCTCAGATTTTTGAAACCCTTCCAAGAGTAAGTAAAATATATAACATTAGTCTGATAAATAAAAACTGTCATTGACATTTTTTCTTTTAAAGTAAATAATTAAAATAATTATTCTTATTTGGTGATTAATATTTGCAAACATTACATGATAATTAATATTTTGAGATTTATCAGTTAATTATGACATCATTAGATAATTCATTTAGGAGTTACTTGTATTGATCTAGTTAAATCTACCAGATGAAATGCAAAACAAATTTAAATTATTGTTACTATTATTTATTGGTTTGTTTAAATTTTATACAGAGGGTTCACTTTTAAGTAATGCGCTAAAGAAAAGTGAGTGACAGTAAACTACATTTGTAAAAAAAATTGACTATAATGACACTGATCCTATCTAATTTCGATTCCAAGATATAAAAGTTTTCCTGGTTTTTTTTTAGGAAAAAACTTTTTTTACAAACTTAAAATGTTCAGATTTTTCATCACTTAATACAATGAACCCCCCCCCCATATACACAAATTACATTTAATGTTTTATAAGAAAAAACCAGTATTAGTTCATTTTTTGTTATTTTTAAATTTTACATAATTTTTTTACCAAATTAAAAATAGTGTACACAGTATTTTTATACTTCTTTAGACATACTTATGACAAAGTATGTCATAAGAAGTGTATAAAAAAACTACAATATATATATTTTTTTTTTTTTTTAACGTCCGACTATTGTGCACACTTGGGCTAATGCAGATGATGAGATGATTTATAGCTTATGAAATGCCAAGCCCTGGCTGGGAATTGAACCCGGGTCCTCGGGGTGAAAGCTCAGTACGCTATCAACTAGGCCACTGAGGCGGCTATATATATATATATATATATATATATATATATATATATATATATAATATATTTATATATATAAATTGTAAGTTTGACTATAATTTAAATATTGTGAATGATGTTACTTTTTCTTAACTTGGCTGGTTTTGTATAATTTGATAATGATTTTATAAACAAAACCTAAACTGGAAGCAAATTTGTTTTACATTGGAGATAATTTTCACGCTACTTTTTGTCTTTAGCAAAATATGTAGAACAAAGACTAAAACCAGTTAAATGATTTTTTTCAATAATAGTTCATTATAAGGGTCTGAACATAAAGAGAATGAATATTCTCAAATTTTGGTATAAATAATAATATGTATTATAAAAAATTATTGCTGCTGAAGGTGTTCAAATTTTATAAAAAAAACTATTGAGTGACTCAAACTCAAAAGGTTTTAACAGTGTCTTGACAAATAGATAAAAAGACAGTACCCATTGTTGAAATGTTGTCATTTTCCTGGAGAAAATGGTTTCCTGTGATCAATAGCTACAGTAACCATTTAGTTTACCAGCATTTTGGAATGTATTTTTTCAGAACAAATATTTACATTACTTGACCTCCTATATGAAGTTTTCATCCTCATTAATAACTTAAAAATATATATTGATGTCTTTGTTATGATTCTTTATAAATTAACAATTCTATTTTACAGTGTATACTGGCAAGTCTAATTATAGTTGCTCTGAAAGGGGTTTTGCTGCAAGTAAAAGACATAGTTCGTATCTGGAAACTCTCTGCGATGGATGGAATTGTATGGCTGGCTACATATTTGACAGTAATATTAGTAGAGATAGACATTGGTTTATTGGTTGGTGTAGTTATATCGAATCTATTTCTCTGCATTCGAGGAATGTTACCAAGGATATATATTTTAGCTCGATTAGCAAACACTGAAATTTATGTTGATCCTTTTAGGTTCAATAAGGTGAGCATAATACTGTATTATAGAACTTTTAACATAATATGCAATTCAGTTGTTTATCCTGTGATAGGCGGTAGTGATTTCAAAAATGTTAATACATAGTCTAAAAAAACTCATTAAGTTTAGTTACTTTTTGTTGTTTTTTTTTTTTTTTTATTTGTTTCATTGATCCTCTATCATTATTAGTCTAACTGGTATAAAATAGATTAAAAAATTTGCCACTCAAATAGGGGATTAAACAAATAATTTTATATCAATAATATCAGTATTGTTGTGAATGTATCAAGTATATATAAGAATATAGAGCTATCTAATTTTAGTTTTGTCTATTTAGATTTAAAACTGTTTTTTTTAAATCTAGAAACAATTTTAAAAGTTCTTAATACAAAGTAATACATAGTAGACAGTTTTTGGACAGTTCATGCACTTTTTATTTAAGTACAATTTTAGGTACAATAGATTTGAGGTAATCCATCATTTCCCCCAATATATACAGTAATCCATCTCTTATATTGTGTATATTTTGTACATTATTTTGCATAACGCGTCTTTGTAGTATTTGAAGAATTGGTACATTTGATTAGGTTTGCTTTTGTGAGTTACTGTACTCAACAATTCACTGTTACTGCATTGTCTTTCCTTAAGTATGTCAAGTATATACATGAATAGAAATGAACGACATGATATTGGTAGGCAAATTATTATATCTCATTAACAAGTTCTAAGGTTCCAGTTCCAGTTTTGGTTATGTTCAATAACCATGTTAAAAAATAATAAGATCTCACTTCTAATCTCTACATCACCAGCAAGAAGTAAGGCAATATAGTTACATTTTGTTGTAAAATACACACTGTTGTATTTTGGTGACTATATTGTAAGAACAATAGGGTAACTCACATAACAAGTTACAGTAATAACTATGTCAGGAATCAGGGATGTTGTTATTTAGTTTTGTTAGTATCTTGTAATGTTACATTACAAAATACACAATGGTTAATAAATTTACAAAATAGAAATGGAAAATCCATTTTACAGCAGTAGAATCATAAATCAAAAGTTACTTCTACAGTCCAAGAAAATCAGTAATATTTATAACTTATGTAGAAAAGGTAATTCTTAAAGTGTTGAGTTATTACTGAAAAAAAAGTGTGTATGGTATTTAATTTTAAATTTATCTCTTTATTTGTTTCACCCAACATTGGGGTACACTAAATCAATCACTTTTTAATGTTCCGTGCCTTCCTCGTAGCCCAGTATTGCTTCATTCATTGTGATCTTGCTTTTTTTCTTTGTCAGAGATTTGGATCATTCGCTTGGATTTGACTTTGCCTTGGAACCCTTGTTTCTTGTCCTTGGTTATTGTTTTGGCTGTTTTGTCCATGAGCATAGTGCCAGTGATTTGTAGTTCTGTTATATCTTCTCTAAACCAAAGTGGTTTGGTTCTTTTATTGTGAAAGTAGTCAAATATTTTTTTGGTTAGTCTATTTTTGTCCATTCGGAGGATGTACCCATAAAAATCAATTCTCCTTTTTCTTGTTGTGTCTGATAGTGTTTCAGTTTTTCGGTAAAGAGTTTCATTCCAGATGTGGAGTAATTGGTTGTTACGGAATTTGGGGCCTAAGATTTTCGTAATATCTTTCTTTCTTTGATCTCCAGCCTTTCAAGTGGGCCCTGGGTTGTGAGAGTTAATGTTTCAGCTGCATATAAGGCTTCTGGTTTAATTACCGTATGATAATGCCTTATTCCATGAGAGGGACTTCTTATTGTATGTGTCTTTGGTAAGTTGGAAGGCTAATTCAACTTTATTTCTCCTAGATTCCATAGCTTTTTTCTCTAGGGTGTTCCAGCTGATCCATTCCCCACGATATTTGAATTCTTTGACTATCTCAATGTATTGTTCTCCCACTTGAAGCTTTTTTGGTGGTTTTTGTATATTTGTCAATATATAAGTCTTTTCAAATGAAACTTTGAGACCCATTTTTTAACGCTTGCTTCTGGAGTTCAAGAGTCTGTTCCTTAGCTTCTTCCAATGTCTCAGCTAGTAAGGCCATGTCATCAGCAAAAGCCAAACAATTTACCTTAATGCCTTTGTTCTTAGTTCCTAGTCTGATTCCACTATGCATATTCACGTTCCACTCTCTAACTACTTTTTCCAGAGCACAATTAAATAACAATGGAGAGAGTCCATCTCCTTTTTGGACTCCTGTTTAAATCTCAAAAGAGGTGGAAAGTTCTCCCATGAATTGAACCTTGGAGAATGTATTAGTTAATGTTTCCCTGATAAGATTTGTGGTTTTGTTATCAAGGTCTAGTTCCTTCAGAACTGAGAATAAGGATTCCCTATCTATAGAGTCATATGCTTTTTGAAAGTCAATAAAAGTGATAACATACCATTTAGCCCTTGACTTTTGGTAGTTCATGATGTGTTTGAGGTTAAGGATTTGTTCCTGACAGGATCTCCTTTTCCAGAAACCCGCCTGGTATTCTCCAAGTTGATGGTCTAATTGAGGTTCTGCCCTATGTAGTAGGACTATTAAGAATATCTTGTATGTTACGTCAAGGAAAGATAACCCTCTGTAGTTGTTAGGGTCAGATTTGGATCCTTTCTTATGAAGTGGATATATGAGGGCTGTCTTCCAATCATGGGGGATTCTTTCACTTATCCAAATTTCTTCAAGGATGTTTCTGAGACACTGTATAGCACTTTCGTTGACATTTTTCCAAAGTTCAGCTGTGATTTGATTTTCTCCCGAAGCCTCATAATTCTTGAGATTCGATATTATTTATTGGAGTTCCTCGACTGTTGGAGGTTTTGAGTCAGGTTTAGTTGATGGAGATATATGAAGGTCCATCTTTAATGATGGTTCCTCACAATTAAGGAGATTTCTGAAATATTCTGCCAATATTCTACAAATTTAAATTAAATTAAAATTTATATTATAAAAAACTCTATTTTTCCTTTAATTTTCCACTAATCCATCATTTTTGATAATCTGAAATAGCAACTGTGTGATATACTGGGTTACTGCGAGACTACTTTATATTAAATGCAACAAGCCGTTGTTGTAAAATTAGATACAGTAATTTAACAAGATCATTTGACTAAACCCTGTTAAGGATTTTAACTCTTCAACTGTCATTTGGGTTATAACCCATACCTTTACTTTCAAACAGATTATAACCCTCTTGAAAACATCAGGTCCCTAACAAGTTGTTTTAATTGTAATACAAAAAGTCTACTTAAATTTAACTTCATTGATAATAAAACAATATTTATTTATCTTAATAAAAATCATGTATGTATTTGGTGGTTTATTAAGAAAAAATTTTTTAAATGGAATAATTTGTAATTAATTCTAATTTATGTTTTGACCTTGGTTTTTTTTCAGGTTGAAGAAATTACTGGTGTCTGTATTATCCATTACAGTGGAAGTTTGAATTTTATAAATCAAAGGTATTTCAAGCAACAAGTGTGCAAATTAGTGGACAGATTTCCAAAAAAAGAATTAATCAAATCAAATTTAGCAACAGCAAAAGTAACACCGATTGATATTTACAGTAAACAGGTAAGATAAGTTAAAATATAATACAATTTTTTAATTAGGTTTTATTGTTATTATTATTTAGTCTTTATTACTATTTCCATGTCTGAATTATGTTATTATTCGTTATCCTTGTTTCTTGTCTGCTACATGTGCCAAAATGCCCTTTACACATGCCCTTACACTGGAAGATTCGTTTATTTTTGTTTATTTATTTATTTTGTTATATGTACAGTAAATGAACTTGATTAAACCAAAACCTGAGTTATCTGAAACCCATTTGGAACCATAAAACCCTTAAAAAAATGATGGGGAATAAATAAAATGTACAGGAATATAAGGGCGAGATCGCTCTGCTAGCAAAGAGGTAAACTCCTTCCTGACCTTTAGGTAACTTTCCCTGCCATTAACTCCCTTGTATAAATATAGCTAACCTTCCAATTTGCACCCCCATGTCACAATACTGCTTTAGTCACTAGATGTCAATACAAAAGTATGGATCTTGCTTTAGATTTCACTAAAATTTGTTGAACAATGCAGCGAGTCAAAACTGGCTGACATTCTTCTAATGAAAAATTGTGATACATCGCTGCTTGAAAATATTGCAAGGAACAAAAGAAACAAACAATATATATCTACTGTACTTATATATCTTAAGTACAGTAGATAGGTATGCTGTAGTGAATTTAACTGGTTAATAATAGAGTTTATTTATGTAAACCAAAAAATGTAGCTTTTTACTTTAATAAAGAACATAAGTAGTGTATAGCCTTTAATAATGCATTTGACCTTCAAAATATCTTACAAAAAAGTATTATGTGTATATGGCTTATCAAAAAAAAAAAAAAAAAAAAAAAAAAAAAAAAAAAAAAAAAAAAAAAAAATTATTACCTGTGTCAGTTTCCCCTTATTTTGGTCAATCAGTGTTGTACTGTACTTTCATTTCATTTAAACTGGATGAAACATTTTTAATACTTTCTATAATCATCCTTTTGTACTTTTAAAATAGAACTAGTGTACTAGAATAATTAAGATTCTTACATATCTCAGCATACACATAGAAACCCATCATCTTCATTTTTCATTACTGTTCTTTTTTTGTAATGAATTAATTAATTTTATTATTAATTCTTTTTGTCTTTTCCATTTATCTATAATTTTATGTAATGAAGGATTCTAACTTACTGTTTCAGACAGAGTACATAATCCTGGACCTATGTGGTGTGCTGTACACAGATCCTTCAGGGGCTCTTGCTTTACTCTCTATTGTACAGGACTTCTCACAGATTTCCATCCGTACTTTACTTGCTGGTACACCAGGTAAAAGAAATAAAAGTATATATAAGTACAGATTGTGATATGAAATCAAACCACAATAAGCAGTATTAATACATTACAGTCTATTTTGCCATTCATAATTTTATACTATTTAAAAAATAAAATAGAGTTTTGAGTAATTGTCACCATTTTAACTGTCACTTTCTATTTACCGTTAGGTTACTTCTGCTTTCTTACATTTTTAAATAGTCTTCCATAGCAATTAAGTTTTAATAAACAATGAAATTAATATTCTAGACAAAATAAAACAGTGTAACTGGACATGAGTTATTTATAGCACAGGCGATTGCAGCTGACACTAATTGTTACCCTAAGCAAATATTGATAATCAAAAAGTAACCAATCCTATATCATCTAGTGGAATGAGATAGAAACACTTAAAATAGTGTCAGCGAATTCCAAAGTTGTATGAATGTTTTTATTGAATCATAAACTATTTCACATTATTTTCAATAATACCATTCAACATATGAGGTGTGTTCAGAAACTAACAAGAATTTTTAAATTTCGTGGGCTTGGAGAGTCTGATTGTCAAACATTTTTTTTATTATGTTGGTATATATGCCCTTGAAGTATGATAAAACTTTCAGCTGTTTTCATTGTTCACTTTGTCTGTGACAGCCACTAAGGTTAGACATGTTTTTATGAGCTCGGCGATTTTCGTTTGTTAAAAGAAATGGATCAAAAAATTTGTATCAAATTTTGTGTAAAAAATGGAATAAAGTGTAACAAAGCGTGTGAAATGTTAACAAAGGCCTATGGTGGGGCCATAGTTTTACAGCCGTAGATGACATTAAAAGCTCATCACTGAAAGAACTAAAGGCTATCTCAAAGATCGAGTTTGAGAAGTGTTTCGAGGATTGGAAGAAGAGCTGGCACAAGTGCATAATCTCCAATTGGGACTATTTTGAAGGTGACAACATCAATGTAGAAGAATAAATAAATATTTTGATCAAAAAATTAAAATTCTCGTTACTTTCTGAACAGACCTCGTATAAGTTGATCACACAACAGTCAGGTGATTACTCTAAGTGGTGCCTGTGGTGCTTTCATATGTTATGTGAATACTTGTCAAAAAGTTAAGTACAGTGTTAGGAATTCGGTATCTCCCTAACTCGGGTTCTCTAAAGAATGAACTATTGGTGTTTTAAAAAAGCCTTTTAATATTTTTAATTATATTAAATTATTCTTATGTTGTTATGGCTAGAATTACAGTTGATAACAACTCCAAGAATAAACACTATTGTATTATTCTATCAAAATGTTCCTCTGAAATATGTCCCAAAATCCTCTCTGGAAACCCATACCCCAATTTGTTTAAGCCAAAAAAAGAAAAGGGAAAGAAGTGTATGCAAAAACTGTCTACTTACTTAAGATTGCTGATTCATTGTTCTCCAACACCACCTGATTGGAATATTCTTGGAGTACTTTCTGACTCACAGTTGTCCTACAGCCCTTCAGTCTCCCTCAGAATCGACTGACCACGACCTACTTCTTCCCCAAGCTTTTATTTAAACTGCTGTTCTTTTGTTTATTGCAACAGACAGTATGTCAGCAGTTTTGTAATTTTACGGTGTCTTTGTCAATAGTGTTCATTCTTTGGTTGTGATCTCTTTATAGTATTTAAAACTAATTTAAAATTACAAATTTTGTTATTCCTAACAATACCGGGTCTTCATTGAATGTTGTTTCCAATGTCAAAACCTGGTCTTCTACACCAGTGGGGTTTATATTGGTGGATAGTCTTTGCTGGGTAGGGAAAGTATAATATTATCAACGTTAACCCTGAAATCCATATGATAAGAAATAGTGGCAGGAAGGAAGTGCAGTCCACCACATCTGGTCATGTTTTTGACAGTTCGACTGAATGTAGGGCATCTCCTTCTGTGTGGTTATAGATGCACACAGAAAGCAGGGGTAGTTAGAGTCCAGTTCTTATACAGGATATGTGATACTTTCTGGAACTTAGGATAGCGTTGTGATACTAACAGTTTGATTAATAGGGATGTCAGTATTGTCTAGGAAATAGGAAAAATGTGGTTTATATGATGTTCAAGGTACTGGGTGTAGGATTTGTAATGGCATAAAAAGTTACCTTTGTGATTATAGGCCTCTACCATTGTTTATTAATTTTTAATTATTTGAAAAAAAAAATTGTTAAATTGCTTTAAAAATCTTCTCTTTTTTAATTTCCAGATAATGTTTATGATGCTCTAAAGAAATGTGGATTATTTGACAACAACTTGTTAACATGTTTTCCTACAGTCCACGATGCAGTTACTTATGCAGAAAATAACAGGTTACTTCCTCCTCAAAATACAAGACTTTAAGCCATTGTAAGGTATTCAATATTTATGTATGTATATATATGAATGAAGTGTATTTATTTGTATTTGTAACTGGAAAAGTTTAAGTATAAAATGTATAAGTATTACTTTTATTTAGTATAGGTAACATAAAACAATTTTTTAAATTCTTATTTATATTAAATCTTAAATAACATTTAAGAACAAGAACACATAAATACACGTGTATGTATTTAATATGGGGCTTAGAAATGTAATAATTATTTTTGATTTACTGATGTTTTTACGTTATTATATCTACTATATACATACACTCGAATTTGATTTTCTACTTTTTGCTCATTTTTAAATAAAAAATGAGGGTTAAAGTATAGCTTAGTAACTAATTACTTGTAAATTTATAGTTTAAAATTTATAGTTTTATAATTTTATTTATAGTTTTATGAAAGAACTATAAATTGTTTAAATAAAACTATGAAACATTATAAATAACAATAAAAATAGTTTTTTATAATAATATGAAACACTATAAATATATAAAAAAACTATAACTATAAAACTGTAAAAAAAACTACAAAACTATAAGTAGCTAAAACTATAGTTTTATGAAAAAACTATAAATAAAAAATTATGAAAAAACCATTAATTTCTTTTAAAAGACACACAACTACATGAAAATACTCTATTATTAAAAATGATCAGTGTTCACTTAATATGTATATGGAACACTAGCATCAATATTAAGTTTCTAATTATATGATTAAAAAAACATGCATTGTGTAATTTTTAAATCATTTTTAATGTTTTTATTTGTACACATTTTTATTTTCCTGACACCAGTAAATCATTAAAAGCATAAACATTTATAAGTAGTTTGGAAGAAAAAAAAAAAAATGTAGGCTTATATCATGTTACTATTCTCTCATGTAAAACAAATATGGTACAGACACAGTATAATACACCTTATACATTATAAATAAATAAATAAATAAATAAATAAATAAATAAATAAAAATTAGGCTACATCACTGTAAAAGGTATAATAATAACTAAAATTACAAATATGTAATTTAAAGACTCATAGGGGAATGTATATAATTGGTAAAGCAGTAGAACCTATAAAAATTCCATATTAGTTAAATATTAAATATTATATTAATTTTTGTAATGTATAATCACCTGTATCATTAATAAAGTAGCTAAGAGTAGTTCTCTTGAAATTTGATTAGTTATTATTAATGTATCTGTGATAAAATTAAAATTAATACCTGTTATATAGGATTGGAAATTGTATATTTGTAAATTTTGTTTAGAAATGTCCTTTTGTTGAATTATATATTTAGCTGACCTTGAATATTTAAAAGAGAGTTTAGTTAGGTCTTGAATTGAAAAACTCGTTAGGTGGAAAACTTCTTATAATTTTGGTTTTTTGCTAACTTACATGCTGTACTTTCTTTTTAAATTTGAAATACAAACTGATGTTTTGTCTTTATATTTATGAGAATGCCTTTATATTTCCATAATTTTGGTTTTTATCAACTATTTTGTATTTGAAATTTGATAAAAATTGTGATCACTGTGTTTGTTTTATGACAAGTTATTGCAATTCTTGACAAAATTCAGGTACATGTCTTATTTGAATTATATTTCAATAATGTAAGTCTTCCAATAATGCATGTAGCCCATATTGATATACAGTGTGACAGTGTGATAAACAGTTATGGAAATGGTCTGATTGTTCCTAATCACAGTAATTACAAGTTTGAAACAAATATTACAAGTTTTCAGATATAAAAGTTCAAAGTTTTTTAAAATTTTGTTATACAATCTTAGGTAAACTACGTAAAATTTCATAAGCATAAAAACAATTTTAAAAGTTCTTCTTTTCGGTAATTTATTAATGTGTTAAAAACC
The DNA here is from genome assembly GCA_022606455.1 of Callitettix versicolor. NCBI lineage: Eukaryota > Metazoa > Arthropoda > Insecta > Hemiptera > Cercopidae > Callitettix > Callitettix versicolor. Next base: position 91,144,612 of record CM040189.1, read on the forward strand.
CTAAAGTTCTATTTTAATAAAGCATTTTTTCCTAACAATCCTTTTTATAATCCATACAATAATAATAAAACAACAGAATAATTTTACTCTGAGTCAGTACAATTGATCTTTATACTGACTCAAAATAAACAAATTAAAACAAAATTCAAAATTTTAAAAGTTTTTGAAGGTTTCAAGGTAGGTCTATGACAAGATTGGAACTAAAATTTTGTTAGGAAATTCTTGTAATTGTCATGCCCTACTCAAAATATGTAATAAAGTAACATCATTTTATATAGAAATTGTATATATTTTGTTGATTTTTTGAAAGACTTTATGTAAAGTTACACTTTTGAGTTATCTCTAAGGTATCCAAAGCCAAAAACTTTAAAATGAGAAATTTGTTATTTTTTTCTTTCTTATAGATTATTAACACACTGTTTCCAAACTAATATGTAATTACTATTCACACCATTTTCATTTATACTGTCGTTAATTTATTTAAATAATGTGTATAGAATAGAATTTATTTTTAGTTTATCCATAATTTATTTAACATATATTATCTGCAATCTATTAGTTATTGTTAATAATTATTAAATTACCTATTTTTTTTACCAATTCTTGTAGTATTTTGATGTTTTATTTTTATTACTTAAGACATTATTTTAGTAACATTCTTAACCCTTATTGAACTTATAATAATAATGTATTACACTTTTCTAAGATATTTCATAATAATTACAGTATATTCTTTCTAACACAGGTTTTTATCTTTTTTACAATTTGGTTATTAGTTACACTACTTAATTTCTTAGTAACTACCAAATGCCAAGAGTCATTGGTCATTAGTTTTCTTTTATATTTTGGTTGTTTCCACCTTCAAGTCTAGTACAAACAAAGCTTGGCTTGGATTGTTGTTAATGGAATTTGTTCAGAAAAAGCAAATTTAGATCAATATATGTCAAATCACACCATTTCAAATTAAAATGTTACTGACAAAATATTTTCTCCAAAAGTTGTAATGTACTATGAAAGTTGAACCAACAAATAGTATGCTCTAAAGTTCAAAATATGCTGACAAAGTGATATAAAATAGTTGAAAATACTCAAAAATAGTGTAGGCCTATGCTGAGTTTTGCCTCTGATTATAGCATAACTTTGTGTAAACAAATTTTTAGATAAATTTTGTCAGCAACCATCATTAAATGGATTTATTTACTTTTTTGAAAAATTGATTTTTAAAACTAAACAAACATTGAAAATCAATAACGTAACATCCACTCTAAGATTGTATAATTAATTATAAATCATTAACAGACTATTTTAATATAAAATCAAAATGCCATATGTGATTTCTTCTAAAACATGGGAAAGGGTTTTTATTGTTATGCTGAGTATACAAAGAAAGGCCAATACAACTTTAAAAGACTTTTAAGAAGGAAAATAACCAGTATCATGTTCATAATAAATACATATTCTAGGTTTATATCAAATACATAATTTTAATTACACAATAACGTAGTCAACTCTTTTTTATACAATCTTTTCAAAACTGTTAAAATTTTGTTCTGATAAACTAATTATATATATATATATATATATATATATATATATATATATATATATATATATATATATAATTAGTTACCTTTGAAATGTTGCAAAATTATGTTCTACATAAACAACTATTTGAGTACAAATTAAAGAAAACGGTGTATTGAAATTTCATCTTTAAGGACTTGTCAGTCTTATCTTATGACATAGCACGTAGTACAAAACTGATTTTAATATTAATGACTACAATGTTGCAAAAGCCTGAAGTATTTTATTTTTTGTCACTTTTTATCTTTGTTTATTACTTGTGCTTGTATAAATGTATATCTTTATTTTTATTATTGTAGTTATTACCTAAGAATATAAAACAGTAATCCACGATGAAGTTAATTTTTAAACTTAAATACTGTTTTTAACAATTAAAAAATATCAGTTAAAACTTTCATAGTTTTCATTTTAAATGTGGAAATTTCTTTTATTAATTAAAAAATAATACTTTAAGTAAACATCTGCTATACTTATTTTTATTTTATTTGTAAAATAATTATTAATGGGTATGTAATTACATTATAAGACTATCTTATAGTATTTATTATAGCATTTTATTAGATATTTATTTAATAATATACTAATTTATATTATTGTAAAAAATCTGTGATTAAAATGTGATTATTTTGTTTTCAGTGTTTTTTTTTATAAGGAACCTTATATTTTTTAAATACATTTTTTTTAGAGTACCCTCTTACTTACGTTGAGTGAAATAAAAATGCTTTTAAATTAAGGAGAAATATTAAATATAAGAAGTAGAAAAAAGGAATTCATAAAAACATATGTAATCTGTTCTGTCATCGTAGATGAAACAAATATATATTAATCCATGTTAGCTTTGTTGGAATATATTTTATAAGACTCTTACTACTATACTATGATTTTTAAAATTCTCTACACCTTCAAGTGTTATTTGACTAATTTAAATATGCATATTAAACTTGCTATTACACTTAGTTTATACTTATCCTAACATTTTGGAATGACTAAAATCCTTTTTTTTTTACTACCGTAACACAGAAATACACAAAGAAAATTATAATATTCTGTTTTTCCATCCTGAGGAAGGACGGTCTATTTTAAACTGTCTATTAAAATCAAAATTTGTCCTTTTTATTTAAATTTCATTTTCAGTAATTTAATTACCTAAATATATTATCATGTACTAGCTAGTATTTATTAAAAAAGAAGAAAAAACATTAAGAATACTAGGAAAGTTTCTGTATGCAAAAAATTATAAATGCATATTAGAGGGAGGGAGTAATGACCCGCCCCCTAAACAATACCGTATTTATGCATTTTTGACTTGTTCAAAATTAAACTATAAAAAGCAAGAATACAATTTTATATTTTTAATAATAATAAAATTGTTTACTGTTCAATGTTCAGTGTGGCACATATAATATAATCAACAGACCACTGCAGAGCTGTGACCAAGTCCAGCATAGATTTTGAGGAATCATAGGCAGTACAGGTAGTTGCACAGAAATAAATGAAGAAGACAATTATCTTAACCCTGCTGCACCATTCTGCAATCTTACTTATATTCCCAACTTTACTTATATCTCCCCCCCACCTGTTACTCTTCATGAATGGGTACAGTCACAGTCCATTTAACATAATACAGCTTCATTGTATAAGCTCAATTTTTATTTATTTTTACCTGGACGTAAGTGTACTAAGTGCTTGACTATGCAGTGGGTAGGGTAAGGAGGATCATTCATATATGTCACCTGCAGTTCATTAAGATTAAGATTATTATTACTAGAGGAAGGTATAGTTCAACCCCAGGCACTGCAATCAACTGACCTATTATGCAACTTACCTCTTAAAATACCTAGTTCAGCAGATTAGTGCTCCTAATAAGTTCCAACAATCTACTGACTAGCTCACTCTGCTGAAGATCCCTAGGATCTTGGAAACAAAAAACCCCTAACCTCCTACTAGCAAGAGCCTCACAATCATAAATTATGTGACCTGCAGTTTCCTCCTCCTTCCTGCACAATCTACACACAGTTTCTCCGTGGTATACACCTATCCTGTTCATGTGCACCCTCAGACCACAGTGCCCTATGAGCCCCATGATCCTCCTGAGTTGTGCTCTGCCCAGGATATCTGCTGCCCCCTTGAGTCCTCCAAAAGGAACTTTTCTTAGAGACGTTTACTATGGGAATGCCCATGAAGGTTGTCCCATCTTACCTGGTGTTGACTTGTAATCCATCTGTTTATAGCGGACCTGGCCAACGATAGAGAAATCCCTAAAGCCGGCTCAGTTCCAATAAACTCGGATGCAGATCAAGTCCAACCAGTCGGTCTGCCTCCTCATTACCCTCAACTCCCCTATGCCCCGGAACCCAGTGAAGAGTTACCCGGTTATCCCGGGACAGAACATCAAGGTTCTTCCATGCTCCCAGACCAGCTTGGACTGCATTATAGAACCTGCAAGTGCTTTTATTGCTGCCTGACTATTGGTATGAATATGAATACGTGTCTTCTTGAAGCCCCGATCCAAGCTCTCCTGAACACAGTCATTAATGGCCATCACTTCAGCCTGAAATACTGTTGTATGCTGTCCCAGGGTAATTACTTTCTTTAACCCAGGTCTCAGATTGTACACCCCAGCACCAGTGCCTGACGTTGTCTTGGAGCCATCTGTATACCATACTATGTCTGCAGGTTTTTCCAACACACAATCTCTCCCTTCAAAGGCCAAGTTGACATCAAAGGGTCTAAATACTATGTGCCGTTTAACCATCTGATCAGTCCCCATCATCAAGATTGGGTCAAAGATCTTGTCTGTGATTCTAGCATGCCCGTAAATAGAGGGCAGCCAGCCACCAACACCCTGCAGTCTGTAAGCTGCTTTACGTGCCTCCCACATGACAAAAAGGTCAATAGGGGGAAATCCAAGAATGATCTCCATGGCTGCCATTGGCGCAGTGTCCATACAGCCAGTGATACACAGGCAGACCAACCTCTGCAAATTAGTCAGAGACTCTCTGGCCCCCTCTGCTCGACCTTAGTCCACAGCACCATAGCACACCATAGGTCTAATGATCCCAGTATAGATAAACTTCTTCATTCCTAGTCTCAGTCCCCATATTTTGCAAACCATTCTTCTAACTGCCATTAAAGACTTATTGGCTTTCCCCATGATACGCCCCAGATGAGCATTCCAGGTTAACTTAGTGTCCAATACCAAGCCTAGATACTTCACCTCTTTGCAACTGGAATTGTCTCCCCAAAGAGCTTCAGTCCTCCTAAATGCGGGGTAATCGTCTTTCTAGTAATAGGAACCAGAGTAGTTTTCCTGGGATTAACCCCTCCTGACTACACCAGGTTTCCACCAGTGATAAGACTCTCTTCATGAGATCTACCACTGTGTTACCATGCCTCCCCCAAATTAGCACCACTAAATCTTCGGCATATCCTTGGGTATAGCATCCCTCTGACAAGAGAAGATTCAGGAGTAAGTCCACCACCAGGTTCCATAAGAGAGGGGACAAAATACCCCTCTGCGGACAGCCCCTGACAACCTCCACCTCCACCTCTTCTCCTAGAGCTTTAGGAGACCATGCTTTAGGAGAACTGACCTCCCATGCAACATGTCCCCCACCCAGCCACACACAGTATTATCCACCCCGCATCTTGACAGGGCACGAAGCATTGAAGCATGTGAAGTGTTGTCAAAAGCTCCCTCAATATCTATAAAGACACCGAGGGCGTATTCTTTGGTCTCTAGAGTCCCTTCCAATCTGTGAACCAAATTATGAAGTGCACTCTCGCAACCTTTCCTTGATTGATGGGCATATTGACTGACATGTAGAGGAATCATGACCCCTCTGACATATCTATTTACCAATTTCTCTAATGTCTTCAGAAAGAACGAAGTCAAACTGATTGGCCTAAAAGCCTTAGGGTCAGCATAAGATGCTCGCCCCGGCTTAAGAATAAAGACTACACAGGCCGCTTTCCACCCCAGAGGTACATACCTAGTGGCTATGCTAACCCGGTACAATCTGCACAGAATAACAGCAATAGGCTCTCCTCCATGCTGCAATAGTGATGGACCATCAGGACCAGGTGACTTGAATGAGTGAAAGGTATTAATGGCCCATCTCACCTTATCCAAGTCCACAACTTGGTTTGCGATTTTCCAAACTCCCCTACTAGGCTTCCTATAGGGAACATCAGACACTCACTCTCTTCCTACATCCCTGTCCACAGAGTCAGGAAAGTGTTCCCTGAGTAGGACTTCCAAGGTGTCCTTCCCAGTTGTTCTATACTCCCCATTAGGACCAACAAGGGTCCCCATAGGGTTCAAAGGGTCCACGGCTAGGACCTTGTGAAGTACAATGCCCCCTGAGAAGTACGACTAACCTCCCCACAGAACTTCCTTTACGAGTCCAGTCTCGCTCTTTTTTAATGCCTTATTATACTCGGTCAGGGTCTGCCTATAGGCCTCCCACTTACTGTAGCGCTTGGCCGCATTGAACAGCCTTCTAACCTGTCCACTTTGTTCAGAAAGTTCGTGGGTCCACCATTTAACATTAACCCCAGCAACCTTCTTCGTAAGGGGACAATTCTCATGAAAGGAGTCTGTAACTATCTCCGCCAATCTTCCAGCTGCATACTCTAATTCATGCGAATTATTTATCAGCCTCTTAATATCCCTAAGGTCAGCCCTAAGCTTTGCTTCATAGGCCCCCCCATCTAGTATTCCTAGGATTTCGATAAGTATTTACTGATCTATTTATCACCCCAAGATCCATGACGATATGCCTATGATCCAACATAGACGACTCTTTAGACACACGCTACATACCCAATGCAGCGTGCACGCCCTTCGTCCCCAGGGTAAGATCTAAAACCTCACTTCTAGCCTTCGTTATGAAGGTAGGTGTATTACCTTAATTGAAAATATAAAGATTATGAGCTACAATAAAGGAAAGCAACTGCTTACCTCTAAATTTGGTGTTACTGCTAACCCACACCGCATGATGTGCGTTGACATCTGCTCCAACAAGCAGCTCAACTGCTCCATCACTACAGTGCTCCACCACTCTTCTAAAGCTGATGAGTGGGAAGCTATCAATTTCCTCGTGTGGGAAGTAAGTAGAGGTCATGACAACCCTTCTGCTCCTAGATTCCACATGTAGCTCTGTACTAACTGCAGTAAAATCCCTGGAACATAAAGAAGACAACACAAGTATTTAAATATTATTCCTAACAACTATGCAGGTCCTAACAACTATTCCTAGCGGCTGATCGGTCATATATGAACTTACCTCAGCCTATGATCAACCCTGCTATTCTGCCTCCCGTCACCCATGGTTCTTGAACCAAGGCAAGGTCGGCTTCACCCTGCTCAAACATCCTCCGTAAGATAGCAGTTGCTGTCTTACTGTGATGGAAGTTGACTTGAACAACTCTCATCCTTTTTGGGGGGAAGAGATAGCTGCTGCCTTTTCTCTCTGCATTCGGCGGCTTTGCGCTTCTGAAGGACATTTGACAGCCCTGTTGTCTCCTAGGTCCACCTTTGCAGATCCCCCAGAAACATAACTACCATTAGAAACAGACACAGTAGGTCTGCCTAGCAGCCCCACAGTCGGCTCCAATACAACACTGGTGGATTCAACAGGATTGAGTCCAACCCCAGTATCTTCCTTTCCCAAACTCCCACTCCCCAGGTCCACTCCTAAAAGTTCCCCAAGGTGTGTATTAGTTAATTTTGATTGTTGAGTATCCATAAATGGTCCCACGATCAGCTAGGGAAAAAGAGGTCCACCCATGCAGAGCCCGGAATGCATAGGTAAGGCTAATTGGTCGCCCGGTATCCAGAGTTCGCATACTAAAAGCTAAGCTCCCCCTTAGCCATGCAGCCCTCGGCGTATGTTGTTCCACCTTAGCTTGGGATTCCCTAAATGTTACTGTGAGTATAAAGTGTTAAAGTTGTAAGTGTAAGTGTGTGTTAGACTCGGGTACCGCGAGGGACGTCTAAATTCTCTCAATAGGTGCAGCTAGTCTGCACCCCCCTGCGGGGACCTGCAGTTCATGCTAAATGCTTCATCTATGATTTGAAATTTTCAGTTAACAGGCTTTGTGCTTATGTGTTCCACTGTTAAATAATAGCAGTTTCAAAGTTTTTACTGCTGAAGCTTGATTTTTTCATTGGTTTTGAAGTAATCAAGTCCACAAGGGGCTACAAACACATATTTCTGACCCATCAGCCCAGACATCAAGTTCTGACTTTGCTTCCAGTATAGAGTATTATGTTAAAGAAGAAGAAGAATGTTGACAATTTTGTGAAAGCAAAGTTTTTACAACAACATTAGTTGCCCCCAGGAAACTATTTATTTCTTTATTGTGTAGTCAACAAAAAAGGAAAACAAACTAAAAAGTATGTCCAAAGATTGCACTTCGATAAATTCCACTGGCTGGCATTGTCTCATAAATACCCAAGGTGTATACTGCAAATATTGTTCCTTTTTTGGAAAAAACAAGAAAACACTCACTTAGGACAATTTGTTACAGAGCCATTAAAATCATTTGATAATCTCCTTGGCAAGAAAGATACTCCGATCAAACTAAAGAATAGTTAGTACCACAAGGCCGCAATTAAGTTGGGAAAAATATTTTTAGTAACTTATCACAAACCTGTCTTAAAAGTTGTAAATTTAGTCAATAACAAATACAAGCCTAAATAGAACAAAATTGTCAGTGTATGCAACTCATTGTGAGTACAATTATACTTTGTGGGCAACAAAACTTACATTTTCGAAGACACAGGGATGACAGTTCTCTTTTACTTCAGGAAATGAGGAAAATAATCAAAGTATAGTTTCAATCAATGATGGAAACTTTAGAGTGTTGTTGTGATTCAGAGTTAAAAATGGCAATAAGTTTTGTAAAAGAATATTTAGAATGTTTTATGCTAAGTCAACGCAAAATGATATAGTAAATGTCTTCGGGGAAGAAATCCAGCAAGTACTTTTAAGCCAAGTAAAAGAAGCTGGCATTTTTCAATATTTTTTTATGAAACTATGGATATTTCACATGCTTCACAGCTTAGCTTTAGTATCTGATACATGTTTAACAATCAGAGAGAACTTAATCACTTTTTGCGATACATATGCCTCAATCCATAATGAACATATATAAAGTCTAATGGCGTTTGTCAGGAGAATCCTTCACACACATTAATGAAGATTTATTAAAAAACTTTAAAATCAACCTCAAAAACTGTGGTGGAGTAGGAGCTAATAGTTGTTTTACCATGACATCAGTAATAAAGGGAGCTACAAATGAATTAATGAAAAAAGCTGTATATGCTAAAAGACGTCCATGCAGTAACCATGCTTTGAACAACTCTTAGCAAAGTCCTCTTAATATCAGACCTTGCATGAACTCTACAGCAACGATTAAAAAATTTATATCTTTTTCAAACTCTTCAGCAAAAAGGCAGTTGTTTATACAGAAAAACAATGGTGGTCCCTTCAAGGATTTTGTTAAACTTGCTTGGTAAAGTGACATGACAGATATCTTCAGTTTCAGGGAGATTTCCTTGTGGAGAAATCCAATGCTCTGCTAAATATTAATTACTCAGAGGCAAGACAGTAATACTGCAGGTGAAGCTAACTGTTTATACCAGTCTCTCTATAATTCAGAGTTGCTTGTGGCTTCAGTTTGTCTCTTTGTTGGTAAGTAAGATATTAGTTAAGTATTATGCCTGCAATTAAAATGACATAATAAGTTTTCTCAAGAAAAATATTATTAATTGGATAATTATTGTCTGTAAAAGATTAAAATACCAAAAATAAATTATGCTCCCAGTTTTTCTTTGGATGAAAATATACTAAATATGTTTAGTTTAAATTTTTCTGAGCATTATATTTTTGTTTGTGACACCTAAACATGTTCTATCCTATTATTCTACAAGTACCATGCACTGTAGAGGCTAATTTCGTAATTAACTACAAATCTTTCCATAAGAATCTGAACTAGATAAATGTGTAAACTTCTGGGATGTATATTCAAAGCGACAGTTGTTCTGAAATGATATAAAGAAGCTTTCATATTTAAGAAAAATTTTCTTTTACATATTGTAAATGATGTCCCCCTCTCCATATCCAATCATAAAGTTGGATCCACCCTTCAAATACAGAAAATAATTCCAATGGAGATGTTTACAAAAAGTCTATATAAGGGGTTTTTCATAAAGTGTCATGTATTTAAAGAACACATGCCAAATTTCATTTAAATCATTTAATTTATTTAATGAGAATTAAAACTCTTGAAAGTAAACCCCCTTTTTTCAGGGAACTAACAAAAAAAATCCCATCAAAAACAAACTCAATTTCTTTATGATCTCCACAATTTTTATTCAGGCTACTTCATTTTACAGAAGATAAATAAAAACTATTACACCATATCTATTTAATAGCAAAAGGTTTTTTGTTAAAATAAACTACAATCAAGTTATAAAGCTTCTTTTTGCAATTAGAAACAAATACACAAAAATTTAGATTTTCTCCTAAATTACAAAAATATTTTTAAAAAAACAAATTCTATGCACAAAATATTTAATCAAATCTGTATTATATTTAACAATTAAGGTTAATAAAATCATATTGCTCCTGATTGAGGTTTGCCAAGTTAGTCCTACCAAAGAGCCAATTAGTTATTTACGTACAGACATATTCTAAAACAGAATGATTAGTCTTTCAACAGATGACTTTTTGGCTTTAAAGTTTCACTACATAAATTCTTTGTTCTTGCTTCTTTGTTTTTGTCTGTGCATGGTTAATTTGATTTGATATATATATTATAGTAAATTGGAAAAACGTATCTTCATTATGTAAAACAAATTTATATTTATTATTAGTGTATCAAACTAATAATACAAAAACACCCAAATTTAAAGTTGTTTTTACATTTTTCTACTGATACTTAAAGAATGACAGTTTCAGGTCAACCAATGATTCAAAATCAAATTCCATCTATTTTACTCATTGGGTTTATGTTAGTATATCCCTGTTCATTTTTACAGCAAGAAATCATGTTGTTATTTACTGAATATTAATCTAGCATCAATAAAAAAAGTCAATTACGTTTTTTAGTCATCCTTTTACCAACATGTCTAACTTTAAATCTGATCTGTGAAAATATGTTCAGATAAAAATTTGAATGAATTTTGACTAAACCAATATGTAAAATACCTATTTATTGTATGTAAAATTATTGCTATATAGTTTTACAATTTAAAAAATGTTTATTATTCAAACATATTTATTATTATTATTATTGTTTATTACATTTTTAAAATTTTTGCTTGGACATTTTTATATTTTTGTTGCTTACTTGATATTTCAAGTAAGTCTGACCAATTTTTTTGTGAGACGTTTTATTAAAAAAATCTGTCTCATAAACTAGCAACAACAAAAATTAGGAAATAGACCCAGTTTCTTGAAATTTTTATATAAATCAGTTTCTTGAAATAAATCATATTTTGCTTAAATATTGGTTATACATGAAAATTTATAACTCAAATAAGTTTGCCAAATTTTAAATAAAAATATTTATAGTTTGACAGAGGCCTACAATGAAAAAAAACTTAACCAATAAAGGGCAAGATTTATTTTTGGTTGATTACTGAACTATAAATTCTTTTATTATTTCAAATTTGGTATACTAATATCAGTTATGAATCTTTATTTATGTGCATGATGATTTCAGAAATCAAATTGATTTTGTGGTTTTTGTCAAATGGTTCTGAATTTGATTTCTTGTAGGTAACACCTTACATTTTGTTTGGGTAACTGGCTACTACAATTATTCAAAATTTGGAAATAATCGCTGAAGCATACAAATTTTCTTGATAAATCAGTTTATTTGCTTATAGTCTCCCATATGCATATACATAAACATATATGGAAACATATTTATTTGGATACAAGCGAATGCCGCCTCGGTGGCCTAGTTGATAGCGTACTGGGCTTTCACCCCGAGGACCCAGGTTCGATTTCCGGCTAGGCCTTGGCATTTTCATACACTATAAATCATCCCATCATCTGCATTAGCCCAAGTGTGCACAATAGTCAGACGTTAAACATAAAAAAAAAAAAAAAAAATGGATTCAAGCGATTGGAAATGGATGAGTTCATAACAATATCAATATATATATATATATATATATATATATATATATATATATATATATATATGTGTGTGTGTGTGTGTGTGTGCACATATTGAGAAATTAGGAAATGATTGAAAAATAGAAATGAACGCAGTGCAGTTTATTAATAAATAGAAGTGAATATAAGAGTAAATAAATAGAAAGAAAATTTGAACATCAAAAATAGTTATATTTAGATTAAATAAATTATAACATTCTATTTTTAAACATTTAGTCTATGTTATCGGTTTAAGTAATTTGTTTGGCAAAGCTCAGGGTAAGGAAGTAAGCATGAAATAGTTTTGTGAAATTGGCATTAGGCCAATAGTATTTGGCACATAAAATGTGAGATAAAGTAATTAATTTAGAAGTACACCAGGTGTTAGGTATTTTTGTCTCACCTTAGCATAATTCACTCTATTTTATAATAATATTCACAAATTTTCACAGTTACTGTATACAGAAAACATTTAATAGGAGTATGGCTAATCAATTTGATATGTCTTTACTAAGGTAACATATTGTGTACTATAAGTTTATTGGATCAACTGAAAAAGTTTTCTTTGTCTGTACAACAAGAACTTCTTACATCATCATAAAAAACTTTTCTAAGAAAACCATACCTGAAAATAAGAAATATTGTTTTTCATTTAATTGATATAGAAGTATATATGTTCAACCACAAAATTCGACAAGGTTTGTAAAAATACAAACATTTGGGTATTTATAAAACAGTTCATATTTTATTAATTAATACTAACATGTTTAATACAAGCATTTAATTATTTTAGTATATTAATTAATGATTTGTAATTCATTTCTTTTATTTATTAATAGGAATTAATGAATTAATTATTAATTAATTAATTGTATGTTTGTGTGTAAAGAATTGCTTATAAAACTTCTTTTATGGGCACCAAGAACTTTATTAATGAATCAGAATGTGTTAGCATATGTTTCAGCTAATTATAACATTAAAAAAAATATTTGTAAATTTTTCATAAGAGGTATTAGTTTTACTACAACACTCAAAAAATAAAATTATTGTTATTTACAATTTCTTATTAAAATAATTGTTATTTATTTGAACCAAATATTTGTATTTAGGCTAACCATATGCTTGTTGTCATTCATTATTATTTTCATACATTGTACTAAATATAATATTTTAATTTTTATGTTTGGTGTAGAGAAATATTTCTTTGTATATCTCTGTAAAATAATGTTTGTAACAAATCATGCCTATTAATGTTTATATTAATCATGCCTATTAATTAATTAATGCCTATTAATCATGCCTAATAATGTTTATAATAAAACAAATACCTATTAATTTTACTTTCTAATTACTCCATTTGTTAATGCAATGATCTAAAATTAATTTATATATATATATATATATATATATATATATATATATATATATATATAAATATATATATAATCTGTAGATCACAATATATGTCATGTTAGCCATTCAACAACAAAAACTAGTAATAAAGAATACTAGCCTGTCAACATCTATTTAAAAACATCAAAACCAGTGGATAAAATACATAAAATTAATTTCAGTGAAATAAATTAAGTAAAAAGTACATAAAATGTAATAAATTACTTTCTCATGGTTGAAGTGTAAAGGTAGTATGGTGATTGCAAAATAAATCAATCGATATTTTTATGGTTTATGAGTCCTGTGAGCCTAAAATGTGACTTTCACTTGACTGTCCATGATACACAAAATACCAAACTCAAGATCCATAACTTATATGAATCATTTAATAATAAGTCACAGTCGAAAAATTTTAATTAAAAGAAATTTTCAACAGTTAATCGGTTTTTCCTCATAATTAGTAGGACTACATCAAATTTGCCACAAATTTTCGTAAAAAAAATAAAACTAACATGCATAACTCAAGGCAAAGTAAAAAATATGAAATCGTGGATCTATCCGTTGAGGTCCATTAGTTTTTATTGGATGTTTATGTGCCTGCAATCCTTGGAGACTAAATTAATTTACTGAATACGATGAAATTGATGTGGTTTGCCTACATTAGAACAGTTTTTAATTTATAAAAAAATTGGTGAAACTTTTTAGTTAAATTATTTTTTCTAAATTGCTCTAATGATTTTAATAAAATTTGGCTTGAATATAGTCCATATGTAATATTATCTAAAAAACCTAATGAAATTGGTTTTAGGAGCTACCAAAAACCTTAAACTCAGTATATTTTCTCAAATTTAGTTTTTTCAGATAATCTCAGATTTTGGTCGTATATAATGATATCTTAAATCAAAGTAGCAAACTTGAAATAAAAAAAGTTTATTATTCAGGACTACAAAAAAAAAAAAAAAAAAAACACACAACACACACACACACACACACACACACACACACACACACACACACACACACAAAAGAACAACAAAAACCCAAAAATGAACCCTGAGCACTATCAGGTTTTTAAAATTTACCCTTGAACTAAATTTTCTAATTAAGAATATTTTAAGCTATTGGTTTAGATGTGACAATAATTGGTACTAATTTTAAATTTTACACTATAGGTTATTTTGTTAATTAATGATTTCATTTAAATATATATATATTCTGTATTATTATTTTTGTTTTTAAATTTTTTGTTATTCTATTAAAAAAGTTATATTATTAAATAACCAATGCATTTTAAAACAAAAATTCTAATTAAATTAGTGTTTAGAGTAAATATAAATTAAATTGTTTATTTACTATACCTTCTTAAAGTATTTTTTTTTTCGGCAAAAAACTAACAAGGTCATAATCGCTGACTTTCTTAAAGTAAAGGAGATATTTATCTCCTTTCTATATCACTTTCTTAAAGTAAAGGAAATATGATTTGGAGAATTATAATTCAAACAGAAGAAAGTGTAAACACAATTTAAAATTAAGATACTGATCTAAGTATAAATAAAAACAATGATTGACTGAATGACAACTGTGTTTCATCAGGTGTAATATGATGTAATTTGGTTAAGTTTGGCTAAATAAAGTTTAACCTTGTAGCAGATCCAATTAACTATCAAGCCAAACGATTAGTCTATCATTTGGTCTTGGACTTCTCACACGATGTCAAGTCACAAGACTGAGAGTACTATTCGAGAATATCTGAGCCGAACACTACAGGTACCGCGAGATGTTTGGAAGATTGACTTTTCTTCAATTAGTGGTCGTGGACTTTTTGCAACCAAGGACATACAACCGGGTGAAGTGATTTTCCATGATAGGCCTGTTGCAATTGGTACAGTAAAAATGTTTAAATTTAATATCATTGTGTGATATAATTGTTTGGATATCTAAGTTAAAAACAGTGTAAGCGTATTAAAGATAAACTACAATAATATGTGTTGAATTAATAATAATTTTAGGAAAAAATTAAGATTGAAAAAAGTGAATAAATTATATTACATATTTTATTGAGATATAATAGCAAAAATAATCACAATTTACTGTATTATCAAAATTATTTATACTATCTTTTTATATAAACCTTTATTGGGACAAAGAAATTGTACAGTTGGACAAATATGGCCTAACATATTTTAGAAAATATGTAGGTTTTACAATATAAAATTTACTATAATAAGTAATTAATTTTGTATTGTAAAAGTAATTCAAAGGCTAATATGAAAGAAAATGAAAGTGAACTAAAATTCTTTATAAATTTTGTTCTTTTCTACAAAAATTGACTTGAAACATAAAAATCACACAACATTAGATAATTTTCCTTTTTCAACAACTTATTTCATATTTGAAGAACCTTTATCTCTAAATAGCTTATTAAATATAATTTCTGTACGTAACTGTCTTGTGATGGTTCAGTATCCAAACACTGAAACATTTAGTAACGTCTTATACTTCAACTTTGCAAAATAATTTATTTTGGTAGATAGCTTAGATGTATATTACCCCATCAAAATCACTTCATGAGTTTTAAAATAGCAGCTGTTCAAATCTTAAAAACATATGTAATTTTATTATATGACAAGTTTTTAAAGATATTACTTCATCAATTGTAATCAGTATTAAAACATAAGTTAACATTTAAAATAATGAAATTTTTATTGACAATAAAAAATAAACCTGAACCACCTTTATTACTTATTTATTTTCGTACTTTGATTCAAAATTAAAATACTGACTTACAGAGATTTTAAGCAAGTTTACTTAAGAGACTGACTTAGCAGATTTTACTCTGATCATGATCTTAAGATGAGATTAAAAAAAAAAACATTTTTAAAATAATTTTAAAACATTTTAAAATGACCAAGAGGTTTTCGTGGGTAACGAACCTGCGAACACTTGAATAAATAATTTTTGTACAAAGTTTGAATCAAATCAAATAAAAAATGCAAACTTTAGAGAGCCAACAAACACAAATATATATATACTGTATATGCTCAAACCCATGGTCTGAGTTTTGTCATAATTACCATTACAATTACTTATTTTCCAATAGAAATGACTTGAAATACAACTTTCCATAGAACAATTATTAAGATTTATTTAATTTTACCTATATACAACGTAATTATGTAAAAATTATATGTAATTTATTTATTTTAATTAATGGTATTGCAAACTGCACAAAATTTACAACAAATACACAATACATTTTTTCTTTTTCCCCACTAGTTTTACTTAATTTAAGAAGGGAAGATGTTCGTAGAAAACATTGCATTCAAATGAAATCTTATATCAATTGCAGGACCTCGTGCTAAAATAGCAAAACCAATTTGTGTGGCCTGCTATAAAACAGGATCTGTTGAAACGTGCCCGAGAGGATGTAGGCTTCCTGTCTGTTCTGCAACATGTTCAACTTCTCCTCAGCACGCTAAGGAATGTCAGTACTTAAAAGCTAATCTATCTCTTGCTGAAAATGATCAATGGAGCTTATTACTTCTTCAGGCACTTACACCTCTTCGATGTCTTATTTTGGAAGAAGAAGATAAAACAGTAATCCAATGCTTGCAAGGGCCTTTCGCAAAATCATCATTCTATAGAGGCAAGATAAGGTTAATATATAAAGTATGAGTTGTTTTTTTTATTTTTGGAGTTTTGTTTAGTTGCATCTGACTCTAGTGTACAATATTTAGAAGATTTAATACTTTAACTGTGTGCTGAAATTACATTATATTATCATCATTGTCCTATTGATAATTATTATAATAAATTTTTTAAAAAATACCACCTTCATGATATAATAATTAATTATTCTCTTTAATAAAGTTATTAATTATCAAGAAAAATATTATCAATTTTTTTTTTTTTAGTTTGTTAAAGAGTGGGTGATAACTGTATAGCATTTACCAGACTCAATTAATTTAAGGGAATACATTTTGTTAAAAATTAATAATTGTATTTACTTAAAACATATAAAATTCATAATGTTTATAATGTTCATAAATAAACAAAATAAATATTTTACTTTAATGTTGTATGCATTTGAAGAGGTTAAAAATAATAAAATATTGCATAATTTAAAATAATAAATCTAAAACAAAGCCTTCTTCAAATGTCAGTAAAAACAGTTGGGCTACTAAAAATAGACAAAATTTGAAATGTAAAACTTAAGTTTTAAAATAGTATTTAGCTCATTGATGTTTTTCTATCATCATCATCATCATTGTTGTTGCTGTTACAACCAGGACCAAATCTAAATATAAAAACATAGTTCCAATTTGCATTGGAAAAATTGTTAGGCTGTGGAGAGAATGTTCACTGCCTGAGAGGTTGATTGTCAATAAAATCACAAATTGTACTCCAACCTTCTTTATTAAATTTTAACACATATGAATTTAACTAAATGTAATTATTTTAAGTACCAGTATACCATGTTATAATATTAATATTATCTCTAGAGTGTACAATAAAAATTAAACAATAGGAATTTTTTTGCCATAAAAATTGAAAGCAAATATATATATATATATATATATATATATATATATATATATATATATATATATATACCATCCCTGTATAATACAGCTTTTATGAAAATCACATGATATATACCATCCCTGTATATATATACATATATATATATATATATATATATATATATATATATATATATATATATATAAACTGTTTCGGAATTTTCCCTCTTCAATCCAATGATCAGCCCCTTAAATACTCATACAGATGTGGTCATTTTCCACTACTTAAATATTATTTGTATTTAATATTTATTTTTAAATGCTTTCAAAGTACAGTTCTATTATTCAAACTAAACTGTGCTACAGTAAATAGTTGTAAGTTTATTTGTAACTTTTGATGTTATTTAATTTAGGTAGCTGTTCTCAGAAAATACTTAGGTTCAAATTTAACGTTACAAGATGAACAGTGGGTGCGTAAATGTAGCCTTGCACTGGACTGTAATGCCTTCGAAACTCTATCAGTTCATGGTGAGGGTGACAAACAATCATCGACCAGTCTACGAGGTCTGTACCCACTGGCTGCTATAATGAATCATGAGTGCAGTCCAAACACCTACCATATTTACAATAAACAATGTGTGATGAAAGTAAAGGCATCAAGATTAATTCAAAAAGGTGAAGAGATTACTACATCATATACTTCTCTTTTGTGGAATACTACTATAAGACGGACTCATCTTCAGAATACAAAACAGTTTATGTGTGATTGTAAACGCTGCAAAGATTCTATGGTAAGAATTTTACTTAAACTGATTTTCTGTGTGTTTATAAAATGTAGTTAGAATATTGAAACAAAAAACTGAACTAAACAAAAAGGTTTGAATTTTGTACTTATACATTGTTAAAATTTTAGTGTTTAAAGGAGCAAAAACGAAACAAACCAACAAAATTAATACATTTAACAAAAAATTCAATTAACTAAGTTTAATATCACTGCTGTAATTAATTGTTTAAAATTATCATGGTTCATATTTCTGAGGTTAATATTATTGTAAAATTTTTTAAATTATTATTATTAAGTAATAGAAACCAACAAAATTTGTTGAGACTTGTTTGTTCTAAAGCAGCTAAGTGGAATTTTTGAAAATCTTTAAAAAAGTAAATATAAAGTTCAATTAATAATTATATATCCCTAAATACACTATATACATATATATAGGTATTCAAATGTGTTCACGCATGTAGGGAAGATATGATTACTATTAATTTCATTACACAATTGAATAGAAATATATAATACTTTAAACATGTTGTTAATTATTAGGGTTACCATTGAAAGTTAGTTGGGATGGGAGGAAGTTGGGAACAAAATTTCTTTGTTGGTTTTTGGTAATGTTTAACTGTTGGCCCTATGTTGGGATTTGGTTAGTTATTAATTGGTAGGCATTTGTGCCAATTTTAACCATTGCACAACTATGTGTGAAAACAGAATGCCAACAATGGGCCAATGGAAAATGCCAAGGGTGTGAAATGTTTTTGACTCAGTTCTTTTATTATGCTCTAATCAAAAATACATTTTATCTAAAATTTGCTATTCAGACTTGTGTTATGAATGTTTATATTCAACTAAAGTTACAAAATTTGATCAACTAATTTAGAGAAATTAGTCTGATTTTCTGAGTTTTTTTATCAATAGCTTCTGAAAAAAATTAGAAGTAGCAGGACATAGTATATGTTGTGTTGACATTTTATTTAAATTTAATTAACATAAAATTAATATCTTTTTCCTTTTAAGTTCTTTCAATTAGTTAATTGATTGTAAGAAAATTTGTGCAATATTTATGTACCATTATTTTGAATTGTACTTAACAATAAACTTATGGAAATAATAATTGCTTTTGGTTTTATTTTTCAGGAATTTGGTACATTTCTGTCAGGTCTGTGTTGTCCAAAATGTAAAAGTGGTACAATCCTGCCAGAGTCTTCATTAAACCTTGATTCATTGTGGATTTGTAATGCCTGTTCATCTCAGATGTCACCGAAACAAGTATCAGCTCTTCATGTTGCACAAGGCATGGTTCTGAGTGGCATTGACACTACCAATCCTGAAATGATTGTTAGATTCCTTGATGGTAATATACCACTCTGTAAACAAGTTATTGTTCAACTGAAACTAGGGTTCATTTGGGATATTGGACACAGCAAAGATTATCCCTGGGAAGGTAAAGCAATTGTTATTGTTTTTTTATAAATGTTGCTCAATGATCTTACATTTTTACTCAGTATAAATTTTAAGAAACTCTGTGAAAATAAACAGTGCTGTTACATTGTTTGTAAAAACTTTTTTACATTCAATATAAGCTGTTAAAAGACAAAAGAGCTTTTTTTAATAGCATATTGAGATATAAAAAAATCAAACAAAATGTTGGAAATTAAATTCATTAATTTTAATTACAGTTTTACTACAATATTATTCAAATTGCTTATAAATTTAATTCATATGCTTTCAGAATTGCCAATTAACTTATTGGATTTAAAAGAAAAGTTTTGCTATGAATTGCTTCAGTTAATGGACATGCTTCGATTAGGTGAATGTCGTATGAAAGGTAAGTAGGTTACTGAAGTTATGTCCTAATTATATTATAACATTTTGTAAATGATACCTCACAGGCAAAATTTTATAATTTTTATTTTAAAATTGCAGAAGTACTAAATATAATTGAAATTTTATGTGTACTTTTACTATTTGAGCTGACTAGAACAAAAGTGGTATAAGTCAACCTAATTGTGTTTCACATAAGGTTGAAGGCTTAAGTTTAATTGAAGTCATAAGTAAAAAGAATCGATATTGCATATATCTAACTGGATGTTAAGTATTAACGTAATTAAATAGTATTTTAAGTAATTAAACATAGACGTTATTTCTTATGGTTCACTTTTTTCATAAAAACATATGTGCAGGTTTTTTTATACAGCTTTAAATATGCACTATCATTCTAACCAGCTCATTAGTGGAAAGACGTTCAGATTAAAGTAAAAATAGATGACTTGTCGTCCTTTTTGTCTCACTGTTATTGCTATTTTGAAAATAAATATGCATATATTCTAAATTAACAATTTGCCCCATTTCATATTATAATATAAAACACAATACATTTTGATGGGAAGGAATTTCTCACAATATAATCAAATTCAGAGAAAACAATTATAATTTATAATTAATTAAATACATATCAATGTTGTTTAATGTGCATTTATAATTTAATTTTTGATGCATTTTTTAAATAAACAATTTCAGGTCTGATTCTTTTTGAACTACATTGCATATTTTCCGAAAAACTGAAAAAGAAAAAGATAGATGAAAACGCAAAAAAGGTAAACAAACTATTAAAACCTATATCTTTTTTTAAATTTGTTTCTAAATTTTAGCCTAATTTCATTTAGTTTTTGTTGTAATATGAGGGTCACTGTTTTTTTCAACCTCCTATTGTATAGCAGAAATGCCAGACAAGCAGTAAGGGATGGTATGTACAGTAGGTGACTGTGCATCTCCTGCACAACATTCTCTGTCACTGCCGAGTTCAAGAGCGGGTCTGTGCTGAGCTGAAGTCACATAACCACTTCTTCCACAAAGTGCGAATTGTAAAGTATTATTTGTTTCCTGCTAACAAAAGGAAATATTGAAACATAAATTCATTGAAGAATGATCCAAGTTTATGGAGAAAACTGTGTGAGTGATAGTATTGTGCGTGAATAGTGTTGAAAGTTTTAAAGTGACTGAAATGATATGTGTGATGATGGGGGTCATCAAGGATGGAAGTCTGTTGCTATAGATGACATGATTCAATAAGTTGACAAAGTGGTTAGAAGTAGGTTCACCATAAGTGATTTGTCTATGCAATTTCTGCAAGTTTCAAGCTGTTCATTGTACTCTGTCATTACAGAACATTTAGGCTACAAAAACTTTGTGCTCACTGGGTCCCAAAAAAGTTGACTGACAACCAAGAAACACACCGAAGGCTTAAGTTTTGTCATTCCTTGATCATTATGATGATGAAGAGAAGATTTTTTTAAAATCAATTATAACTGTAGATGAGACCTAAATTTATCATGACACACCCAAAACATAATGACAGTCACAACAATGGATGCATACACATTCACCAAACAAACAAACAAAATTCAAGCAAACCTTCAATAATCAAAAGGTTATAGCTACCATATTTTGAGATGAGAAAGGTGTGATGCTCATGGAATTTGTGCGGCCAAGGTCCAAGATTAATGTTACTGTTATTATGAAACTTATAATGTCTGTGGAAAGCAATTCAAACAAAAGAAGAGGCATGCTGACTTCTTGAATTGTTCTCATCCATAGCAACACTCATTCTCACACTGCTGATGCAACCAAATGGCTTTTTCAGCAATTTTAATGGAACATTTTTGATCATCTGTCGTACAGTCCCAAACTAGTACTGAGTGACTTCCTGCTTTTCTCCGAACTGAAAAAGTGGTTTGGAGGTCAGCGCTTCAAAACTAATGAGAAGCTTCAAGCCAATGTAAATACTTATTTCAATTCATTGGCAGTAAAATTTTATGAAGAAGCTATTGGAATGCTTGTCCACAACAAATGCCTCAATCTTTACAGTGATTATGTAGATTAAGTATAACTATAAGTGTATGTAACTTTTAGTATTAAAATATTTGTTTATATACACTTGTCTTTTATTTATTGCTTATAGGAGGTTGAAAAAACTGCTCTTGTATTTACTTTTTAGCCAATATTTACATATGAATTAATAAGAAATTTATTGGTTTTTGTGATTCAATAGTTTCTGGAAATGGAGTTAAAAAATACTTTGATGAATGCATTAGAGATCCTTAATGAAGATGCAGCAGTACCACAGGAACTTCCACTCAGACTGAACGATTTTGAAAGGAGGCACTGCCTATAGATATAATAAACAGTTATATATCTTTAGGTTTTATTTTATAATACTGTACAATTTTTCATTATCACCTGCTGTATATAATTTTCTTTTAAGCATCATTATTTCATTGTTATATAATAAATTGCTTCAATATATTCACTACACATCATTAAATAAATTGTGTTATATGTCTGTTTCATAAAGTGTATTTATTATAAAACTTTAACAAAAATTTCCTAAAACCTTACATTGAATATTTATCTGTGGTTCCACCATGAAAATATGTTTATAATTAATTAATAAAAAGATATTTTCTACAATATTTTATCAATTTAGCATTTAGAACATTATAATTTAATCTGTATTTGCTATAAAAAATTTAATTAAAAAGTAAATTATTAAATTTTTACATTCGTTTACTACTTGTGTCATATATATTTTATTGTTTTCAATTCAAATAACTGATACAAACTTTTCAGTTTAGGCTTAAAACCTTGCAAGATTTATATATTTATGCAGAAGATAGTGTACTGTCAATTAAGTTAGGAGTTAATTTTGTTTTTTTCTGTTTTTCTGTACATATTTTGTTTCTTTAATCTAAATCTTACAATTTTAATTGTGTAGCATTGTTAACCAAATATGGTGTATATATATATATATATATATATATATATATATATATATATATATATCTTTTAAATCATTGTGTCTTGAATTTTGTGACCTTTTTTTTGAAAATTGCCTTTTAGCAAGCATTACTGCACAACATGGTAGAATAGGGAAGGATTATAGCTGTTCGTTCTTCTGTGAGATATTGGGCTTAGTGGTTGATATGTTAACTGTGTCACTAAGTTGTGCAACTAAAGGTTCTTAGTACTCCCGTTGCTTTTCCCTCATCATTAACATTGATCCCTCGTCCTCATTAGTCTAACTGGCATAAAATAAGGACTCAACTCCCTTTAACTTACTTACTATTAGTTTTTGTTCTGAGATATTGGGCTTAGTGGTCAATGTGCTAAGCACCGGTCAGTTAACTGCATCCCTAAGTAGCGCAACTAAAGGTTCTTAGTTCAAGCTGCAGTTGCTCCTGTTGCTTTTCCCTCGTCATTAACATTGATCCCTCGTCCTCATTAATCTAACTGGCATAAAGTAAGGACTCTACCCCCTTTAACTTATTTACTTCTTGTTTTTTGTTTGTTTTGACAACAAGGAATGTTTAATAGATTTATGGAAGCTAGTTGCATTTATCATCAAACTTTCAGGAAAGTTAAGTCTAAGGAAAATGTGAAATGAAATTTAAAAGATATGATTATGTGGCAATCTAATAGAATTGTATCATAAAGTCGGATCAAAGGTTGATCATACATTCTTATCCAAACAAATTTAATATTTTCTAATAATTTTCTAAACATAACAAAACATTCTTAAAAACCTAAGAAAAACCTTACTTTAAATGACTATAAAAATGAAGAACTACTCTTTTTTTTCAGCTAAGCAGTTTTTCTATGAGGTAGGGTCAAAAAGTTCCCAGAATTGGTAAATACAAATTTCCTGACAGTAATTATAACTAGGGGTCTGCAGGGCCCCGAATTTTACTGGTCGGGTCGAGTCAATTGAAAGGCCCGACTTCGGTTCTGGCCAAGCGTACAATTCGGGTCAAAGACAGGTCGGGCCAAGTAAATATTTACTTTTATTTTTTGGCAATAGTGTATTGAATACGCATAAATATTTTCACTGCTAAAATTCGTAATATACAAATAATATAAAGAAAGAACAATTTAAATAATCATAGAAAGTCAAGTATCTAACCACTTATAATCATTCTATTTGTTTTACTCGACAAAGCCAATTGTTGACCTGTCAGTGGGTGCAGTATTATCGGTTAGTAGTTTTATTTATTGTGGTGCTACAATGAGAAGGGACCAAGTGGCCTGTGCTTGTTTACAAATATAGTTGCCTCGTCGGGGCGGGTCAACACCACTTGTCAAATAAATGTGTCTGTGATTGACAAAAGTACCACAATCAGTTCAGAGAATCTGCATATATCCTTTTTCCAAATGTATATCATTTCATGGTTGTCAGTAAATTAAAAGATGTAATTTTTTCAAAGACAAAAATCAAATGAAAATATTGAACACAATGAGTCCGTATTACATCGGTTCGTTGCGGTATTCACACAACTTTTGCGTGTAATCGGTCGGTGGCGGTATTCAGTGAGACTAATGGAGCCCGTGTTACATCAGCCCGTGGCGGTCAGAGGATTAAATTTAAAATGAAGAAAATTTTAATTCTATTTATTTTTTATTTGGCCTAACTAAAAATGTTATGGGTTCCCCATTTAACCGTTTGCCCGACCCGACCCGAAAAGCCCGAGCGCCGAAAGAAAACCCGACCCGGCCCGAACCGAACCGAACTCTGAAAACCTCGGCTTGCAGACCCCTAATTATAACATTTTAACCTTACTTTATTTCAAAATATCTTCCTCCTTCATGTACACATTTCTTTCATCTTTCATAGAATTGTTAGAAACACTCCTGAAAGCCATTTTTGGTATTGTTGCTTAGCCACTTCTTCGCATTTTCCACCACTTCTTACAAATTATCAAAATGGTCTCTTCAATTTTTTAAAAATTGTTTTTAATATTTTGTTTTTAATAATTTTAAATATTGTTGACAATATTTTTTTTAAAAATTTTCAACAACCAATTACTCTATTTAATCATTCCGTTTCACTGGCGGACCCTGTATAAGTGTTAGGTTTGTTAAATGAATGAAATTGGTCCAATTATTTGTACTGACAGGTAGATTTTAAACATAATTCTAAAAATCAATTAAAAATTATAGAACCAACAAATCTTGATATACAAAAAAATATAGTTGTTTTTCTACCAAGAAATGTCTCAGTTTGGTATAGCTGTCGTTTTCAGTCATGGAAACAGGTAAAATTCTGATGGTGAAAAACATGGTGCTTTCTTTACCACCTTCAGATGAAACGTCAGTCTGCTGAATGGAAATCAAAAACATCACCAACAAAGGAAAAGTTTTGCTTGGACAGAAGCCTGAGTAAAGTAATGTAGGAGATGTTTTTTATTATCAGGGCTTGATTCACTACAAATTTATTCTTGAAGGGAAAACAGTTAACAAAGATAAGGACATCCTGAAACAGCTAAGAGATGTAGATAGAAAAAAACTATCTGAAAATGACAGGGAACGATTGGTTTTTGTTGCATGGCAATGCCCCATCACATCTATCGCTGATGCTGAAACAGCACCTTGCCAAGCATAATATTAGTATACTGGAGCACCCTCCATATTCTCCCGACCTTGCATCACCTAATTTTTAGGCTCCACCACCTGACAAAGTGGCTAAATGAAATTTCCAAAAATCGCTTTCTGAAATGTTTCCAACAATTGTATGGACGGTGGAAAAAGTGCATACATGAAGGAGGAGGGTATTTTGAAGGAAAATAAGGCTAAAATATTACATTTTCATTATTATTATTATTATTATAATATTATATTTCAATAAATGTTCACTGGCCAATTCCAGGAACTTTTTGATCATAACTCGTATAATGAACAGGTTTTTTATTCTTTTATTTCTAATGAAAGGTATAATTTCACCACACTCTCAGATAAGGTAATGTATTTTTATTTTCCTTCTTTCATCAACAAGGTTCACTATATTTTTATAATCAAACTTCACTACAGTGAAAGTATAATTACAAAGTCACCTTGGAAATGTGTACATGGCAATGCACCTCCAAGGTAGAATATCAACTGTAAATTTTGATTGCATTTATTGTATTTCGCTTGAAATATACATACAATTATGTGGTTAACTTCCTCAGTATGTCAGTTAATCATTGCCATGTGCTAAAAGTGTTGTTTTAACACATCACTGTTTTGTAAAAGAAAGAATATTTTGTGTTTGACTACCTAATAATGCTTATTTGTACAATAAAGTCAATACAAAATGCTTTTAAAAAAATGTGTATTGAAATACAGGGTCTGCCAGTGAAATGGGATATTTGTAGGTGGCCTTGAGACAAAGTTGGTGGCAGGTAGTGGGGGTGGTGGTTACTGGTGCTTCACCAACTGCACAATGTACCATTTAGTTGCAACTGCATTTGTACCATCGTTGGACTGGTGAACAACGAGGCTACATGGTGAAAGTGTATTAACAAAAAGTTTTATGCAAACTCAACATGATTTCCAACGTCATCTTAACATACCATGTAACCAGCCAGACGGAACACTGTCAGATAATGCAATTTGAACATGGATAAACAACCTCGAGCAAACGATATCAACATCTAAAAAAAAGATACAGGTGTGTAAAAACTGTTCGAACACCTAAACACATCGCAGCTGTTCAACAGGCTATGGTTAGAAGTCCTCGCCGATCAGCCAAACAACATGTCCTTCGCATTGGAATAAGTGACACATCTAGGGGGAATACCTGTTTTTGTTTTATGGGGATACCTAAAAACAAAAGTGTTTCAAGCAAATCTACCCACAACCACTGATGCCCTCAAACAACGAATTGTAGACAAGATTGCGGCAATACCTGTCAACATGCTGCGAGTGGTCATGCAAAACTTCCAAACCAGGCTCCAGGAATGACTTAACTGCAATGGAGGATATTTGGTAGACATAGTGTTCAGAAAATAATATTTTTTCGTATTGTACCCATAATGGTTATTCTTGTCCTTTCAATTATTTACTAAGACAATATTTTTTTTAATAACCAATTACTTTATTTAATCATCCCATTTCACTGGTGGACCCTGTTAACTGTTTGGTTTTTTAAATGAATGAAATTGGTCCAATTATTTGTACTGACAAATAGATTTTAAACATAATTCTAAAAATCAATTAAAAATTATACAACCAACAAATCTTGATATACAATAAAACAGAAAGTTATTTTTCTACCAAGAAATGTCTCAGTTTGGTATAGCTGTATTTTACAAGGTGTGGCAATTTAATAACTAGACTGGTGCTATAAAACATTTTATTGATCACAAAGTGTATCCCTTTCAATGTACTCTCCTTGCCGATCCCTACAATGTTCCATATTAATTTTTCATTGTTTCAAGCAATACTGGAAGTTCGCTTCTGTCAGCTTGTTGAGAACCTCCATTGCTTTTACTTTCACTGCTTCTATCACTTCCACACTATGAAACCTTGTCCCTTTAACCTCTAATTTAACTTTAGGAAATAAAAAAAAAAAGTCATAGAGGCCAGGTCATGCGAGTATTATGGGTGGCCCAATACTGTGATGTATTTTACAAAGAACAGCTTGAGAGACATGGAGAGGCAGAGGCATGTCTTAACATCTGGGAATTGCTCTTCCACAAAAAGGGGTCTTCATTTCCTTACTTGTTCATGAAGGGCTGTCAGAACGAAAATGTAATAATGTTGATTGACCATTTGACCTTTGGGGGGGACGCAGTAAACATATAATATTCCATGCTTGACAAAAAAAAATTATTGGCTTGGATTTTGAGTTACTTATTTTCACTTTTTTGGTGTGATAAGGTGGACTTCTTCCAATCCATTGATTGTGCTTTTGTTTCAGTATCATACTAAAAAAGAATATTTGATCACAAGTAATTCAGGATCATTATGAATGTTGTTTGAAAGGTCAGCTCAAATGTTAATTTTTGATTCCTTTTGCTTTGGAGTGGGAAGTTTTGGCACCATTTTTGCACAAACTTTCTGCATGTTCAATGATTCATGCAAAGTCTGATGAACTCTTTCTTTGTTAATTCCTGATATCTCAGTAAGTGCTTAACAATTTTCCACTCACTCTAACAATGATGAGTGCTTAACAATTGATCCACGAAACACTCAGACAATGATTTTCGTGGATCAATTTACCAATTTTCTGGATGTTGATTTTCTTTGATGTTGCACGTCATCAAGGGAGTAGATAATCTTCAGTCATTTCATGTCTCTCTTTAAACCACTCAAACATGTGTGTGACAAACATTCATTCTGTACACTTCCTTTAATATCGCATGAACTTCTGGAGCAGTTTTTCCCAGTTTCACAAGAAACTCGAGGTTAACTCATTGCTCCATTTGAACACATTACATTCTTTTGACAAGAGACTAGCACCAGGACTTGAACAGGCAATTGCTTCAGTGAGACTAAGAAACGTATAACCGTGCCTTGAGCTATTACATTGCTATTACATGTTAAACATGAAATCTATTTCTTAAATGTAACATTGGCAACAGACAAAGATATTTGTATGAGCGATATTTAAAACTCCTACAATTACTCTAGGTACCAGTAACAATATTTTTGCAAGCAACAGATAAAAGGCACAAATGTGGTCAAGCAATGACAAGTTTGCTGTGTTAGTGAATTATCACACAAGTTGTAGAGTAATATTTTAATTGTGCAACATATAAAGTGTAGTACATAAGTACATACTTCCCTATCAAAAACAACATAAACAATGTTACTTTTCCTACCAATCATTTTTAGAACAAATATGATAAATCTTTTACAAATATTTCCTCTGTTGACACTGTGAGTTGGTATTTTTAGTAAATACATGTAAGAAATGGAACAAACGAAATTTAATTAATTAACTGTTATATTTCAGTTATTACCTTTAAAAAGGTACAAATAATTCTTCTTGCAACTGGACTCTATATAACAATTATTGTTCATCAATTAATTGTACATAATATAATTTTATACATTTTTATTTAAACTGGTCACAAAATTCGTGAATGGTTGCAAGTGGATTAGTCTCCTTTCTTGCTGCCTACTTTTGTCATCAAAGTGTATTTATCAAAATATTTCACTGTTTACAAAAGTTTAAGATTATGTACTTACTTTTCTCAGTAAGCCTTCTTGATATCAGTGAACAATCCTAATGATTTATTCCTATTATATACTATATAACTATTACATATATATTTAATAAATATAAATTTGTGTCATAACTCTATTACAGCTGTCTTTTGTACAAGTTTTTATTCTGAAGTCAAACTGATTGAAAATAAATAATGAATACTGGTCTAAGAAAACAAATCAGCCTTGATATTATTGTTTATTCAAACCCTTTAGAGCAAAATTCAAGAAGAACAGGTCTTTAATTATCTAGGTTTAGATAAACCTAGGTTATCTACCATTACTTTATCTAGGTTTCTATTACCTTTTCTGAAGACTGGAATGACAAAAGCTTTCTTTAAATTCATTCATATAATCAACAAAACTGTCAAGTTCTTATTGAATAACACGTTTTAGCAAAACTGTGTTATCATCAATCATAAAATGAAAATTTTCAATGTCCATTTTCAATTTAAAAAAAAACTAAATACTAAAAAAGGTTTTTATTACACATGTCCAAGGTATTAGACAAAAAAAATAATTTAAATTATCACTACCATTTTCAATTAATAAAATAAACACTAACACAATTGCGTTTTTTTTTATACCGATGATAATGTTTTATCCACAAAACATTATTTTTGGGAGATAATGTTGTCCCCCCTAATCAAAGTAATGTAGGGGACAACAATTAATAAATAAAATCATCCAACAAAAAATAACAACAGAATTGCATGAGTACAGGTAATGGGAAGCACTGAGTATCACAAACAAGCTAATATTGAAACAAAACAATAGAGACACTCAGAATCATTAAAACTTCAGTAGCCTAAACAAGTTTACATTGCTTGTCACTTATAAAGGTGATGAAAAAACTGGTAAATAGTAAATATAACTGGTGTTGAGGAAAGCATGTAGGAGATGTGTAGAAATTACAGAGAAAAACAAAGTATTTATAAAAAATGAAAAAAAAGTAATATGAAGTAGGAACATTTGATACACAAACTATTTTGTGTCATTTATTTATGCTTCCATTCAAACCCAACTTACAAGAACAACAGCAAATAAACAAAAATAATACAATAGTTATACTTAGTAGAGATCATCACTCATCAATTGGTGGTCTTGTACTATTAATGTGACATTTCTATACTCTGGTGTTTCCAGTTGTTTGTGAATGATTGCTTTCTGTAAATAAAACTGCATCATGTACTGTTGGAAATAGTACAAACAATTCACTATTGAAAACTCCACATTTCTTTAGAACATCATATACTGGTCCTGAAAAATCATTACAGAAAACAAATAAAAATATTTTTATACAAATTTATTAGTAGCAAAAAATATTTCAATAGTATTTTCCAATTAATTGCCTACATTGCATTCAGTTTCCATAATGAAAATAACAATGTATTTAATCATAACTTAAGTTTACACCTGCCATAAATCTTATGAGAATAATTGATATGAAAATTGGTTTGAAAGTTGGTGGAGACAAATTAAAATTGTGTTGTTAGCGCCAAATTGTTAACTCTTCACCAAATGTGGTATCATTTGAAACTGCGTGAACTGCTTTTCATAAATGAAGAAATTTTATTTTTGTTGTTATTTTCAGCTGTATTTTTAACCTTAAGGACTATCTACTAGATCAGGTGAAGACAATGATGTAAAAGAGAAATATTTATAATGAGAAAGTTTCAGATTTTTCACAAAGTTAACTCTAGAATGACTTCAAATTAGTTAATGTTAAACTTATAAAAGTACAATACAACTGAACTTACTTTTCAATTATTTAAAACCTGACACATTAAAAAAACAACTTTTTTTATTCAAACACTCCAATTTTTTTTCTTTTCTCCAAATACAAAAAGTTTTTCTTTCCACTTACTTTGTTTAATAGAGGGTATATTTTTTTTTCTTAGAAATCAAAGAATATAAATAACAACATTTTCTTTAATCTTTTTTAAAGCCCACTGCATTTTCAAATTTGTGAACATAACAAAATGGTTTTTATACAATAAATTTGAATACAGTATTAAACATTTATATTCAATAAATTTAAATGTTTATGTTTTATGATTACAAAAACAGAAAAATGTCTTGAAGCTGCCGAAATGGACTGTTGGTGAAGAGCCACAGGTCGGTACAAATAGAAAAAGATAAAAAATGTAAGAATTCGTGAAATCTTGGATGTGAAGCACACCAATGTGGATGACATCAAGACAAAACAACTTTGTTGGTTCATCTCTGTTCAAAGGGTAGATGAAAATTGATTTTCCAAACAGATTTTAAAAATAGAAACCACATCTTCACAAAAAAGAGTAAGACCAAGACTTAGTTGGAGAGAAGGAAGTGACAGAAAAGGGATTGGATCTGTAGAATGGCAGGGGAAAATGGAAACAAGGAATCAGGAGATGTTGGAGAACGTTTTAAGCAGAAATGAAGAAAGAAGATTAAACATTTGTACATTTTATTTTGGATATCTAGTTACATACCTGAAGTTGATGCCAATAAAATACGGATAGAAATTTGGGAGAACTCTTGGGCAAGCGTTAATAAGGCGTGAGCTCCAGTAGGATCTGCATACATAACAGCACTGAAGTCTAAGATTATATACTCTACCTATTGACAAAAATGAAATTCTAAAAGGACTAAATATTTAGTTGATGCAGTATTCAATACAAAAAATATGTTCTAATGTAAAAGCTTGACACAAAAAATAAAATAACCATAGCATACAATTTTCCTGCTGACATGATAAAACCAAATTTTTATAAAGTACTTGTAATAATACTGTGTACATAAAAACTTTGGTATGCAAATGTTTTGAGAAAATAATTTTTAAAAATTTAACATATATATATATATGAATGTTGAATTCATTTGTAATTTTTAATAAAATTTGAAACTTAATATAGTAGATTAAAATAATAAATTTTAATAATCATTATTTATAGCAAAGAGGCTACCAACCCAACAAGGTCAACAATAAATATCAGCTGCTTGAAAATAAATGCCCAAATTTCTTCTTAATTTTAAGACAACAATCACCTTAATGTGAATCGTGTTATTAAAAGACAGCGATTTATCTTCTTGATGATCCTCTATTATACAGTACTATTTTTTATTTCCATTGAATTAGATTAAACTAACCTGTTTATTTTGTTTACTGCTTGGTGTTACTTTTGCTGTTAAAATTGTTTTCATTCCTAACTCCTTCTTTGGGTATCTGTCTACTATTTTGTATACTTTTTCCTTAAAATATGCTTCATTTGTAAAATTTAAACTTCCACTAAAATGGATTAAACAAACTCCACTGATTGTTTCAACCTAAAAAATATGTTATACTTTTCTCAATACTGTTAAAGATTTTATTAAAAATTATTATTATTAAAGATTTTAGTGTTAACTAATGAGCAATAAATACCATTCATGTTCTAATTGTTACACACCTTGCTGAATCTTTGTGGGTCAACATACATTTCTGTACCAGGTAAACGAGCTAGTGGATATATTTTTGGCCTCACTCCTTTAAAGCAGATAATCAGATTTGATAAAACGATGCCGACCAACAGACCCATATCTACTTCCACTAAGACTACAGTCACATAAGTAACTATCCACACGAATCCGTCAGTAGCAGAGAGTCTCCACACAGCAACAATGCTTGTTACTTTCCACAAAAGACTCCTTAATGCAACAACGATCAAGGCTGCCAATATGGCCTAAAAAATAGAACTTTTTCTTCATAAAGTTTATATTTATATTGTAACCTTAGTGATATATACAAAAACCTTATTAAACATAAGACATAAGATATTAAAAAATGCCAAATACATATCTAGCTTGTTAGTAACATATTCTTAAAATTAGTAAACTAAATGGTCAATTAGAAAACTTACAAAGTAGATATGTTATAATTAACTTTATTGACAAGCAATTATTAAAATCAGTTTTAAAGTACTAATAATTTGTTCATGTTTAATGTGATATGTATTTATTGGTGTTTGAATTTTAACTGCTAATTTGAAAAAAAAGATAACAGTATCAGCTGTTATAACATTGTAATGTTATGTCAACTGACAGACAGACTATTTATCATAAACAAATTGGAAAATCAAAATACTAAGGTAACACCAGTCATAGATGTTATTTATTTGTCTAGTCATATCTGATAAAATATCTTAAAAAAGTTTTCATTCAATAAAATCATTTTATAAAACTTGATATGATATTTTTATTTTCTCATAATTTCTAGGTTCAGAAACTGAGTTAAAGTTATTATAATATTCATTACTGCTGTCGGTAATAAGCATGGGCAAATTTAGGACAGGGACTGTTGGAACGATCAATGATTTTCAAGGTGGAAGCTGTTCTTGTGGTTAGTGATATGGATTACTCTCCAGGAAAATAGTGACAGATTTTTTTTTGAATTTCACATAAAAAGTGAGATTTTAACACAATTTAAAGTAAAATTTTTTTGCCTGAAAAAAATGTTTTTTGTTTCTTCATAATTTAACTCTTTAGTAATAATAACAGAAAGATATTGTGAGTAGCTAATGACAGTTTTTTTATAATAATTACAAAAAAATAAAATGTTGCATTTTATTGTAATCTCATTGCATTTTATAATAATTTTTCTAATTATTCATAATTTATAATAAGTAATATTAATATTAGTTATAACAATAATTATAATTAATAATATAATTGTTTATTATATATTGTAAATAATTTAAAATTATAAAAGGCAGTGAAATTTTTTTATGATTTCTTATTATTATAAAAATATTTATCATATTGTTCATACAGTAATGTTTCTACTGATACTATTACTTAAAAGTCTGGTTTTGAAATATGTCCAGTTACAAATTAACAACAAGAAGTTATAAATTAATATTTGAAAACAAGCAGCCAATTTCATTGTGTTGTCTCATGTTAGTTTTAATTAATTGTAAATGCAATCGAAACAAAAAAATGTTTAAATGAAAATCTTTTATTAAAAAAAAATATTTTATTATGGCCTCTATGATATTCTTTAAATCTATCCATGGTCAACCATAGTTATAACGTTATGACACACACAAACACGCGTGTGCGACACACACACACACACACACACACACACACACACACACATATATATATATATAGGACTCGGTGGTCGATGTGGTAAAAGCACCGTTTAGTCTGCTGTGTATCTGAACTGCACACCTTAAGGTTCTTAGTGTGTGTGTGTGTGTGTGTGTGTATGTGTGTATGTGTATATATAGATAGGTAGATAGATAGATAGATATAGATAAACATTTCTTTAACAAGAGATTACCCAAAAATCATTAACAAGATTTCAGCGATAAAGCTAGGGTTAGAAACAATTAGTTTGATCTATATTTCATATATTAGTATTATGAACATTCTGATCAGAACTACATATAAGGGGTAAATACAGAATCATCAAAACACCAGATAACTCTTCCACCTCATACTTTTCTATTTTAAGGCTTTTCAATAAAATAAAACCGACTTAAAAATGATAAAATATCTGTAATCAGAATTCTAGGAATAGTATAAAGTGTCCTTGTGAGAGTGCAGCACAACTCAGGTATAGATGAGAAATAATTTTGTGTGTATCAAAATAGCTGACTGTTAAAAATACATTGTTGAATGCAATATTAAATAATTATTAATTTAATAAGCTAGTCATTAAATAATGAAACATTTTATTTATACTAACTGATTTAGAATCTCATATATTGATTAATGAGTAATTCAATTTTCTAGTTTTCTTTAGTCTTGGATCTTAATGTTAATAAATATGTTATATTTATAAACTACATATTATAGAAAGGTGAAAGTAAAAATAAAATGATAAATGAAAATTATAACATATTATAAAAAAGCGAACCTACCAAAGACTATAATATGAATTTTTACTTTCGGGAGAGAAAAATCCGATATGGTTGCAACCAACTTAACTGTAAGAAAATTGACAATTCCTGTTTGTTTTAAAGAAGAATTCAATCATGATCAAAATGTGAAAAAAATCTCAAGTGTAATTAAATTTATTTTTAAAATTAAGAACTATTTTAAATGACTTTGGAATAATTAATTTTTGAAAATTCAGTACAAAATTAATGGTGAAAATGAATACTTTCTAATAAAATGTAACATATTAAAAACATATTGAAATGAATTATAGAAAACTTTTTACTACATTGTTATTATGTTTCTTCAGTAATTAATATACAAATTTATTTCTAGCTATAAAATGAGTAGCTTATAAAGAAATAAAATATAATTTAATAAAAATAATCTGAATATACCCCTGGTGAATTACCCTTGGAAGAGGTTCAAAAACACGAGCAAATGAAGTTAAAACGCCAATCAAAATAGCAGCACAAAATATACTGCTCA
This sequence comes from Callitettix versicolor, assembly GCA_022606455.1. NCBI lineage: Eukaryota > Metazoa > Arthropoda > Insecta > Hemiptera > Cercopidae > Callitettix > Callitettix versicolor. The sequence goes on from CM040189.1 coordinate 91,180,482, forward strand.
ATTGTGTTCGTCCTCCAACAGTTTGCTGAATAACACTACGCGATAGTGAGGCGCAAAATGGTGCACAAGAGAAGAATGAGCCCAGAAGATTACCCGCACCCTGAAATTGAAACAATTTAAAAATGAAATAAATAAGTAGAAATTACGATTTTATTTTAAAATTATTATGAGGTGGTCTGTTATTATTTTATTGAACTTTATATTATTAAATTATTTTTAATTTGAAAGTGTAAATAACATTATAACCAAACACTATGTTACGCTTTTTTATTTTGTCACTGTTTGTTTTTGTGATGACGTATTAATAGGCCAAAAAATCTAACCAACCATTAACATTCACAAAATAATTTTATTTTCTTACTGTACAGTATGTAGCTTGGTGGTCAATGTGGATAAAGCATTGGTCAATCTGCTGCAAATTTCTCTCTCATGATTCTTACTTTGAGCTACAATTACTCACATAGTTTTAAGTTAATTTTATTGTTAAAGCTGTCCCTTGTCCTCATTACTGTAACTGGCATAAAATTATAGACGTTAAAAAAAAGTAAAGAATATGGTAATTTTGAACATGAGGTTTACCTGAACCAAAAAAAGTGACTTTTACCTTAATTTCATTAAATTACTTTGATACTTGATATTTTATGGATCAAATTGGCTCTTGGATTTCTTCCATTGCCAAATTTTTTAGTTATTATCTTTTTATCTTTCTAATTCACACAGAGGTAATAAATAAGTACTGGCTGTTTAAAAGTTTCATTATTTTAAAATAGTTGTCATTCTTTTTTTACATTTATGTTTGGTTTCCCCAACAGAGCCAGTAAAATATGTACACAGTTCATAGGTATGAAATACATAATTATAGTACATGTACATAAAACTTATAATTATTTTTACCTGCGCTAACAATTCTTGATTAGAATCTATCTCATAATTGAGTTTTTGGGCAAATATTAAAGCCATAGAGAGAGAGATAACATATGCAACGACTGAAATGACAAAGCTCTCCATAGCGATGGCATGAAATAGAGAGATCGGTGGCATTTGAAATGGAGGTAATCTGTAAGTAAAAAACTTGTTTATTTTTTTTTATCAAACTACAACACTTTGAATAAATTTATAAATAATATTACTTTACCTCTCCTAACTGAAGTTATACATTGCTCAATTAAAGCTTTGATATTTGAATTTATTTGATAAGATGAACATGAAATAAACAATACAATTGCTTTGTATACAAAGATAAAATTAAATACAATGTGTAGTATAGTTTAAGAAGGATATTTTTTTCATAATTTTTTTAGTTTTCAGAAAATCTAATTGTAATTACAGTACTTGGCACATCTAGAAAAGAGAATAAGATGTTTGGGTTTTTGATATAATTTAAAAAAATTACCTTGTTACCTTCTTGTTGTTCAAAAAAAATTGCCCTTCTTCAAGTTGTAAATTAAAATGTATGAACTAGTTGTGTAAAGTAGCATTTATATAATTTATCTAATAGATGCAAGACAGTTAAATAATTGTGGCACGCAGCTGTTTCACTGATGTAACAGATACAAATTTCCAAAAGTATTTTCCTGTAACTTACCCTTTTTGAAATTCTGATTTCATCATCAAAAGCTGATTTAATATCAGCAGCATTAATCTGCTTATATTAGCACTTTTGAATTAAATTGAAATTACGAAAATGAACCAAAGCTGCTATTGAAAACATTTTCTATTTTAAATAATTTTGAAAATTCGAAATTCTAATTTATACAGCTTCTTTATGCTAATTATGATAGTGAAATTGGATTTTAAAAAACATTTAAGATAAAAAAGTAAAGAATTTTTAAAGATTTAAAATGGCTGCCATTTTGAAACTGTTAAATGAATGTTGCTGGTTAACAAACTTAGTCAAGCTATTATCATAATAATTTTGTGTGCAAAATTTAAATCAAATCAGACCAAAATTGCAAACATAAAACACAAACACACATGCACATACACACACACACACACACACACACACACACACACACACACACACACACACACACACACACACACATTAAAGTGACAGAAAAAATTTTGTGTTATACAGATTTGTTAGCCTAACTCTTAAGCTATTTTTCATCACAATACTCATTCAAATTGTAGCACTTATTGCAGCAGTGCACTGTCATTGAATTCTGCTGCTTGAGATTTCATCTACTACAGATCCGCAACATCATTGAAGAGCCAAGTTGTGAGTCAGGTCTTCATGTGCAGAAACAAAAATGGTAGATGTTTGGTACCAAATCTGGACTATATGGATGATGGAGTATCATTTCCCAACTAAAACAATCCAAGAGCTCCCAAATGTGATTGGCAGAGCCTTGTTGTAAAAAAACAAAACCTTTGAACTTGTCATTCCCCAACACTTGTTTTGGATTGCTCTCCTCATTTTTTTTAATGTTTCACAATATATTTCAAAGGTTATAGCTGAAATACGGATAACCTGAAATACGGATTCAAGGAAATTGATAGAAAGCACCTTTCCTGTCCCCCCCCAAAAAACATTTGCTATGATTTTTCTTGTTGACAATGTCTGCAAATATTTTCTTTGGTTTCCTGGGAAATTTGTATGTGTCCATTCCAGTGACTGTTTTTTTGTTTCAAAATTGATATGTCTTACACATGCCTCATCCCTAGTTATGACACAATCAATAAGTGAGTCATCAGCTGTGTTGCAGGCCTCCAGAAATGACAGCGACGCTGCTAGAGGCTATTCTGATAGTCTTCCGACAAACATTTTGGTACCTTTCTGGCACAAAATTTATGATAGCCTAACTTATCTTTTATAATTTCATTCAACAAACTTTGTGAACTTTGAGGAAATCCAAATGAGAACTCTGAAAGTGGAAAGCTGTGGTTTTCATGAATTTTTCCATTCACTTTTCATAACATCAGTCACTTTGCTACATATTGTGAACATTAGTGTGGCCATTTTTAAACATACTGTGCTACTGTCTCCATACACTCTCACTCATTACACTGCTTCCATATACTATATAAAATTTCTGAAGAATTACATTTGGCTTGTTATTTTCTGCTGACAAAAATCTGATCACAAACACTTTACAACTGGCGAAATGTTTTATTGCAGCACACATTTTAAAAATGTGTATGGTTCACTAACCATAAGCAAGACGAATCTAATGCTAATGTAGCTGGATGTAAACTGAGTGAGGGAATATGCAGACACAAAGATGGTGGTAGTAGCTACACCCCTTGCAAATCAGCCCAAAACTTGTTACTTTTTGGATAACTCTTGTAAAAGTCTAAACTGTAAAACTCAATGCTACTGTCATTTAATGCTATTATCAAGCTGCTGTTTAATTTTCACAAATTTAAAGATTAAAATGTACAATGTAACGTCATTTATTTCTTATTATTGAGAAATTGTTTTAAAAAAGTGTCTCTACTAGTGTTGTTTCCCACTTAATTTGATGTAATTTATTTTTTACTTAACTATTTATGTTATTATAAATCTAAAAATATCCCTCTATATTATTGCATTTCAGGACAATAACCCATAAAACACCCAACTATAAACATGCAGTATTTACCTTACTTAAAAATCATATAACATAGATGAATTCTTAATAGAAAATTTTTATTGAAAATAACCTTGTGTATATAATGGATAAATATTCTAAAAATAACCAATTATAAACCTAACGCAGCATTATAGAATTTCTAAAATGTAATATTTCTTACCCAACAGCAATAGTGCCAACTGTTGTCAGTTTAAATATTTCTGAAACATGAAAAAACTGAGCAGCAACAGTTCCAAGTACCAATACAAACAGTTCTATAGGAACTGGTATAATTGTCCTCTTGCTAACCCATGGCTGAAACCAAATTTCTTATGTAAAATTAATTAATTCTTTTATAATCATTTTTCAGGTAAACATAGAATAGGTGGAATAAATCAGTAATAGCATAACAATGCCTGAATAAAAAATGTTTCACTTCAAACTTAAATAATTATAAAATATCATAATATGAGGACTTATGTATATATGATAGCCTAACTCTTAAGCTAATTTTCAAAGTAATCCCAATTCAAATTGAAGTATTATCATAGTGGCGAACCACTTTGTTGATACCATTGTCATAGAATTCTCCTGCCTGAGACTTCACCCGCTTGTTCATAATTTCCTGCAGTTTCACATTGTCATCGAAGTACTAGGTTGTGAGTCTAGTCTTCATGTGCAGAAGCAAGTGGTATAGTTGTTTGGCATCAGATCTGGACTATAAGGAGGATGGTGGGACCAAAACCATCCAAGAACTCACGTGTGTAGTTGGGCACGTGCAGGTGTGCATTGTCATGAAAAACAAAATTCTTGAACTCAGTATCCCTCAATGCTTGTTTTGGATTTCTCTTATAAATTTTTCTAATGTTTCACAATAATTTTCAGAGATTATTGTTGAACCATGTTTGAGGAAATCAACAAATATCACACCTTTCCAGTCCCAAGAATGGTTGCAATGATTTTTCTTGCTGACAATTTTTACAAACACTTTCTTGGTTTCCTATTGCAATTTGTGAGTCCCCACAGCACAAACTGTTTTTTTGTCTCATAAGTGACATATTTTACCCATCTCATCCCCAGTTATGATATCAAGTGAGGCACAACCTTTTTTGTAGGAATCTAAAAATGACAACAATGATATTATCAACTGTTTTGTAGTTTTTCAACAAGAATTTTGGTACCCATCTAGCACAAAATTTATGGTAGCCTAATTTATTGTTTACAATTTCATACAAAAACTTTGTAAAACATTTAGGAAACTGAAATAAGAGCTACAAAATTGTAAAGCAGCATTTTGCACAATTTTTTTCATTCACTTGCGACACCAGTTCATCAAGCATTGTATTTTATCACAAATATTAGCGCAGCCATTTGTAAACATAATGCACCACACTTGCCCATTACATTGTTTCCTTACACTTTACAAAATTTCCAAAAAATTACAATTGGCTTGTTGTTTTCTGCTAACAAAAACCAAATTACCAATTGCACTTCACAACCAGAGGGATATTGTATTACTGCATCATACATTTTAAAAATGCACAGTTCACTAACAGGAAACAACATGAACCTTATCATGCTATAAACATGCAGCACTGTCACAATTTAAAGGAACAGAAAACATTTTTTATTACATTCATATGATGGCCTAACTCTTAAGCCATTTTTCCTAGTTCAAATTGAATCATTTATTATACCAGTTTGTTGATACCATTGTATAGAATTCTGCCGCCTGAGACTCCAACCACTCATTCACCCCTTCTTACAGTTCCACATTGTCATTGAAGCGCCAGTGAAATAAACCATACAACTGATAGATTTGAAGTGATTTCATTTTATGGTCTTTGAAAGAGTAAAATTAACACCCCACTATGCTACTTAATCTGACAAAATATAACACACACACACACACACACACACACACACACACACACACACACACACACACACACACACACACACACACACACACACACACACACACACACACACACACACACACACACACACACACACACACACACACACACACACACACACACACACACACACACACACACACACATATATATATATATATATATATATATTATTTTTTTGTGTCTAACTAAATAATAAAATTTAATTAAATTAAAAAATCAAAGCATAGATCGCTAATTGTAGCTGTAAAATATGTTGTATCAGATAAAATAAATGCTGGTTGTTACACCTACCTTAAGGAATTTAATGTTGAGAACTAGTATCACTATAGTTAACAACGACACTACACAGGCAGCAAAATTGACAGTCCCAAGGTTTTTAAAAATACTTATGTAAGTCTGAAAACAAAATTATATGATACTGTAACCACATAATTATCTGCTCTTAAAAAAAAATAAACAAAGTAATTGATATAAAAGTAATTGTTGTAAAATTTAGTTATAAAACATAATTTTAAACTGTCTTTCAGATAAAATAAAAAATATCTAATTCAACTAACATGTTTAAAATAAAACACCATTATTGCAAATATATTTTTTTTAAATAAAGTGCAATGAAGTGTGAATGCAAATGCTTGCTTTTCAAAAAAAAAGATCTGATTTGAACAACCTGTTCAAAATTAATGTAATCAATAATAATAAAAAAATAGGACCTACTGATTTTCTACTTACAAATATAAGTTGGAAATTCCCTGAATATGATTGTACTTTTATTCCCAATAAATCCTTAAGTTGTGATGTAAAAACGTGTATAGCTGCTCCAGCAGTAAGGCCATTCACAACAGTTTCAGATAAAAATGAAGAGAAGGTCCCCAGGCGTAATACATACATTATCAGCTGTAAAGTAAATATTAAAATATACTTGCGCAAAATAATTTGTCAATCTTTAGAAACATATTATTTATAGTTCATATTTTTTACTACCATGTACAATTATATTCCTTAATGACCACATATTCAATAGCCTAGAACTTTGTTAAGTCGTAAAACTATCTAAAATATTTTTTAATTTGCAGTTATTTGTTCATAATAAAATAATTTTGAATACTAGATAATAAAAGCTGTAAAATACAATTTTACTGTACAACTATAAGGAAATAGTGAAATGACTATTAAATAAAGATATCAGTCCATAATCACAATGCATTGGGGAGGTTAAATGCGAATTTAAAGACCATTTTATAATAACGAAGTTAAATGTGAAGTAGAAAGATAATTAATATAAATATACAAATTTTATTTTACTTTTTGTTCTAATTAATAGTGCACAAAAAATTGTTTTGAATGTTTTTTATCACTAGTATACAATAAATAAAATTTTAAATGCCTAATATTATAATTAAATTAGATTTTAAAACAGTGTGTTATAGAAAATGTTAGTTATGCACATTTTAAGATTTTGAATAACTTTTTAAGATTTTTGAAACATATAAATGTATTTTGTTAAATAACAAACTTGTACAAGTTATTACCAAAATCAGCTTTTGTGATGACTTTGTAAAAGTCATTTTTAAATTGAAATATAATAATTAAGAAAAACAGTCAACATCACCTACAATTTAATAATTACCATAAAGTTTGAGAAAGAAAGTGGTGAGGGTTTCCTACATCATTTTATAGTTACTTTGAAACATTCTTAATTTATTTAAAAGTTACAAATTGTTAAATCAACTAGTTTAACATTGACGTTACTATTGACGTTACTATTAACGTTATTACGTTTACATTCGCGGTCTTTCGGCTGACAACTGGACACGACTGTCTGAATGAATACCTGAAGAAAATTAAGATAATAAACTATGACAACTGCACATTGTGTGAATGCCCAGACACCATCATGAACAACGACCATCTCCTGGTCTGCAGAAAATTAGATGAAGAGAAGCAGAGAAGAGGAGATCTCCTTGGCCTCTACTGGGAAGCAAGATCAAAGATGGCGTGAGCCAGCGGAAGCCATTGGAAAACAACAATAACAACAACAACAACAACAACATGACGTTACAATACTAGAAACATTTTAGCACACAAATACCCTTGTTTTTCAGATATGGTATAAGATTGATTTTTGATTTAATGTCTACAGAGTTACTATTGGCTCACCATCATATAATCCAAAAACCTAAATATTTGTTAAAATTTGTAAAAAAATATGGACGTTCCTTTATGTTATAAGACAAAAATCAGTTTGATTGGCTATTATTATGCATAAGTTTGGTTTAAGTAAAGGTTATTTTTCTTAAATAACGAAACTTTTTTTAGACACTTGGTTTTTTCAAGGACACTATATTTATTTATTTTAAATGAGTATTTATTAAGTATGATATAAAATAATATGTATATTATATATATATATATATATATATATATATATATATATTATTACTATTTGCGTATAGACAATGTTGGATCACGCAAAGCACTCCGACTCATGTCTTGTTCCTTATAATCCTCCACACCTCCCTCATCCTGTCCCCATGGATCCTCTTCCGCTCCTCCGTCCATTTTACCCCTGCTCTCTTTGGGATTTCATTCTCTGGGACCTTCCAATCGAGCATCTTTCTCCTGTATGCGCGCCTGTTCAACGTCTGAACAACAACGTTGAACGCGCCTGTTCAACAACGTCTTCAACGTCTGTTGAGTCTATTTCTGCATCATGTAGGTCTATTCTGACTTGTGCAATCCACGACGTTGTTGATTTGACTCCTTGTATATACTTAAGGATTCTGTTGGCAAGTCTCGTTGTTGGGAGTCTACTGATGTGTCCATAGAACCGAAGCCTCCTTCTTCTGATATCTGCTGCCAGGTTCGATATCTTCTCTCTGGTCTTCCTGGAGTGCAACCTGGTCTTCCAGGTTGCACTCCCTGGTGTGTGTGTGTGTGTGTGTGTGTGTATATATATATATATATATATATATATATATATATATATATATATATATTATAATGGCTTGCATTAAATAAGCTACACTTGAACATTGGTTGCAGTGGTGTTCCACCAAATCTTAATGTTACAATTAATGGTTTGAATGTTAATAGAGTTGATACTTGTAAATACCTTGATTACTTGATGACATGGAAAACTGATATTCAATTTATCATAAGCAAAACTAAATATTTTTGTTTTTTCTGTTTTACAAATTCTCTAAATATATGATTACTGAATCTCTACTAATGATACAACTTTATATACCTTCATCATCTTTTTTTCCATCAAGGGAACTTAAAATTTCATATACATCTTTATACTTCTTATCATACAGAAAACTTTTGTTTGTAGTTTATAATTAAAAAATTAACATATTTTGAAATGAATTAATTTCCTGTTTTCCATAGTATTATCAATTATAGAATAATTGCTTGGGGAGGTTGTTTACATAATAACTTTAATATGCTTCAAAAAATTCCAACTAAATTACTTAAAATTGTTTTCAACAACGTTATATTAATTCATAATAAGCCATTAAATTTACACCAACTTTTTGCCTTTATGTCACTTACACATCATTATAATACTTTGAAGGAAAAATTTATTAACTCATTTAGTATTACTAGAAATAAAAATTTACCCTTGCCAAACATACATAAAGCAGTGGGAAGCAAAAATAGTACTTTTAAAACTACTGCTACTGGCATTTACAATCGTCTTCCTAATGAACCAAAAATATTAAGAAATACCAAATCAGGTAATGCAAAACTAAAAAAATGAATTTCTACAAGTGTTTAGTTATTATTTTGAATTATCATTAGTATTATTGAATTATAATTAAAAACAGTTATATCTGCTATTTTCATTATAAATTTTAATTGTATTAAATTTGTATAATATTTATTAATTAGCATTGGTTAGTGATGGTTCAATGTTGTAATAATTTACTTGTACTTTATTATTGTTTTCCTTAGTATTAAGTTTTTTCATTCAATCCTACACACAAGTATTTTGATACCTCTTTAGGGTTTACTGGTATTGACATATTTTATGTATCTTACTGTGTAAACATTTGGATTATATATATATATATATATATATATATATATATATATATATATATATATATGTGTGTGTGTGTGTGTGTGTGTGTGTGTGTGTTTTATAAATTTAGTTTGTAACATTTTACCTGGTATACACCTGCAAGGAAACAAACAGCGCTAGCAACTTCTATAGGAGTATATAAAGGTGTATTTATTAGTGCAGGTACCATTGACGTACTATTCAGTGTGGATGGTTGATTCTGCACAGTAGCGTACATCCGCACTACCTTGCCAGTCATCAGAGTAATCACAGCAAATGACCCTGCCACAGATATATGTCATTTTAGAAAACCTTATTCTTTCAACATTTGTGTTTAACAAAATGAAATGTATTAAAAATATTTACCCATTGCACAATGCTTAGATGTGCCAAATATAATATACATAAATACTGGAAAAATAGCCATGTAAAGTCCTACTACTGGAGGAACATTTGCCAGTAATGCATATGCCATTCCTGAAATAAAAAACAACAAATAAAACTAAAAGAATACATAAATATTTAATTAATATTATTTATTCTTTTATAATAGTAAAGGATATATCTCGAAATGTCAAATGATTTCTAATACCAATTTGTTCTTGGATTTCTTGGATGTTCTTGGATTAGTGAGCAGCTAAAACATTTTGTAAAAGACAACAAAGAGTTATTGTAACTTTTTAACTATTAGTAACACAGCTATACTGTTTATTTAATCGTTTTTATTGTAAAGTGTAATTTATTTTAAATTAATTGTGTTTAGGTAGTTTTTAACTAAGTCTCAATAAACTAGCCTTTCAAATTTTATCAAGTATATGATGTGCTTAAAAGTCTAATAATAATGAAAATTTTAGAAAATGTACAGTTTTTATAAACTGTCATCAGGCGTAGGGCCTATAAACTAAATATTCCTTTATTTTGTAATTACAAGGAAAATAAATATTTCAGGAATAATTAATATTTTACAAACTCACCCTGAGGTATATTCATAACGGCTACTGTGCAACCTGCTATTATGTCCTTCACCAAATCTTCCTTCCAACTGTATTCGCTCAGCCATACAATGCAAGGAAATGTTGTTAATAAACAGTTTTTGGGTCGACAATTCTTTCTCAATGATTTCACAGCTAAAACATATTGTTTACATTATTTCAGCACTGTTGTTCAGCTATTTAAAATATTAGATATACGATTAATATCCTACCTTTTCCTTTAAACTTCGTGAAATTACTTTCTTTACGAATTGGAGCCACACTTAAAGAACTATTTGGCAAATCTGAAAAAAAAGAATGAAAATTCACAATGTAGCCCAAGATATACAAAACTACAAAAAAAGTGAGTATATTTTTGTCTAATTTTTTAGTAATTCCTAAACAAAAATAACTTTCCATTTTCTGTTGCATCATTGCATCGATTATTAAAACAAATACAGTACATGAACTTACGTGTTATATAAATACAAATTAACTATTTACCATTCTTTTGACCTGAAAAATCAACAAATGAAGTACGTAATAAAGTTATCACAAAGAAAAAGACTTGTTATAATGGTAAAACCACAATAATGTAGATGAATTTGGTTTAAAATAAAATGTTTACTCTTTTCTTTAGTAAACGTTTTAAAAGTGTGTTTATCACAGATCTGAAACTTATAATTTTTAAACTTTGATTTTGCAAAGAACATATTAATGTTTAGTTAAGTTCTGTAATAAAACAAATATAAACATAAACCACCAAGTGAAAAAAAATCTCCCACATGTCTGCAGTTAAAAAAGTTGTTAAATCACCTTTCAATTTTGCCAAGAACCAATTACTTGCTTATGTTGTTTGTTGAACAATATCGACATTTGCACTTAGCCATAGCTTCTCCATCAAAATAGCTATCCTAAAATAGGAGTGTAAAATATTGCAGTGTACTTGGATCAAGAAATTCTCTTAGTTTTAAGTTTGTATATATGTAGAATTTATTTTTTGTACATTACTATGGGACGGACAGGTTTTCACAGTTAAAGTGGCCTCATTAAATTATATGGTTTTGGTTTGAGAGTGATTGAACTCAAATAAGTGTGTGGTTCAAGATTAATAATCTGATGATTTTACATCTGCGCTAATACTTTTGACAATATGTTGAGCATAGAGAACAATCTGGAAGAACACCATTGTCATTACAGTGATAAATGGTTACAGGGATAACGTGAGAGGCACACCATGACCAAATGTAAAAATTGATTTTGTTGAGTAAATTATGTCAGCAGTTAAAGGGTTCTTGGTGAAATTCAAGGTTGTTTAACAACTCTTTAATTTTAGACTTGCGGGGCATTTTATACAACTAGGTAGTTTTTGTTTACATTGGGATCATTTTTGTAGAAGTGTCATTGATATAAAATATTAGGAAATATGATCATGATAAATTAAATTGTCTAATATTTGCTGAATAAAATAAAATCTATATGTAAAGAAATTATTTTAGTGTTTACATTCGATTATAATAGCCCAAAACTGTGAGAGCTTATTTTTTTGTAACTTATGGTAACAAGTTATCTTTCATAGATCAGGTGTTCAATTCAGGTACAAAATTCGAAATCTGTAAATGTTTTAGCAGTTTACTAGATTGTTATAATTGTAAACATACTTATTTTTATTAGTGCAACTATACGAATAAAATGAGTAATAGCCTACATGTTTTTGCAGGTTTGATCATTTATTATTTTTTTCATGAGTATTAGTATTCTATAGAAGTATTTGTGGGGTTAAGTTATAGATATCTGAAATCTGCAAATCAATACCTCCCATATATACACTGTGGCAGCTTAAGTAACTTGGCAGGGTGGAACAATGCCGATTTCCTTAATAATAACTGTACATTTGTTGTACATCAATCATTCATGAAAATTGGTTCAGTAGTTTGAACTACTGGTTAAGCTCTAAGAACTACAATGTTTACAGTTTTAATCTTTTATACATTTTTTGATGGTCTTAACAATTAATAATTTTTAAAAGTATATTTTGTTTGTTTTTATTTTATTTATTTATTTATTTTTTTTTTTTGTGTTTAACGTCCGACTATTGTGCACACTTGGGCTAATGCAGACGACTTGTTTGTTTTTATGCAAACAGCACCTACTACAGATGAATTAAATTTTGTCATTGTTGATCAAAATTGGTTCAGTAGTTTAGGCTGTATAAGCGTCAATATTGAAGGGGGAAAATGGTTAAAAGTGCCATTTTCAGATATTTTTTACCATTTTGTCATGCCCCTTAAAGTAACAGTACTGCCAACGCCATACAGATATCTGAAAACTGCAAATCGTTACCTCCCGTACATACACTGCAGCAGCTTAGGTAACTTGACGGAGCGGAACGCTGCCGCGTTCGTCGATAACTGTACATTTGTAGTATGTCGCCTGTAAGTCTTGCTATAGGCAATTAATGTAGAACATCAGTTGTGCGAGCTGCAGCATAAATTTTTTCAGGCAGCAACGACCGCATTCCTTGATAACTGTACGTTTGTAGTATGTCGCCTGTAAATCATGATATAGGCAATTATTTGGAACTCAGTTGTGTAGGCTACAGCATCACTTTTTCCAGGCAGCAACAACGCAAACTTAGTCACGTAAGGATAATGGATTGCGTTGGTTTTTCGATGGGAAATTTTGAGGTCTTCTGGACCCAAAGTCTGTCGGTGATAAATCAAATGAAAATAACTGGTTAATTTATTGCTGGTTATAATACAACGCTAGTATTGTAATAACATCAATGAGAGATTCAGGGGGGACTAATTAACCACTATGCATCAGCCAGGATCTATCTGGTCCTTAATTGTCTGCAGTATATGTTTGTTTATCAAAGCTGGTTACAGCATGGGTCTAATGTGTGCAAACTTTTAGCATATAATACAATTCGAGATCCATCTCTCAACGTTTAAACGTGCCTGAGTTGCAGCACTTTTCAACCCATTTTCTTGCAGCATGAAGTTAAGTAGATACAGATTGATCTTTCTTTTTTGTATACTGTGTGAAAAATACTATTCCCTAATACAAATTTCAAGGAAGCTGTCCTGCTACACCGACCGAACTAGAACACCAATCATACTTTTCAAAAGGTATAACGGTTGTTGGGAATACTTATATAGTAAGTAAATAAACGTGAAAACAAACGCTTTAAGATTGCAAACTCTACGTATAGGTAATAAATAGGTAACCAAGTTTTCCGTTTCTGTGTGTGTGTGTGTGTGTGTGTGTGTGTGTGTGTGTGTGTGTGTGTGTGTGTGTGTGCGCGCGCGCGCGCGTTATTAATATCATTTCAGCAGTGAAAAAGTCGGAGAATTATGCGGTATAAAGCCCAAGAACTATATTTTCAGTAAAAAAAATCAAATTTTTAAGTATGAAAAAACGTAATCTAAAACAAAAAGTGTAAAAAACTAATATTAATTTCAGGAAATTCAAATAAGATAATTTTTTACTTTTCAGTGATGAGGCAAAAAATTAACACCGACTTTGAATACTTTATATAGAGAAATGAACTAGAATGAAAATTTACCGACTATTTCACTACGAACGCTTCAAATTTTCTTACATGACAATGGTTTTGTTTACGAGTCAAGAGGAAGAATAATTTGTCGTAAGAGCGTGAAGAAATTAAGATATTATTCGTTGGCGACGCAGCTATTTATGAACAATCAGAATTGCTTTAAAAGAAAACTAAAAAATTATTTACGCTGACGATAATCATGGGTAAATGATTATTCGAACAAAGAGCATTGTTTATCAAGTTCTTAGTTCGAGCCTCAGTTACTCCCGTTGCTTTACGCTTAACGTTAACGCTGAGCCCTTGTCCCCGTTAGTCTATTGTGTTCGTGAGGCCTTTTAACGAATAATTCAATTCGTGAGTTTAGTTCAAACAAATTTTAATTAACCATATAAAAGTCAAGAAATAATATGCTGATATAATTGTACGTTTACATAACAGTAGAAGCAAGCTTATATTCCCTATCACTACCAAGTAGTGTGTACCAGCTGTTACAAAAGCTGGTTTTATTTTCTGATGATTGTAATCTGTGTTCGCTATGTTGTTTTATAGCACAGCACAACACAATGTTTGTTGTTACCTGCAAAGTAAATTATATTTATAACTATTGGAAGACTTAGAAAAACAAAAGGAAATATGTCTAAACAGGAAAAAATAAATGTATCCATAAGATGGGAAAAGTGACAGTTTTAACAAAATCGTATAAACCTAAACGATTCTTATCCTAGTAAAAGTAAGGTTACTTTAGGCTATTATTACCTGTCATATCATCAAATATCTGGTAATTATGTTCAATAGATTATGTTTTTCATAAGTAAATACATCTTTTTTCCATGTAAGTAGGCCTAAAGATAGAAGTTTAAAAAGAGTTATTTATCTATGTGGTCACTGTAACATGCACTGATATGCCTCGCTTTAAAAACTTACTTTAGACAATTTTTATTTCTGCAACTTTTATTTTACACGTACCTAAATACTGAATATGATAAATCTTGAAAACTATTTTGACGTACAAAAATTAAATTTCTCAGAGTTATTAAACACATTATTTGCTAAGAAAAAACGTGTATTTTTATTTCATTCTGATTAAAAACAAGTAGCAACATAATTATTTTTCATACCAGACGAAGTACAAAAAATAATTATTTTATGAATGAAATTATTTTGATACTAATTATTGATGATGATGAAAATAATTAAATTTTAATGGCACAAAGTAGAACATTTTATATGCCCAAAAATTGGTACAAACACACACACACACACACACACACACACACACACACACACACACACACACACACACACACACACACACATTTATATATATCTTTATTATCAAAAAATGTTTATCAAAAAATAATATTTTAAAATGATCACTGAGTATCAGACATAAAAATGTAGCTTTTTCATATGTGTTTCTCCTAAAGGCTTTGTAATCGTGCACCACAAAGTAGCCTAAAGCAAGATGCAACTAATAATAGCTGCAATATAATTATAGACAATATTAGCTTCAATATAGACGTGGCTCACTACGTCTAAGAGACAAGTTATACATTTGAATTCGAGTTCTAAAAACATAGTCTAGGCATAAATGTTTTCAACTTACCCAGATCAGGTAATTTCTTGTCGTTGAATATTTCATCGATTGTATTATGCTGATAAATTTGTCGGTCAATTTTGAATCTGCGGTTGTCATCCTTGCCAGACATTTTTATAATTTTTTAATCTTCTTCCTAGAAAATCCAAACATTACCTTTCTTGTCAAAGGATTCGCGTACAGATCCTAATAATTAATGTTAATTTTGAATACAAAGATATTGAGGAGCAATATGGTGTAATTAGGCTACATATACCATAAGACCGATAATACTATTAAGTCTCAAAATTATGAATAGTGGTAATTCAATATACTATGTGAGAGGAATACTTCATTACAACTATTAAATTCTTAGTAACTTATATTTACCGATATGTAGACCTAAATATAGATTAAGTAACTAACTATATAGCCTAACACATCTAAGTTACTACAAATTGAATCGTTGGAGTGAAGTATTCGGAAATGTATATGTTGCCGAAATATAACTGTCAGCTTTATTATACACTCCAGACATTGATTCGTTGTTATAAGCAGAAGAAAAATAATGTAATAAATGTATTGTTGTTGTTGTTGTTTACAATTTCATTTAATGAGAACTCTAAATAGCGTTTATTTAAAATTAGAAATATAAATGTTAATGTTATTTTTTTAAATATAAACGGTGTTTGTTTTGAAAAGACGTTCCTGTGTTTAAAATGAGTGCAACAATGAGGAAATAAACTTTAATTAAGTTTGACAACAAAGAACGGACGGGTTTGTTTTGGTTCTATTCATGATGTGTAAATTTCTTTTCTTTAAAATTTGGTGTATTAAGTTTAGCTATGAACCTTCATTTATACAACAATAATTAGATTAGTAATAATGCCGAAGATTTATTTTTATATATTTTGTGTATATTATTATAGACTCTTATTAACATGTATCATGTTTTAGGGCTGAATGTGATGTTGGATATTGCTCGATTCGTGCCAAATGTCATATTGCGTATAATAGTATATTTAGCGCGTTACGTGCAATTGTATCTATTATATAATTGTGACTACTTCTAAACAGCTGATTACGCATATCAGCTGTTGCTTCAATAGCATTTCAATTGAGGTTATGTTAAAAATTTAATTTTTAATAAAATGTACAATAAAATTATTTTAAAAAAATATGTTTTAAATGAAGAACAAAGATTGAGAAAAAAATGAGTGAGAAAGACTACGAACTATTAGAAATTAAATTAAAACGAAAAAATGAAATTAGCGATGAAAATATTACAATTAATAAAAGAATTATCACTGAAAAGCAACATCAACTAATTAATAACAAAAACGAGGAATCGAGAAACACATGATACATGATTTATATTTTTGGTTCGTAACAGAAATTTTTTCTCATAAACTTTTTATTCACGAAAAGAACTATCTCATTTTGCGTTCTACGATAGAATAAAGCAGATCATCAAAGATACTAAAGAATATAACTGTTATCAGTAATACTTTAGAATATCAACCGGCTTTTTAAAAAAACAAAAGGTAGCCTACAAACGAATACCATTTTAAGCGGTCACTAAATTTAATGTACTGACCAACAAAAATTACGTTATATTTAATAATTTTATACAAAGCTGTTAAATACAAATATTTTAACTGAAATTAATATACGTGTAGGCCTACAAATTTTAATTGGCAGTAATTTTAGCAAACAACTTATATCAGTGAATGGGCCGATACAGTTTTCACTGTGGACCTAATTGTAAAACGTTTCACAAAAAAACAAAGAACTAATCTGTGTTTTAGCAAGACTTATTTTGAAAATCAGCTGTTTATTAGGAAAGAGCTATTTACTATTTTAATACCTTATTAAATATTTTATAACAACGGGAAAAGATCAAGTAGCCTACTGTATTTTACCACATATTTCAGTACAGTAATGAATTTTTAACACTTACTGCTCATTTAATATATCTCCAATTAAATATAACTTCAAATCTTGCTTACAGGTTCTGTCACGCAACATAGCCTCAAAACGTTCTTTTTCTGAACCTTTTTTAAACAATTTTTAATTTTAAAAATTTCATTCCACAAACTTTGATATGTTTTGTTCGGTATTAAAATATAAAATTCTTTAAAATTATTAACCTGAAATCTGTTAAAACGCTTGAAACTTTTATTTAAAACTTCCATTTTTAAATAAATGTTAATTATTTATGGTTCCAACTGTTGTAACAATTAAATTATGATTTTATAACAGCTGATACGTGTAACAGATGGAAAAACAGTGAAATTTAACTTAAAGATGTAAATTTAACTTCTTGTAGAAGTTTCACCACGATCTCAATTATTAAATTTGATCAAAATGTTTTGGATTTATTATTGAAGAGCATTATTTAAGTGATGTTTTAGAACTCGTCAATCTTTCCAAATCTAACATCAGTAGCTAACACAAAACTAACAGTAGTAACATTATCTACTTAAGTTTTAGTGTGCACTGTATTTATTAAGAAAACATCTTAATAATATTTAAGGAATATCATATCTCGTTACTCAGTATTATATAAGTGTATAAAACATAGCCTAAAGTCTAAAATGCAGCGGAAAATTGTTGCACTATGGTAATATGGGATTGAAAGAGGTAATGTTCACCAAAACAGCTGATTTCACATCACAACTGTTTCTTCGATAATATTATGTTTTGTATTTATTGCAGTAATACTATACTATTACTATTAATACTATTAATTAATTACTATTAAATCATTATTAAATTGTTTATTAATTCTTAATATTGAAATAGTCATGTGTTTGACTGCGAGAAATACAAAAAAATAAAGTGATAATTATAATTAATTGTATTTTAATTAATAAAATTACGATAATTACATTGTAGTGATATTATTTGTTTGGAACTAGACGCTTGTAACTGAAATCATTGCATTATATAATAAAATTATTAATTTTGAATCAACGAGCTTGCAGAGTCCATACGTTGGCAAACCGTTCTAGTTTATTTCACAAAAATATGTCATGTTTGCCCCATTCAGGTCTAGTATTACAAGCTTTTGAGTTTTTAAAATTGTGATAAATATGCATGATTAATTTATAACGATTAATGATTAATTTCTGAATAAAAAAATACACAGATCGTAATTTTATATTAAAGAAAAAAAGAAACAAAGATATTATACTTTTTTGAAATATCATTTCTATTTAGGTAAGGGGAAAATGGATTACAACATCTGATTTGCTTTAAGCGCTGTATAGCATAAAGAAAATAACGGTTATTGTCATAATGACCATTTAAGAATTTTACAACACTTGCAACTTTATTTTCAATTTTGTTAAAAACAAAAAAACGACAGGAACCTTTTTCAATAAATGTTTATAAACTTTTTGATGCTGATGAAACAAAGTTAGATTGAAACAAATGATTTTTAAACGTTTTTTTTAAATTTCAGCTACTTATTTTAATAAATAAAACAATGAATAAAAATTTTAAAGTTCAAGTTATATAATCTAAAAATATTATTATACCTGGATTACTGCTTAAAAATCCAGTCTTCCAGAAGACATTAATTTCTACCTAACCTCACTCCACCTCACTCAACCATCGAATGAATGAGCCGGTGTCTTGAAGGTGTATATTAGTCTACTGCTGTAGTGTACCCATAATTCACCTTGGCTTGATTGTCTCTCATATTCCTTCTTAATCATTCGTTTCCTTATCTAACATTTAAGCCGGGTTAGTTTCCACGCATTACTGTTAGAAACAAAATTAATATTTATTGATGTAACTAAACATTTACATTAACATTTGCATTTTAATTAGACTTGGAAATATTTTTTAGTTTGGCTAAACAAGATCGTTGAATTTTAAAATTTTTATAACTGTGTGTGTGTGTGTGTGTGTGTGTGTTAGCACGCTCACGTTCACAGTTTTCCAAACTTGGTAGAAAAATCGATTATGGTAATAACTTAGTCAAGTTCGTTAAACAGCAAAATCCGTTCAAATTAAGAAATTTAATTTAACGACTGTCAGAGTTCATTTTTGTATTTTCAATGTAATTTGAAAATTTAAAACCTCTTATATGTATATTTTAATGCTGATTATGATGGTGAAATCAGAACTTGAAAAGGGTAAGGTAAAGAAAAATAATTTTGGAAATTCGCTTCTGTTACGTCAGCGAGACAGCCGCGTGAAGCAATTACTTTGTATTGTAATATGGCTGATTATTTTTAGTTTAAAAACCATTAAATATAAAGGCCGCATAAAAGAGAAAATTAAGAAATGAATTATATCCTTCTCTTATATAATTAATTTTATTTTTTTAAAAATAGTATTTTATGTAAATTCAAAAACGATTTTCTAGCAAGTTTTTATTGTAAAGTACTTGGAACCATGATTTTCATTAAATTTTAAAATTATGTTATAAAAACTCTTGTGCAAGAAATTAATTTGGTTTTTTATCATTAAAATTAGAAAAACATTCATTGTTTGCTTATTATAATTTTATGCATTATGCTCTTTCATAATAAATTAATAAATATAATTTAATGTAGTCTAGCCATTGGAGCCTAATTTTAAAAGTCAATACAAAAAAAGGCTACTGTAATATTTTAAAGTTCTTTAAAACAAAATCAAACATAAAATGCTTACTTAAAGAAATAAAAAACACAACTACTAAAACACAAAATACAAAAAAAATTATACACACAAAAATTATATATTTCATAATTAAAAGAAATTAAAATCTAAAATATAATTGATTTAAACGATTAAAACAAGGTATTAGAATAAATATTGAAGAATATTTTCCGAGTATTTAGTTAATAAATTATGAATTTACATGTTAAGTGTATACAATAAATGCAGTCGGGGCCTGTTTAGTGCAGAAATATTGAGTTAGCATGTATGGGATTGAAAAAATTGTACTTAAATTTAATTCAATTATTTGTAATTTTTAATTTGCGAATTATTTTATTTTTGTCGCGTCGATGATTGAACGTTGTTCATTATTTACTTTAATTTGAAAATCTGGTGTCGTTCCCGGCCTGACCTTTGGACAAAACCTACCTCTAGTTTATCTACTATTCCTTCCGGTTTTTATAACTCACATTTGGCTCGCCAATTTTTGTGTTCAGGGTGTCATTTTCCCAGCTCAATGCCCTGAACCTCAGCTGAAACTTGAGTGGTAACTCTAAGCCTATTGTTTCCGAAGTTAGTGTTTTTCTACTGCTTTCAGTAGTTGAATCTGAGTTATTCTATTGTATAGTCCCTAGTAATTATGTTTTACACTTGTACATCAGTTATTTAAGAATCTATGAGTACATTAGTTATTTAAGAATTTATGATTTCATCCTAGGAACTTATTTATCCAATATGAAATTAATTATAAGTTTATCCTATCTATTTAACCCCTGGATAAAAGTTATGTAACCTATTACACTCCTGGTGAAATGTGGAATCCAACGAGCTAAAGTAGATCAAAATCGGACGAGCCGTTAAGAAGTTATGATGGAACAAACAAACATATATACATGCCAACCTACTCAGCCAAGAAAAACATAACACTCCTTTTTTGGCAGTCGTGGAGTGTTTTTATACAGCTGTTTTGAAACCTTTTCAAGTTTATACTTTTCTGTAAATTACGATTACTCAATGTCGCAACCAGATTTACTTCTTGCCCAGTTCACAGTTCCTGATACAATTTTCTAGATCAACAAGTAAATAACATTCCTTTCCATGAGGCCTGCGTTACGTAGTTTAACACAAGTCTCACTCAAGTGTCACTGGTATTTTAAGTCTTAATACTTTCTAGAAGAGAGAGTTTGGTATTGTGCCAAAATCGTCTTTCCAGTTTGCAAAAGCGGTTTTACGCTAATCGAACTCCTCCAGTACATATAAGCACTTTGAATGAAACTTGTTACTTCAAATGAAGAGAGATCCGGTTTTTGATTCATTGAAAACAAACAGTATTAAGCTATTAAATAAATGCCAAAAAAAAATTATAAAATGTTTACACCATTAACGTTTATATATATATATATATATATATATATATATATATGTGTGTGTGTGTGTGTGTGTGTGTGTGTGTGTGTGTGTGTGTGTGTGTGCGCGCGCGCGCACGCTATGTGTGTACATAACTGCAATTACGTTTTCCGCCTTACGTTAATTGTTCCATATTATTAAAATTTAAACTTGCCAATGTCTGAGTCGTTAAGACACGCTTTTCCGAAGCCTTGGCTATTGTTGAAAAAACCCTTATATCAACTAATGTCTGCTAGGCCAAAGCAGTGGATAAATAATGAAAGGAACACCCAGAATAAGGAACAAAAATAAAGGAGAGAGGCTGAGAACGGAAAAGGAACAAAGAATCGTCTAAGATGATCTGTGGAAATGAAAGCAATAAATACTATTGCCACTACGGCCGAAACGATAATTTGATGTAGCCTGTACAACTAGCGATTCAATAATGTTCAAGTACGAGCGATTGCAAGAACTCATCGCTAGTTTCGAAATACTGTCAGAAAATTAATTAAGAAATTTTGACAGTTTAAACAGCGTCCGAACTTGGAACGTAAGGAAAATACGGATGTTAGACATACATTTTTATTTTCAAAAAATATAAGCAAACGTTTAAAATAAAATAAATTTTAACGAAAATTTCGTGTGCTGGTATCATTAAATGAGGAAAATTGAATTTAATTTTCAATAATATTCAATAAGGCGACCGACTGTAGAAGGAAAATTGATGTGATTTTTGTGGTAGTTTCACTTAAATGAAATTAAAAATTCTGTAAAAATCTTACCTACTCAACTCGTGCAAAAGTAAAAAAGGTGGTTTAATCGACTAAAATTTTGTATGAATTTACAGAAAATTAAAACCATATAAAAACGAATATAGGCTTAAACTAACTTGTAAGCCTATGTAAAACACCTTAAAGGGTATCATATTACATTTTACAAATTCGTACAAAACAATTAATTTAGGTTTTTAGCAGCATTTAAAAAAAAAAATTTTGTTACCAGTTAGAACGCAATAGTGAAAGCTGAGACGATGAAGTGACAAAAATTTGAACCTGTGGGCCTGATGTTCGCTATGGCGGCTTTTATGCAAACTTTTGCAATTTCAAAAAACGCCTATGCTTTTAAACATTTATTTATTTGTCATTGTAATAAATTTATTGACAATATTTATACATTCATAAAGATTGTAGCCTGTGTACCACGCATGTGAGGTGACGTCACAGGTGCTGAGTTCACGAGCTCCTCAACACGGCAATGTAAAATGCGATGTTGTGTTGTTCAAGAATATTAGAAGACATATTTACTAGTTATTCTAGTTAACGTTTCATTTCCTTTCTTATCTGTATTTTAGTTTATTTTCAGAAATTATAATTTTACATTTTCAAGAGAATTACTATAAAAATGTATCAAGTAATTCCTTAACTAGGTAAATAAAATAAGCCCTGCTATTTCATGATGTAACCTACAGTTTAATTTCGCAAAGATATTAAATTTGTACTTCAGTGAATTTTTTGCTCAGTAATGAATTACATTTATTGTTGCGAAATAAATCGTGAGTAATTATAGATTTTATTTTAATTATTACTGTTTTATGTTTTAATATTAAATTTTTTTTTTAGGCGAAACAAAAGTATTAAGTTAGTAATTATTAAAAACAATATTAACGAGAACAATATATTTAAGCAAACCAAACGAACAAAACGATAATCGATTGAATAAACAAAACTCCACTACAATAACCAACAAATACAACATTGAACAATACTGAAACCAAACGCAAGTTGAAGATGTGAAGTGGGGTAACTTGACTATGGTGGTAAACCTGCTAGAGTCTAACAGCGTAAGCTCATACACAGTTTTCCTATCCTGTGTTGCAAGGTGAATATGTGTTTGTAGGGGAAAATGGAATTTGCAATCGAGTGTCTGGATTTGAGTTCTGAATCAGATTCTGTGGATGGGTTTGAGATTGACATGCTGGTTTACAAAATTTTATCAAAAAAGTACGAAAGGAGAAGTGCCTATGTAAAAAAGAATGAAAAACTCATGATGAATTTCACTTTTACTTGAGAATTTAGCGGTGAAAGGTTTACTATTTTTGACTAAATCATGAACAGTTTAAGGAACTGCGATCTGGTAAAGAAACAAAATTACTCAAATGGTTGTAATACTTCAAGGCCCATTGAAACGGAGGACAATTTTTCTTACTCACATAGATTCAATTAATTTTTCTTCCATAATAAAAATACAGGTATTAAATTTTTATAAACAAACAAAAATTATTAATTTTGTAATTTGTAATAATATTGTGATTTGCAATTATAAATTACTGTAGCAGCTCAGAGTTTCTAATGAAAACTGTGGTTTGTCGACTGCGTCTAGCAGGGTCACATCACCCTGCACATGTTAATGGATTGTTTCACATAAATCTATGGTGATCATAGTCACACTACCTCATCTGCATTGACTGCATCTCAACTTGTACCTGGCCTGTCAGTGGGGCTGTGGTGAGAGTAAGCATTAATGTCGTCATACACACTGTGCATGCACTTCTTGACCCCTACTACGTATTCTACAGTAATTACTGTGGTATGTACTACCAAGTGTACATCACTAATGGCTAAACTAATTCACAAAATTTGATCATATAGATTTCGTTTACCCATATATAATGAAATTTTTAAATTTTCCTCCCATATGTCGTTGAAACTCTTTTTGATCAAAAACATTTAAAAATCATGGTTTTTTAAAAATTGTTCCTAATGATTTTGTTCAAATTTTGCTTAAATTAAGTTAATAAGTAACAAAAAAACTTATGGGTAGCTATATGCCATGGAAATTGCAATATGGGAGCTATAAATTTGCCTAATTTTTCAAAATTGGTTCATATTTTGCTCAAATTTTAGTTTTATATAAAGATTCATAACTTAAGTCAGAGTATCAAAAATGAAATAAAAGAATTAAATTTAAAATTTGAGAGTGAATTGAAAAACCAAAAATAAATCCTAAAATGTCATTAGATTTTTTCCCCTTTTCGAATAATTTTCAGATCATAGATTTCTTATATTTCAAAATTTGGCACACTGACTTGAGTCAGGTGCCTATAATTAATTTCATATGTGATTAAAATTTGATAAACTGGTTTTTAAAAATTCTGGCAGATTTTATGGTTTTTTGTTGGTAGCTTCAGAACTCGATTTTATGAGGACATAACTGATTGTGAGAAAGTTTGTGTAATGTTTTTACACCATTTATTTCCATAACCAGTACCATCACAAATCATTTGACGTTAAAGTGGGATTCTTGAATGAATGCACAACAGTCAGCGGGTTTGTAATATTGACCCATATAAACAGCATAACTACAAATATATATTAAGACAAATAGTTACAACTGCTGTCTTTTTTTTTTAGTAAGGTGTTGAATTCTGAAAATGCCATTTTTCACAACGAAAATCATTGCCTGGTTTTAAGGTCCCAATTGTTCTGCAATTTTTGCAATCGGACGACAAAGAAAATATACTTGTACAAAAAGTGGCATTTGAAAAAGGTTTTGTTTGAAGGAGAGTTGAAGGAGAGAATGAATACACAGACCATTGATTCATTGAACTCTCTGTTATCGTTTAAACCTTTCATTTTTATCTTTTGTATATTTAATGTCACCTGTCTTATTGTTGTTAGTCATTAGTAATATTTGATAGCAAAAAATTAAGATAAACTTTTCAACAAATATTCAAATTATTTAAAATATACAATAATCTACCCAGCCTACTACAAGATAACTTACATTATAAACTGTCATAGGGTATTGGAAATAAGAGGTGCCAAAGATACTTCATTGATAAAAGATAGGTAGGTTATCTATGAAAAAAAAAAATATTTATATATTTGTGAAAGAAGTGATCACAAAACACACGTCATGAATGAAGGATGCTTTAACATATTTCAAATCAGCATACAATATTTGAAAAAGCTAGTTATAGTTACAAAATGTTAGGCTGTCTAGGTGCATTTAATTGTTCAGATATTTTTAACTGTAATTTGCTTTTAATTAAAATTTTAATAATTCTTTGAGTATGTTAAAATTGGAATTGTATTTTAGCACAATATAGACTATATGAAACTTCTTCATATTTTATATGACTATATGAAACTTCACTTCTTTATATTTTAACATTACAGATTTATGACCAATCTCGGAATATACATTTCTTCTTTTTTCAAATTTGTTAAATTGAGTTATGGATCTATATTATGTGATCTAAATCTAGTGATTCAATTTTTTTAAAAATATTTATTATTAGCAGTTTTTAAACAATATTTTTGTTTCAAGTAAATTATTAATTTACTAACTCAGTGTTTTATTTGATATTAATTTGTTGATAATTAAAATTGAAAAAATTTCTGTAGTGTTTTTGCACTAATATTATTTGTGCACTACCCAATCATGCCTTTGATCTTCACTAAATGCCCTGCCCTGATTGCCTATGCCAATCAACATAACCCAATTTTTTAATGAGAAATGTAGGTCTCTTTATCATTGACCTTAGAATTATAATCTACTCATCAAATTTCCTGATAACTTTATAACACTACGTCATTGGAATAGGTAATAAATTCAGTGAGATCTGAAATGTATGCAAATTTTAATGTTGATTGTGACGTGAAGTAAAATTTCCAACAATGTGTAAGATAAAACAGTGATGACGTTTTTTAAGATTATGAATGCCTGCCATTTTAAAAGTGGTCTACTGAGTAACAAATTTGTTTAAGATAATACAAAAATAAATTTTTTGTACGAGCTTTCAATAAACATTAACCAAAATTAATTATAAAGAGCTGAAACATATTTACAGAATACTGTATAACAATAAAACTTTTAACACTTCAAAAAGTTTTTGATGTTAAAATTATTTCATGGTTTCAAATCTGGATCTTACCATGATATTTCTACAACAATTCTTTTTTTCAATTGAAATTTTGTAATAATTATTATTTGTGCTGCAAACAGAAATCAATCAACTTAAAAATTATCTTTTTCAGGTAGGAGGAGCACCTGACAATAAAGTTCTTAATGTCAATTTAAAAATTATTTTTCAGTTTTTAATTTAAGTAAGACCTACACAAAAACAACGTTTTTAAAACAATTTGTTAAATTTATAAAAAACTTTAGCAAAATATGGAAGACAGAACATAAAAATCAGAGTTTTCATCTTGTTTAACTCTTCTTCCCATCACAGTTTTAGTTACAGTAGTTTTACAGGTCTAGTTTTAGATTTACAGTTTAATTTTACAGATACAAGGTGTTACCCAAAAATTCAGGTAATTTTCCCCCATAAAACAAAATTACTTACCATAACTCCTGGTTTCCATTGTCTCCTTCAAAGTATACAGCAATCCCAGAGTTTTTCCATGCATCCCTGGAAGTCTGCAAGTGTAAGTGTTCAAAACACATCTTGCAGTTCTGCCTGAATCTCCACAAATGTGTCAAAATGTAGGTAGGAAATCTACCATGTGTTTTGGAAGCCAAAGAATGACTTGCGATCTGTGTGCAGGTACATTGTCATGGTGAACCAAGCTCTTGTTTTTCCACTGTTTTGAATGTTTGCACCTAATGCTCTCATGTAAGTGCATCAAAACTTTACAATAAAACTTTCCATTTACAGTTTCACGAAGGGACAAATTCCTTGCAGATAATGCCTTCAATGAAAAAAAATTATAATAATAATTAACATGGACTTTACGTTACTGCGAACTTTACATGCTTTTTCTGGCTGCAGTGAAGATTTGATTTCCACTGCGGTGACTGCTGTTTAGTTTCAGGGTCATAACTGTAAACCAATGCCTTTCCACCAGTTAAGACATTGGAAATGAAGTTAGGGTCATCTCTTGCTGCAATATTCAATTGAGTGCAGATAGCCATGCAATGATCTTTTTGGTCACTGCTTAGCAGTTCAGTACAAATTTTGCAACATTACATCTCATTCCCAAATTGTTTGATAATTTGGACCTGTACGACATTCCAACGATTGGACTGCACAAACATCATGGATTGTTTACAACAATAATCCCTCACACTTTTATAATGTTTCCCAGTGTTATACTTGTCGATGATCATCCTGAATGTTCATCATTGGAAGACATTTCAGTGTTTATACCACAAAAACATTTCACATTGACTCATAGCATTGTCACCAAATGCTTTTACAAACATGTGATAGTTTCTGTATCAGTTTTTTTAAGCATGAAGCAAAATTTGATGCAGGTTTTATGCTTTTTAAAATATACCATTTACACAAGTTTAAAAAATCGCCGCAACACTAAAACACAATGTTACACAAATGCACGAAACTCAAGAATGTGGCCTCTCACCATCACAGCTGTCGCACACTAATTTTGCAAACAGTAATGTTCGCTCACTCTACCGACAGCAGGTCGTACTCCAAAAGGTTACTCACAGAATTCAAATTGACATAATTCAATAGGAAATTAATTGATCTACAAAAATTTACTCGTGGTGGGTATATACATTCATATTTTTGAGTTTCTTTTTTTAATTTTCAAAAAACTGCAACTTTTAAACAGTTTTTAGACAAGTTTAACTTTTTTAAATTAAGTATTGGCATTATTGAGTATGATGCAAAATTTCAACTAAAATGATTAGGCTGTTCTAAAATAAATTATTTAGTAAAAAAACATAATGGCACATAGCTCGTGAAAAAACCATTTCCAAGTATATGACCACACACACACACACACACACACACACAACATGTATTTGTGTGTAATGAATGTTTTAAAACCCACCCAACATGAGACTATCCATTGTAAATAGAATACACGGTACGGGCCACGGTCGGGATGCATAGAAGACTACCACACATGTAACATCACTGGGTCAAACTCTCCACTTCTACTGTATGTAGTTTCCTGCTAAACAATGCGATGTTCTGTAAATGTAGTTGGAGATTTGGTGTGTTTATTTAATCTGTGGGTGTTAACAATAATACTGCACGCTAATTGTGTTTTGTGTTAGAGGTTTAATAAGTATAAGAAAAGATTTAAGTATGTATTTGAATCCTAAAAAATATATAATGTGTTTTGTTTAGTATTGTATAATTCTATATGCATAACAATGCCTGGTTGCACTATTGTCAATTGCAATAATAATGATAAGAATTGTAAAGGGAAAGGAATTACATATCATAGAATTCCAAAAGATGAAGGCCTGAGAAAAGCGTGGGTTCATGCGTGTAAATGAGCAGATCATTTTAATTTTGATAATGTTAAAGTCTGTTCACTTCTCTTTTTAGGGATTTTAAATCTGAATTACTAAATACAAAACCTAAAAAACAGCTGAAATCCGTTGCCATTCCATGTTTTAACATTCCCACCATTGAAAATAAATGTGTCGATTCTGAACGAGCTGCAAGGATTAAAAAATGTTAAAACCAAGAAACATTAAAAAAACTTATTGATGAGTTTGATGAAAATCTACCAAGAAAATCACCTGTAAATGGAAATGATGCTGGTGCAATTGTAACGTGTAATTCTGTTAATGAAACCCACCCTTCCGTAGTCAGTATTAATACAAATATCTTTGTAAATAATGCCTCTAGAAGAAATGAAAATTTACTTTTGAAGGAACAAATGCAATTAGCCTGTTAAAAATTAAAATGTAGTTTTACAAAGCATTGTGACAAAGTTTAAGAATATTTTTTCTGATAATCCAACGAAGATGAGATGAAGATAATGACTTGAAGATGATGTGAAGTGTGATCTACAGAACTCTGAACTACTGGCTATATAGCATATAGAGTCTCAACTTTTGTACATGGTCATCCAACAAACAAGTGCCTTAATAATAGAAGGGATTGGTTGTCAACTTTGTCAAAAGGCTACCTTATGTATCCTACTGAAGAATGGTTGAATGTCACTCTAAAAACGGATAGGGACTTTTTGAAATTTCAAGGTGAGAGCTAAATAAAGGAAAAGATGTGATGAAAAATCTGACAGACAAACTAAATAATAAGTATTTTTCAGTAGATGAATTTACATCTGTTACATCTGTACCCGTACATTTATGAGGATGAAATCTTTAAATAAAAGGAAGTCTGTAAAAAGAAGTTGTGAAAATAAATCCACTAATGCCAGAAGGAAGAAAAGTAACAAACTCAGTCAACTACAATAACTTGTGCTGGGTATCAAAAATAGTTTGTTGTCTATATATGAATAATAATAATAATAAATAAATAAATAAATATATATATATATATATATATATATATATATATATATATATATATTATTGCTTGTGTGTGTGTGTGTGTGTGTATGTGTGTATGATGGCATGTTTTGAAACATAAATTGTAAGACATACATATGTTTTATTTTACTGTTTATATAATACGTCTATGTATTATTTATTTATTTACTACCAAATTCCTATTATATATAAAAATATACAAAAAAGGACCTAAAGGTGGCATAAATGCCCATACATAGGTTGGTCCTATGTAATTTAATTTATTGTTAATTTTTTATTCCAGATATATGTTTTCACAGTCAACAAAATAATTGTCAAGAAGCATCATCAGATACGTAATTCATAGTGTGATGTGCTTTTAACTTTTAAACAAC
The DNA here is from genome assembly GCA_022606455.1 of Callitettix versicolor. Classification (NCBI taxonomy): domain Eukaryota; kingdom Metazoa; phylum Arthropoda; class Insecta; order Hemiptera; family Cercopidae; genus Callitettix; species Callitettix versicolor. Next base: position 91,210,808 of record CM040189.1, read on the forward strand.
AAAAAACCTGGAATTTTTCAAGCTATGAACCTATAATTTACTTTAATATTATGTAATATTGTATAAAATCAAAAGTTTCTGTTTTAACAATGAGCAAATTCAGTAAGTAAAGTAATTAATAGCGTTATTACTGTTAGACAAAAGGAATTATTATTGTAATTACTATAATACAGTTACTAAGACTAACATTACAAACTGTTTTCTATTAAACACTATGTCTGAGCTTGCCCCGATGATGCGCCATAGCTGGCAAGTGGTGGGGGCGATATGTGCATGGCCCTACGTGTATTCTACTTGTGGCGGGTCTATCTATGGTAGATAAAACATAGCCATTTTTGTATATAAATACAAAGTAAACAAGAAAATAAAAACAGAAATTAAGGTGTATTATTATTTATAATAACGTTTATTTTCAACAATTATATCTTAGAAAAATAATCACAGTTTATAATTTATATTATTATATTACAATTTTTGATTAGAATAATTTCTTCTATATACTGAGCAAATATACTAAGAAATAAAATTTTTTAAATTAAAAATATAACATCTGCAAAGACATTTTTAAGTAAATTAATGAAACAAGATTCCTACAAATAAAATTGAAAAATTATTTTTTAAATTTCCTTAGCCTTTAGCAAAATGGGTCTATTTTAAAAAATGAGGTCCAGCTACATTACCATAGCTTTTCTTACACTTCTGTACTCATGTTTTTAAAATATATTACTACAATTTAAAAAAACTGTTTATTTTGTATAACTTGTTATATGCTACCTTTGTTGTTATATTGTTAAGAAATATTCTGCCTGAATAACTCCAACAAAATAGTTGGGATTTATTGTTGAAGTTAGCTATAAAATTAGTCATTCAATTGACAATAGCTGTTAAAGAGTAAATAAAAGTATATATTTCACTCTTCAAAAAAGTAACATTAATTATTGATAATAAGGATAGGAGAAAAAGTTTAGAAAATAGTTGGAAAACAATCACAAATAATTATGAAGCCTATCCATAAATAATAGAATTTATGATCTTTCTTCTTAATGTCCCTCTTTGCCAGTTAGACTAATGAGAATGAGGGATCAGCTTTAATGGCAACAGGAGTAACTGCAGCTCAAACTAAGATCCTTGATATATGTAGCAGACTGACTTAGCCACATTTAGGAACATATTTAACAAATTTGGAAGTAGCCTATATACAGTATTTCAAAATTTGCTAACCATTTCTTAAAAACAAGACACACTTTTGATCCTAAACTCCACATTACATTTTTAAAATTTTTGAATAAAAAAAAAGAAAGCAAACATTTAGAATGTTTGGAAATATAATTACAAAACTATATAATAAATCTGTAAGCCTTCCTTAAATTTAATATTTAAAAACTATATTAATATTCTACATTTTTATATTGCAACAAAAGGTAATTAAAGTATTTTAAAATGAGATTCAAAATCACATTCATGATCTTTAAATAGTTTTGTAGGTATAAAAAATATACAATATAATATCATTTATTAAGAACATTGCAAAAACTTTCTACAAATTACTGTCTAATATTTCCATGCAATATAAAATATTTTTGGGATTATTCCAATTTTTGGTTAGAGCCTACTACACAATCTGAATTACACTGTACAATTCCAGATTTAAGTTAACATCCAAAAAGTGTGAAAATTTGTGACAGTCAGAAATAGCAGAAAAATTGTATTTCTATTTTGGTAATATTCTGTAAGAATGAGTGGTCAATAAATAAGATACAATGCATTAGTTTAATATAAGGGTTTTTGAAGGACATTTAATAAATTATTTAGTTTTAAAGTTCCCAAACAAAATATACGGGTTATTATAACACCAAAAAATTTAGTTCAGGAGCTACAAATAAACTGAAAAATTGACAGGTAGAATTGTTGAATTTTGGCAAGATACTTTCAGAGACTGCTGAATTGTGAAGAGCCCATGTAAAGACCAACCATGTAAATTAACCAATCGGAACTGAAGAATAAGGACTCAGAACAACCGGATGAGGAAGGAGTAGATGAAATCATTGGGAATCTGAAAGACAACATAGCTGCAGGAGAAGATTTCATTGTAGCAGAGTTATGGAAGGAGTCCAGCAAACAAGTGCTACAGGAACTGCAAGGCTTATTGGAAAGAATATGGCAGTCGGAGAGAATTCCAAGTGGAAAAACGCACAGAAACACCCATTATACAAGAAGGGAGATAGGACAGATGTTAACAACTATAGGGATATTTCCCTTTTAACAGTCATGTACAAGATCCTAACAAGAGCATTCCTGAATAGGATAGAGCCCACAGTGGACAAACAAATAGGAGAATATCAAGGCGGGTTCAGGAAAAGTAGGTCATGCCTGGAACAGATACTGAATCTGAAAACAGTAATACAGGACACAATAATAAAGAATAAAAAATATGTGATAATATTCGTGAACTTCAGGAAGGCTTATGACTCAATAGATAGAGCTTTGCTATTCAGCATCCTAGAGGAATTTGGAGTTCACTCGAAGACAATCAATATAACCAGACAAACGCTCAGAGACACAAAATCAAAAGTGAAATTTATGGGAGAGATCTTGGATGAATTTGAAATTAAGACTGGAGTGAGGCAGGGAGACGGGCTGTCTCCAATTCTATTTAACTGCATCTTGGAGAAGGTAATACAAGTTTGAGGGGAGAACTTAAGGAGAGGGGATTACACAACGGAATCAGACTGGGATCAAAGTTCAAAGGAGTTGGTATAAACTACTTGGCTTTCGCTGATGACATCGCGGTCCTCTCTGAAAACATAGTAACAACATCAGAACAGAGAGACATTCTGAAAGAAGTAGCAGGGGAAGTTGGTCTTCAAATATCTTTTGAGAAGACAGAGTTCATGACCAACATTAGAGACTCACCTACAGTGATAATAACACTATACAGGAAACTAAATAAAGTCAACAAATTTAAATACCTGGGAGAAATAATCTAAGTTAACGGACTGGATAAGGAAGCAAATAAAGCACGAGTTAGGAAGATGGAATTAGCAAACTTATGAAGGATGTTTACAATAAGAGGAATTTATCTACCACGACCAAACTCTGTCATTACAATGTGGTAATTAAGCCTGAAATTTACGCCACTGAGGGTATGATCTCCATGAGAGTAGGAGAAATGGAGGAGATAGAAAAGAAGGAAAGAAAGATGTTGAGGAAAATACTGGGATCAGTGAAAACAGATAAGGGTGAGTTTAGCCTTAGGGAAAACAAGGATTTGTACAGGAATGAGGAAAGCGAAAAGGATGGTGGGTACAATTAGAGAGAGGAGAGTGCAGTTCTTTGGTCACATTATGAGAATGGACAAAGACTCACACAGTGAATTTTCAACCACGTTTATAAAAGTAAGAATGGCAATCGGTGGGTCCAGGAGATAAAGAAGGACATGGAGGAGATGAGCATAATGGAGGACATACTGCAGGACAGAACAACATTTAGGAGGATGATACAAAACTTCAAGGGTTTCCAGAAGAAAGAAAAGAAAACGAAAAGTGCATCCGGATGGAAGAAAGGATGAAGGAGCAGAGTGAGAAAATGAAGAATTACTGGAAAGCCACAAAGAAGAAGAAGAATAAGAACTGAAATTGATGCATTTAATTATTTTGTGGTCCTCAGATGGCCAAATCGATAAAAAAAATCCTCTTCAAAATCACTTTTTTAAAGTTGGTCTTTCATCAAATTTTGCTCATGAATTAAGATACATAAATCAGGTCAGTTAAGTAAATTTGAAATAAAAGTAATTCATGTTTCGGGAGTAAAAAAAACAAAGATAAACTCTGATGTGCTGTCCATTTTTTTTATCAAGGCTAATTCTCAAATCATAATCTTCTTTTCTTTAAAATTTGGTACTATAATCTCAGGGCCAGCTCTAGGGGAGGGCTACCAGTATCACCGACAAGGCGGCAAAATTTAGATGCTGGAGCTTAGGAAAAACTATTCCCCATCAATATAGTCTAAAAATGAAAGACACTGACTAACTGATTACTGAATCTCAAAAACAAAACCTACAAAGTTAAAATTTGTCATGATGGTTCTCTTTATGGCATAGATGTGGAATAAGGCTTGGTTAAAAAAAATATTTTTTAAGTGGTTTAAAAATGCTTCTCTATAGAGCATTAAACACCTGGTCACCACCAGAAAATGTATTAATGCATTTCAACGAAACTTTTTCTTTGCTATATGGATCTGTCAAAATTTTTGCAATTTCAAACTTTCATACACCTATTTTAAACAAAATGGCAAATAATCAAAATGTTTTATTTATTTGTCTGTTACATTCAAAGGGGGCATTTGTTTACTTTTCAGTAAAAACCTCTATATTTGTTAAATTTTATTAATTGTTAATAGGGTTTAGACTACCTTAAGTAGTTATATACTTACTCACGACAAAATGGCAACCATTCAAAATACCTGATTTATTTTAAAACGGAGCATTTCCACAAGCCAAAACTATGATGTGTGATATTAAAGAAACGTCTGTGTAGAAGGGTATCGCAGAGACTGTATAGCCATACAGTGTACACAACTAGTAAATTTTAATTTTATTTAATTTCAATGAATTTTTTTTGTTTTATGGAGCTGAGACAAAGTTTTTAATAATTATAAACTATCATACATCTACTTGAGACAATATGGGGGACACTCACAATGCATGTTTTATTTTCACAAGTTTGAAACATAGGATTTAGTGTAGTTTACTTAATGTTTATTTAAAAGTTTACTACTTTCAAATTAATAAACTATAATTTTTATTCCCAGAAAAGTACCATAGTGAAGCAGTGAATTTAAAACAAAGCTAGTACAGTAATTTAAAACAAAATACAGTAGTTCATTTCAAACAATGTAAACAACAAATAAATGATTTCCCAGTTGTTCTTTTTATTGATTTTCATATCCTTTAAAATTCTATGTGATACAAATATATATCATAATTTCATTACTGTTATTGTTCATGTCATGTAAATATAAATACAGGCCCAATATTTTAAAAAACAAAATCATTTAAATACATTAAAGAATAAGTTAGAAGAAATTTTCATAAATTAATCAGGAATATTTTAATTGTAAGCAGGGCTCTTACATTGAAGAAAGCATACCAAATGACTGATTTTATTATACAATGTTGCATTACTTAAGAGATTATTTCTTATAAAATTTATCCAAGAGGCTTGGTCAAACTTTAGGTGATTATTATCTTTTAAAGTTTCTACTGAATGCAAAATTTAACCTTCACAAATTTTACCAACAACATAATGTCACTGAAGTTATTACACAATGTTTGTTTCAGAGGAGGGGTGGCTTTGTTAAAGTGTCCCAAGCAGCAAATCTTTTAGGGCCAGGCCTTATCTGATAATATGATTCTTAAGACCAAAATCTGAGGAACCAAAAAAATTTTTTAAGAAATTATATTAATTGTTAAAGTATTTTTGTCAATAGCTTCAAAACCACATTACTGTGGAAATTATTGAATGTGAGAAAGTTTATGTAATGTTTTTTCACAATTTATTTAAACCGCACAAGTAAAAAAAACCTTAAACAAATCATCATTACCATTAGATTAAAAACATAAAACCTAACAAAACTATAAATAATTAAGTAAAAAAAAAGAAACATAATGCTTAAAAATTAATGGTATAAAACAGACTACATAAAGAACAAAAAAAAGGTTAAAAACAAAAATACCCTGGGTACAAAAGTAGTTTAATCTTAGGTGAACATGGATAACAATATAAACAACAATATTTAAGAATTTTTGAAGTAAATACTTCTTTACACCTAATAAGAAAAATTTTGTGGTAGAGTGAAACTGAACTGAGAGTAATGTAACAAAAAATTGACAAATGAGGGTGCAAGTACAAGTCATCAACCTTATTTAACCGATCTCAGATACCAGTGTAATTAGAGTCATTAACAAATATTCATTTCAAATGCACATAGTCTCTATGCATCATTTAATTTTTTTTTAATTAAAATTATATTTTTCCTACAATATAAGGCCTAATATTGAAAAATGTTTTGGATCAAAAATTACTGTAGTATTTTTTTTTTAAATTGACCTTTTTGTGTTACTACACATGGGCGTTAAGGAACTGTTGTGTATGATATTTTTTGTTAAAAAAACCTAATCTCAATAACCAAATTGCACCTCTTTATACAGAAACTGTACTGTAACATTTTCATTGCACACTCCACTTTTATTATTTGTTATTTTTTATTAGCATAACTTTATACAAATTCTTTAAATTTCAAAGCGTTTTCAACAATATGTAATGGCTATCTTATTGTCATCTGCATTAGCCCAAGTGTGCACAACAGTTGGACGTTAAAAAAAAATCTGCGATTCATCGCCAATTCCAACAGCACTTGACTTGAAGTACAGCATTTGCAAACAAATAACATGTTTTCTGTTTAAAAAAAACTTTGGTTAACCTGATATGGATTTATATGAAATATACATTTATACTATTATTTTTGCATTTCAAAGATAAAAACTGTTATATCTAAAGCTATTATTTCACTTAAAGAAACTTTCACAGTGCCTATCATATAGTTTAGAGTACAACTGGCCTAATTGTTTAAACATTTTTATAACATCATCTTTTGAGTTGCCCAAGAAATTTTTTCACCATTATATTCACCAAAAAAAATTCTAAGATGTTAGTTATGCTAATATTTCTTGGTTTCAAAATAGATTCAAACTAGCAGTAAATAAGTGGGCTTAATATGTCTCAACTGATTTATGAAATTTTGTTCTTGAAATTCATAATGTAATGAATACAAATAGGAATCTAAAGTATCAGTTTGTGAAAATTACTGGAGCATTAAAAAAGGAGGAATACCAATACTACTTTACTGACCTAGTTAAAATTACAATATCGATATAAAACAATGTTTGTTAAAGCAATTAATTGACTACAACTTAATTTGCAGAGTGATACTTTTCGCCTAGTAAATCATCTGTATTCCATGCATTATAAACAGTAATGACATCACAAAATAGTTCCCATAGAAATTGCATTTAATCATAAGTAAAAAAAAAGGTTTTGCAGGTTATTCTTGTATAATTTCATAAATTTTTTTTTTTTGTTTAACGTCCGACTATTGTGCACACTTGGGCTAATGCAGACGGTGGGATGATTTATAGCGTATGAAAATGCCAAGCCATCGCCGGGAATCGAACCCGGGTCCTCGGGGTGAAAGCCTAGTACGCTATCCACTAGACCACCGAGGCGGGTTAATTTCATAAAATAATAGTTAATAAAACACATAAAAATATATAATTACATAACAATAAGTTGAGACATATTTACACAAATACCTTTTTTAGATCCATACAGGCCCTGCCTGCATTCATGATGTAACATGTGAATAAGTTATATACTAAAAAACACATTTTTTTAAATATAAATTATTCAAAGTATTACATTCTTTTCTTAATAAAATGTCTTGAGATCTTTAATTTCTTGAAGTGTCTTCAAGTATAGAGAAGATTTTTGAAGACTTTTTTCTTTATAAATAATGGTCAATGGTCAATGTAGTAAATAACAAACTACCTGAAATGACTTAATAATTTTATATATACCACAAGATTTGTTGATACACTAACATTAGAAATTCAAAGATTCTTATGCATTTCCTGCAGCTTTTTGATCATTCCACACTGCCAATAACTCACTAGGATCACCATAACCATGAGAAGCTATCACATAACGATAACCTTCTTTACTATAATCTTTCTTATAGAAATTAAACTCATTGCAATGAAATGGTTCAATTCCAATTTTATTTGCAACTAATCCTAAATAAATATCATCAAATCGAAAATATTTTGTATAATAACTAGCATAATATAGATTTAATAAAGCTTCTTTAGATACTACATAAGCTCCAGCTGTTAAATACGGAGGCCACATATGATAAGGATATTCTAATAGAGAAGTATACCACTTACTACTTTGGTGTCGGTGAGGGGATGAAACAAACACATATCCTGCAAAGAGTTTAACATCTTCTGGAAGATCAATATCCAAAACTTGGCTTAATTTTCTAGAAAATGATTTACTAGTTAAACTTTTATTATTCAGAGTTGCTACAGGAATTTCCAAATATGTTGGATACTCTACAGGATTACGAACAAACCTTAAAACATTTTTTGTTGAAATATAGAAATCATCATCACTAAAAAAATAAAATTTTGAATTTGGACAAAAATTTACAGCCCATTTGAAACCCACCATAGTTTTTAAAGTGTTATTAAAATAAGTATCAATAAACTCAGCTTGGATGATGTCTTCAAATTTATTATATTCATCTAACACTTGTCTTTGTAGTTTTGGATTGTCCTTTCCAACTCCAAGAACAAACACAGTTCTTACTTGGACATCTGAAAAACGTTTTTCAAAACCCCAAGAATGACGAATAGCTAATCTTCTGTGAAAATTGCTCATTGCAGATTTTACAATATAAACAAGTCGTAACTTACTGTCTTCATTTACACACTTATATCTTGGGTTCAAAATAAATTTATAATTCACTGTGTTTAATGGTGTTAAACTGGGCGTTTCACCCTTCTTCAATTGTTCAACATAATCTGTAATGTTACCAAAATATGGATATTTAAATTCTGAGTAATAATCCTTTTCAAAGAAATGAGTAAATCCACCAAAATAGTATACTAGAAAAAGTATAAATGTTATAATGAAAGTAGTATAATACGATCTTTTTTTCCATATCATTCGAAGAAACTGTTTTGACATGGGAAACAATTTCATTTTTGAGGTTATAAATTAGACAATTTAACCACAAATATGTTTATATGACTTGCATTTAACATATTTTTACGTAAACTTAACATATATTTACGTAATGATTCAGTTATTTTATTTCATTTATTACTATTTAAGAATTTGTAATCTTCACATAAAGTGATATTCAAAAAGTAACTAAAAATAACACTCTTCAAAAAGAAAAAAAATGTTTATAAACACAATTGCGGTATCGCAGTCACAGGTCACAGATTATAGAACTACTATAACAAAATTATGGTCACAATGTAATAAATTACGGGTTGAGGTCTAAATTTCGAAATAATAAACTGCCGAGTGCGGAGGTGAAATAAATGACAATCATGGCGGGCTTTTAGTTTAGGGATCTTGACAACCTGAATCATTAGCAGACAACGCTCGATCTCGAGGCATAAAGTAGGTGATACCAACACATTGCACTGATTGCGTTGCACCAAGGGAGAATTGTATTTTTCATCATATATGAATTAACTAACATACCTTCTCTATGAGGAATGTTTACGCAACATGTTGCTTGCTAAAGCGCCTTTTAACCATTAGCAGCTTTCGAAGACTTTGTGAATGGAATTATTATATACATAATTAGTGTAACATCATACTACATCACTGTGGTATTGAACCACAGCTCCTTCAATGTTCTTTTTTTGTGTTAACATTTTTTTATTAAAAAAATATTTTTACGCAAATTAAAGGTTCTTATTTTAGTTATTTTATGTCAGTAACAATGTTTCCTTAATAATTTTTTAAATAATTATAATAGTTATTTTATTTTATAATAATTATTTAATAATTATTTTTAAAGTAGATATTATGGATTCAACACGTTGTTCGTATTAAGTAGTCTAAATTAGTACAAAAAATGTTTAAAAAGAGAACAATACAATTTCAATTTACAAAAAAACATATATATCAGAGTATGTAACTGAGGTATTGAACAATTTAGAATTCAATAATCAGTATTACGCAGTTGGGAATGTTTGTTCTATAAACTGAGGTTTCGACCTCGACTTTTATTTGTATATAGATATCTATGTGTGAAGGTACAGGCAGGTATTATTCCATCTGTGATTCGAATTTAATTAAATTGATACATAATTTAATCAGTTTTTTTTTTATAAATTGTGTGGTATTGAGTGACTCTTAACTACAGCTAAATAAATAAAACTCTTGTTTTAGTATTTTTAAATTTTATCGAAATTTGTAGACATTGTTGACAATCATTTGGTCTTTTTAGGGGGGTTTCAAATAACATTAAAATTGCTCTAGTTCATCGACCTTGAATATACCTTAGTTTAGTGACTGCTCCGGCCATGTTTACTGGTGAGAAGAAAGTGGGCCAAGCAGGTTGAACTACATTTGTGTTTTCTTTGTTGTTAATTATCAAAGTATTTACGAATTAAAACACCATACCAGTTTTTGTTTTGGAAAAACTAACAATGGAAGGAAACGATAGAGGTAAAGTAGTAAATATTTAAACAATTTTAGGCTAATGCCCTTAACTAGGCAGTTAGGCTAACTGCTAAAATCAGTTTAGATTCAAAATATGTGCATTAAGTTAATTGTAGCATAGTGTTGATAATTAATTTCGTTAATACTTTTATTTGTCCTTATAGCCTACTTAATTTATTTGGAATGTGTGTAATTAATAGACACCAATTATTTTTTTTTTTTTCATGTCAAACTGTTGTATATACTAATGCAGGTAAATATACAGTGTAACTTATTTAGATTTTTTCGTAATTTTTCTGCTTTTCTATTTGTTACAATTCTAAAAGTAAAAAAACAGTATATGTAAGTGCAGAAATTATGGGAATTTTGAAAAAAAATCAAATTAGAAGTGACTCGCATAACCTCAAAATGACTTCTGTACATAAGAAGTTATGTTTTTCATCACTAAACCAATAAATTAAATGTGTGTCCTTAATAATGAAAACAATAGTAACTTTTTTTTAATTATATTAAGAACCGAACTAACACGGAAAAATTACTTGAAATCTAAATTAATAATAACCGTTTTTATGCAATGTAACTTCTTTTTTTTTTTTGTATTTATGCAGTGCAGATTGTTTTTTCAGATAGTGATTTTATCCAATTAACACGTTCACCTGTGGAAAAGTAATTTTTGTTGTTGTGTTAAAGCAGTATAAGTTGTTTTAAAATAGTGATTTTTGAAATTTTTTTGTTTTATTTTATACCTTATTACCTAAGGAAAACATATTCACTCATGGAAAATAATTTTTTTAAAGGTTATTTATGATATTAAACCGGTTTTTACAAACTATATTGTGGTGTCATTGCGTTTACATTGCGGTCATGCACGTTATTATTAACTACATGTTAATAATACTGCTCATGTGTATTACACATTTCTGACAGACATTACTAAATGTTAAGATTAATTCCTGTTTTCATTAATTCGTTCTCGTAATGAAAACATTGTTAAAGTGGTGACCGTTCTTTGTGAACTTCGCGATTTGCCTCTTTTTTCCTTAGGTTCAATACCTAACAACTGTTTCAATATCATTATTAAATATTTTTATTTAAAAATAATGGTTTTCTGATCGTTTTAGCTATGAAAAACACACTACTTATAGGATAACCTAAATTTAGTTCAAGTAAATAGCTTTTTCACCCAATGCCGTGTCAGTTAGGTTGAGTATTATTTCTTTTAAATAAGAGTGTTTTTTTCACGCAACAACCATGTTAGTTAGGTTCACCACCCAACAACTGTGTCAGTTAGGTTATTGAGTATTCTTTTAAAAAATAATAAAGAGGTTTTTATCACCCATCAATCTTATTCGTTAGGTTCACCATGCAACAACTGTGTCAGGTAGGTTATTGGAATTTTTTTTAATAAAGGTGTTTTTATTACCCAACAACCGTATTAGGTTCACTACCTAACAACCATGTCAGTTAGGTTATTAAGTATTTTTTTAAAAAAGTAAAAGTTTTTTTATCATTTTATTTTTTTTTTTTTTTTTTTTTTTTTTTTTTTTTTTTAACGTCTGACTATTGTGCACACTTGGGCTAAAATTACTGAAAAATTGAGGACAACCTACCCTGCATATTTATCTATTTTTTAAAAGATTACTTATGATTTTACCTGTTTTTACTGAACTATATTTTGACATCATTGCTGTTTACATTGCATGAATCATTAGATTTCCTATACAGAGTTACTACAAGTGCTATCAATTACTATATCAACTTAATGTTGTTAAAATAACATCCTTTTAATTAAATAGGTTTTTTGCTTAACAACTGTGTCAATTAGCCCATTACGTTGTTTTTTTTAATCATTTAGCAATGAAAAACATCACCAAATTTCGCGCGGTAGTGATACGCAGATTATGTTGGTCACAAATATTGTTGATGTTTAATGTACTTACCACACTTTCTGCTCTTTTATATTTTGAATCCTTATTTTTGGGCATGTAACAAAGTGTTTTGGTGAAAAAAATTACTGAAAAAAAACAAGCCTATACTGCAGTGCCTGTTCTTGTAGTGAAGATGTTAAGATGGTATCCCTTTCATTAAATAGGTTTTTCTCCTAACAACCGTGTCAGTTACGTTTGTCTTCCAACAACCATGTCAGTTAGGTCATTCAGTATTTTTGTTTAAATACATTTCTTTATCGTTTTAGCAATCACAAACATGTTACCTACTTTTACGGAGTAGCAATTTTGGTATTATGTGGGTTACTTTTATTTTTAATTTTTATCGTACTTTCCGTGTTTTTATATTTTGGATAATTGCTTTTGGGCATGTAATACAGTGCTTTTCCAAAACAAAATTACTGACAAATCGAGAACAACCTACACTGCATCAAGTGTAAGCTTCCCTTTCTTCAAGTATCATTTTTTGAATATGTTTATCTTTTATTACATACTTTATTATTCAATTAAGAGATAGGCCTTTTCACCTGCGAAATTTTTTTTAATTAATTAGCAATTTTATGCTATTTTTTGTGAAACTCTATTGTATTGTCATTGCTTTTTTACATTGCATGAAACATGCTAGATTTATTACTCCAAAGTCATCCGACATGGTACTGCTCATGCACATTGTCATATTCATTACTTTGCTAGTTCTTATAAAAACTGTTAAAATGGCAACCGTTATTTGTGAAATTAGCATTTGCCTATTTTTGTCAATATCATCGTATTACAATTATATTGTCGATTTTCTTATAAATCGGCAATTTTAGAGAACCAAATTCATGTTCGAAGTGTGGCAATAATAGAATAATAATAATAATAAAATTAATAAGCTAACATTAAAATTTCATTGCAACTGGCATGCTTATGTTCATCACAAGCAAAAAGTTATGTATGTTTTGTCACAAAACCTTGTTAGGTTTTTAAGTCATCATTTTAGCAAAAAAAAAAAAAAAAAAAAAAAACGCAACTTTTGTGCAGTAGCAATTTTAAGGTTATTTGGACAAGTTGTTTTTCATTTTTTTTCAAACTTCCCGTATTTTTCTTGCTTTTATATTTTGGATAATAAAATTCTAACGACAAGATTTTATTAACAGAATAATAATATAAGTAAGTGGTTGTAAAGATAGCCAAATAAAAATTATGACCTACACATAATTTCAAATTGAACAGAGTGATTCCCCAAATTTGTGTATACTTTTGTATCACTTAAGAATTTTATGGAGTTGTAATGCTGTTATAACTAAACAATAAAAAAAAAGTGTATTATTTGGAAATCACTGTAACATATTATTGGATTTGCAATAGGTAAAATATTCTATTAAAGCAAGTGTTCCATTAAAAAAATAATTGGAGCATATTTTTCTAAAAAAAATATGCTAAAAATTTATAATTTCAAAAAAATATACAGTTGTTCATGTCCAGCCTTTGAACTGTACCTATGATAAGCAACTTGTTTAAAGGGGAAATAAATAGTTATTAAGTTTAATTATTACCTGTAACTGGTAATTAATTTCTGGCAGTAACTGGTTGATTTAAAATGTGAGGGTTGCTGTAATTGATTTATACTATATAATATAAAATATTTCGCTACAGTATTGCTTTTAATGTTGTTAATGTATTTTAAAACAGTTTATTACTCTATAATTTATTACTCTATAACCAAAAAAATGTACAAACATTTTAATTTAAAAGCCAGATTTTCCAGTCTGGATCAAGGCAGGGCAACGTTAACTCATGGATTTTGATTTCTGTAACCTGTTTCTTAGTAACTGTAGAGATAAATAAATAAAACATGATTTAACCTCACATCACACATTTAAATAAACATGGCTTAGTAGTTTAGAATCATGTAATTTTTATTGACTATCTGTGATATTGATAATTGGTGTCTTATTTTTGAAGCATTGACTTTTTTTAATGTTTTCTAAATTTAGGGGGTTTTTTTACTTGTTACTCTGCCATTAGTAATATTATTTTTGTATATTACTTGCCTGTCTACTTCGTATCCTAGGTTAAAAATCACTGCTTTAATAGATCTTTTTAAAAAATGTTGATGTTAAAAATTCAAAGTTGTAATGTTAGTCCATCCATGTCCCATCCAGCTGTTGTGTTTAATACTTACTGTAGACCAATTTTGCTTATAAAATATTCTGCATAGACATCTCTTTCAATTTGTATCATCTGTCTTTAAATTATAATTTTATGCTATTTAAATATATATATAATATTTATTTTGTGGGAGAAAAAAACATTTTACATTATGTTTGATTAATCTAATGTTAAGGAAGCTATGTTATGAAGGAAACACATTAGGCCTACACAATCAGTTACCAAAAAAATTTTCTAACTTTAAAAATGATACAAAACCTTTTCACAACATGAAATTGCCTTTTACAACCTAAATATTATATAAACATGTGCTACATAACATCTTTTTAAATGTTATTACATAACATCTGTAATACAAGCTTTGTATATAACTGTAGTTTCTATTATTATTACCAAAATTTATAAATAATATTTCACTTATTTTATTGATTTTAAGATTTTAAACTTCCAATTCTATCATTATTTTATTTTATTTAATATTTATTCCATTCTCGCCTTTCAGTATTCAGACTATATAGTCTCTGTATGATCAAGTTGTGTGATTGTGCAAATACATATTATTGTTACTCACCGACTGACATCTCTATGATAACCAGCTATTTCATACCTTTATTGAGTTTGATAATCTGCACTGAAAAATACGTTGTTATTCCTTTTCTTTACAGTTGTACAAATGTCATAATACAGATAGGTCAGATAAATCAATTTTTGTGATGTACATTTAATTCTGCCAGTAACGAATGCACTATCCAAAACCACAGATTATTTTACAATGTTGTGGCAGGTTAAAGGCTGAAAAAGGCTTACTGATAAGAAAGTAAAGTTTTCATGAGGTGTCTTGTATTATATAAATTAATTTACAAAGCAAAAATTTACATTTCAAAATTAAATTACTATATATCCATCAGCAGGTGATCAATAGCACTGTATAACAGTGTTGCAGTTTTGAGCTTATATATATATATATATATATATATATATATATATATATATATATCATTCAGGTGGTTTTTAAGTATATTTTTCAGTCATATGTAATTGAACGAATGCAAAATTACATAAATGTAAATAAAAAATGCTAGTTAAATGTTAAAGATTATTCATGTTATATATTTTGTAAACTTTCATGTAAAAGCCAATACAAAAAAGAAAATATAATTCATTAATATTGTGTTCAGTTAAATAGCCTAGTTGTTTCATATATCTTTTGAATTGTTTAAAATTCAAAATTAATTAACCTTACACTGAAGTGTAATATTAGGCCTACTTTAAAGTAGAATAGCCTCCTGAAGTTCTTCGTAAACTCACTGCCAGATTTGTGTAGTGAGTTTTCATATAATATTGTGTAAACTCTTTTCTTTTAAATTTAAAACATTATTGTTTGAAGTAGATAGCCAAAGGATATAAGATTTCAGATATAAGTCAGTGAACCTAACTTAGAGCAAAGGCCTATCAGGCTAAACCTAACAAGCAACTATGAATGAAACCTTGTACAGACTTCTTAAAAATAGGAGATTATAACCAAAAGTTCCAAAAAAATGTACAAAAAAGGTCTTAACTTGTAATACAAAATTTAATCTCTTTCAGAATAGTCAGTGTTTTACATTAAATATAGCATTGCCAGCTCTTATACCATGAATGGAAGCACTCATCAAAGTCAACCTTTTATGGTGTTAAATCAATGGCTAATTTTTCAGTTTTTTTTTTTTTTTTTTTTTGTAGCTGGAGATTTGGGGGAAATAGCTGAATGTGAAAATGTTTGTTTAAATCTATAAAAGTCAGTTGTTACTTTTTGCAGACTTAAATAGTTATGTTAGTGAGACTTTCTGTACAAATAGCACAGCAGTATTGGCGAAAATATGGTTAAAATACACATTATACTGTATTTAGGTATAAGAAAGAAAGTAAAATTACAGTTCCTCTTATCTCTACTCTTCCAGTTGATTAAACACTTCTAAGAAATCCTCTATAATGTGCTGAAGAAACCTGTAGACAGGAAAAGTGACTTTTCTTCAGTATCTAACAATCTACCGATGCAAGGGGATAAGGGAAAGCTTCAAGCAATGGTAACATAGGCTGCCGGTGCACGTTTTTTTTTTTTTTTTTTTGACTTGGATAAGTTAGATTAGATTAAGAAGCAATCAAAAATAAATTAATCACGGAAGAAGAGTAATGAGAAAACAGTCTTATCTTATCGATACTGTTAAATTGTTAACAGCAAACGGTCTTTAAAAAAAAAACTGATACTATCAATAATATTTATGTAATATCGGCAGCCCTACATGCGCATGTCAATTAACCAGAAAATTAAGAAGGAAAAACAAAAAACAATAACGGAAACCGGACTTTTAGTAAGACCCATGCGTGTAGTGTTTATTTGTTTTACGTGAAAATACTTTACCTTTTGTTTATTAATTTTTTTCTTTAATAATTTATTATTTTTATTTATTTCTTAAGAATGAAAGTTGAATACAGTGCTTATTATATAAATGTAATACTTAAATATACATGTAAAGTACAGTACATAATAAAACGCATTATTCGTTATGGTAGTAACGATATTTTTGCCCTTAACTGTAATTTGCCAGCGACTTAACTGTAATTTCATCGAAATCAGCCGTGTGTTTAGCCTCCACACGTAGAGACGTGTAGGTAAAAATAGATCATGTAAGACCTGAAACGAATGTAGTTTGTATTATTCAAAATATTTTTCCTTACCTTATAGTTACCATACATCTCCCTATTTTACTGTTTAAGGTAGCTTCAACTAAATCTTGATCAATAATTTTTTATTTTAATAAGGTAATGTTAACTGTTTTTTAATTACAAATTATTGCTTAATTCCCACGATTCTGTTGCTGTTAATTAAACCTTCATCTTCCTAAATTTTTGAGTTTTTTTCGGAATAATTAATTGCATCCAGTGTAAACAAACTATTTTAAAAATTACGAATAACAGTTATTGAGATGTAAACGAATTTCCAAAAACTTAAAAATGTTACGTAAAACATCATTTCGGTACGCGATAATCAAAAACACAGTCGTTATAAGTCTTTTACATCGTTTCAAAATCTTCAGCGTCAAAGTCTGCACTTTATATTTTCAAAATGTTTCTAAAGTCCATGACCAGTGCTTTATTTATGATACTGAGTCTTACATGATGGCAGCTTCACAATCTCATTTTCCCTTCTAATAAAAATTCTATACGTTTTGCGACCTAAACGAAAAAGTAGTCTTAAATAAACTTCAAATGTCATGCTTGTTTGATTATTGAATTGTAGATCTGTGCAATCATTACTGTATTAGAGTAAAAAAAATCATTAATGTCAGTATTTGTGGTTTTTAGATAAGTTGTAAATCTGTTGTAAAAATACGTTTCGTGCTCGTATGAAAAAATGTTGCGAATCCCTGCAAACTGAAAGACATTCCGTGATTTACAGCCGTGCACGTGGGTTGCGTTAGAAGAAATGAAGGCGACAAGTCATATGTGTTCATTTTTAATTCTCGTTGATATTTTGTCTGGCGTTCTTCCGGCAACACAAATCGCAATTAGATTACACGAAGTATGTGGAAAAATATTGTAATCGTAAAAATATGTCTTGAAATCATTGAAAATCGTTGGCTTCTAGTTGTTTTGTTCTTAATTAAATTTTGCACCGTTGTAGTCCAAAACGGATATGTCGAAGCCCCAGACATTACGGAAGAAATTGAAAAATCGACATAATTTCTCAAAATCACGTGTTAGATTTTGTTCAGGTATGAAGTTTCCTACTTCATGTCTACGTAAAAAATTTAAAAGTAAATTGGGTAGGATAAAAATAAATAGAATGATGGTAAATGGTAGGCTATGTTTTTTTCGATATATCCTCAGTCGGGTAAATATTTTTTAATTTAAATTTGATACAAATATTGCGGCTTATTAGTAAAATTTTAGATCCCATTTTGAGAAATTTCCGTGGATTTTTAGTAGTGTCCGGATCAGGTAATTTATGGCAGTAGTTGACTGTGAGAATCTGCATGTATACAAGTATCGCTTGTAGCCCATTAAAATGCATTTTGCTGTAATGATCAACATGCCGTCATTACATACTTATCGTGACCAAGAGCTGTAAGTAGCAAGTAGATTTTGTCGTTTGTAGTCAAGCTGTGTAAAGTCATAGTAGTTGGTCCGCTTTGTTATAATAGCCTATCTGATGGTGACATTACCCTACTTTATTTAGTATCCATTGATTCAATGTAGTTGTAGGTCAGCCACACCTAGCGTTTAAACTGTAAATCGAAATGTGTGTATTTGACAGTAATAATTTTTAAAAAATTGCTTTTATTTGAATGTGTGTGTGCGTCCGCTCACGTAGCTGCAGATTAAACGAATTGACCTTTTTCGATTAAATTCTGTATGTCTGTATAGTTTGCTTGTACTTACTGATCATGATGTAGTTTTTTAAAAAAGTCTTCAAGCCTGTTTCTGCAAAAAAAACCTTGCAATCGGTTATAACACTTGTCATCAAATTTTGCACATTCTCTCATATATTCCGCTAAGCATTCAGATCGGTTTTGTAAGAAAAATAACGAGCTGCGTTATTGAAACTACAAAGTGGGGTACCTACAAGTTAGGGACCCCTCACGCTTCTCATACTTTTCCATTTAAGGCTTTATAAAAAAATACGATAAAAGATTGCAAACAAAGTTCCAGGAGCGGTGTAAAGTATCCGCGTGAGAGTGCAGCACAACACAGGCACATGTGACAAATAATTGTGTGTGTAACAAAACAGCTGATTGATAAAAAAAATACATTGTTGAAAGTAATATTTAAATTTTTACTGTATCCAAGACAGTATTATTGATCGAATCAGTTTTGAAAGTAGAGACAATCCAGGCCAGTTCTAATATGTAAATGTTATTTAATAAAAGACTCTGCTTTCAGTAAACAGTATATACTTTAGCGTAATTTAGGTATGTAATGTAAAATCCTGTTATAGTAGGTTTAATTTGTAAATATTTTAGTAAGGTACAAAGTTAGAATTCAGTAATTAATTTTATAGGTTATAGTTTTAAATACGAAAGTAGGACAAAGTTAGGCCTATTGTTTTAAAATAACTATAACGTCTATTTTAACCTGAAATCCCTATTAACAAGAAATAGAAATAGGCCTATTTGGTTTTGCAACGATTTTATTTAGGAAAATATATAGGCTACAATAATCTTAAAATACAAGTATTGAATTAAAGATTAATGTATCTTAAAGTACATATATATACGTGTACTCGTACACATATACGATATATATCATTGTTAATAAATACATACACTGTTCAATTTCATGTTGTACATGTGTATTCGTTTCTTTTTCCCATTAACTGCGAAAGATCACACAGGCCTACAAGTATAACTAACTATAGAAAAATTATAGGTAGCTATATCTAAAAAAAAACTGATTCTGGCGTTTTTATATTAATCACTTGGCTCATATATGTAATTATGAATCTTCTCCATGACTGAAATTTTAGCAAAATCTAATGAAACAATTTCGATAAATTAAGGGTTTTTATCAGAGTACGAACTTTTTTGTAGTAATAATTTAATGCAAGAAAGTTTATATAGTCTTTTTGTACAGTTTATTTAAAAACATGGCTGACTAGGAATAAATATTTTGATTAAACAAAAGAAGCTTGTTAAAAATAAAATTATTTTATAAATATAAATAAGTCACTATATTTATGTGATAGTTAAATGCAATATAGCGCCGTGCAATTTTGTGATTTGAACGAATTTCCATTGAAAAATTACGTCAAAACTTAAATCCGACCACACCTGTAGTACCTTAAAATTTGTATATTGTTTATGTATTGACATTTTAGCATTGTCAAATTTCGTTCATTTTGATTTAAAATTTAGTGTCAAATAAATTAGTTATCTGGCAAATATATATTCATCTGTTTCTGTTATAAATCTTACAAGCCATAATATTTTTATCTTTTTCTTTTAAAAAATTCTGTTTTCACTAACGGAAACACAAAAATTGCATAAAATAGCATTTTAATTTTCCAAATGTCATTAAAACCATTTTAAAATGAACCCACCCGATGTCGGAAAATTTTGTTTTCCATTTAGAAATTTTTTGATTAATTTAACATAGTTTTTAAAAATTCGTCTCAATAACGTGTACGGCTAGCTAGGTAGTGGGATTTTTTGTTTGCAAGTACTATATACCCTTTTATTGACATTAAAAAATGTATTCATATTTTTTTGAGTTCCTTATATTAAACTGAAACGCTGTTCTGCTCGAATTAACGCGGTGTTATTTCTCGGTTATTGAGCATTGTATAGTTTTCAAGGTCGTGTTGGTCGGGTACACTCGTGCGTTTTCGACAGGAGTCGGATCGTTTGTCGGGAAGCTACATTGGGGATAGCAAAGTATGTCAGTAGGCTGCTTTGCCTCGCGGTAAATAGGTCATGTAGTGTTGTGGGGGGGAAAATGTTGAAAAAAGAAAAGCCGATGATGTCGGTAGCCGCGATCATCCAGAGCGCTGCCCACCACCATTGGGCAAGAGGTAAACAAATTTGGATTTAACTGTTTTCAGTAGTTTGATTTTGTAAAAAAAATTGCATATTGGTAATTTTGTATATGTAAAAATACATTATTAAAAATGAGGGAAAATACAGTAGTTATTGATTTTTATTTAAAACAAAGATTTTCCATTGTAAAAAAAATTGTTATAAAAAATTTTTATGTTAAGGCGACACTTAATGATTTTAAATTTAAATTATTAAAAGGTGCCTTTTTTACATTTTAAAGTTAACACAATGATCTATGTTATTGTCAGCTTCGTGAGCTGAACCCGCTCGCTGTCGGTTGTGATACTTCCTTACTGCTTAGTACGCTTGCAGCTGCACATTTTGCTTCGAAACAATGTTAGACATAACCTCAAACTTAACATAACCAATGATAATGAAATTGTAAAACATAGTTTTCTTAAAGGTAATTTTCATTTCATGTTACACAGATGTCGGTCGTTTTTGAATAGCTTTTGTAATTCAATATTAGGCCTACAGTGTATGCAATACTCTCATGCGTTTTATTTCTGAGATTATTATAGATCAGGCCTTTTAGTCATTAGTATAAATTTGAATTTAAGTAAATATAGTTCAGTGTTTTTCTGCAATAAATAATAAATTTAAAACTGAAGAAAGTCTAACTGATGTAAAAGTAAAAAATGTTGCAAATATGGAAATCTAAGCATAATAGTTTTAATGTGTAATTTATGTAATAATATACTTACTTTAATAATGTTTTATTCTCTATTTAATTGTATGTAGACTTTAAGTTAACGGTACCAACAGAGGCCAGTATCTTCCAGAAAATCGAGTTGTGAGGCCATCAACAATAAATCGAAAAATACCATTTCCTCAAAATCGGTTCATTAGACTGTAATGCTTCTTCGTAATTTCATAAAATTGAAGTAATTGTAGCAAATTTGGAATTTAAAAATTATGGTTCATGAGTAGGCTAATCGAAATACCAAGGATAAATTTTTATTGTTGTCGGGATTTTTTAAATTTGCTGCCGAATCAAAAAATAATAATTTTTAAAGTTGCCTGACTGACTTGCGTTGTTTCTTTATATTCGTACATATGAAGAATACGTTAAGGTTTTTTAAGTGTTACATTTAAACCTGTATGAAATAATCGCGGCACGCAACTGTCTCGCTGGCGTGCAGTGAGCGAATTTCAGCATCAAAATTTGCATTAGACTTTGCGTATAAAATTACGTTTAAAACGAACCCCGACCACCGTCAAATTAACTTTCTTTATTTAAATGGATTTGGAAATTGAAAATGCTAATTTATGCAAATTTAAAACACTGGTTACCATTGTGAAATCATTTTTTTAACTGTAAAATAAAAGATATCTTTATTTAAGGATTTGGTTTGTTTGAAACTGTTGGCGGATTTGCTGCTAGTGAATTTGTCCAAGCTATTACCAAATCGATTTCCGTGCCAAGTTCGAAACAATCTGACAAAAATTGCGAAAGCAGTTTGTATATATATGTATATAAGTAACAACTCTATAAAAAAGTGATCCAGAAGTCATAGTTTTTAGTTTTGGGTCTTATTATGATGGCAGTTTCTATGGACATACACAAATAATGAAATGTGACAAAATTTGTTTACCTTAATACCTTTGTTTCGGTTGCAAACTAGTTAGCTATGTTTAGTACTAATGACCTCTGTTCGTGTACAGATTATGTAATGTGCCAGGCAGTCAGTTGTAGGAAGTAGGTATACATTCATCTCCAACGTGTCCTTGATAATTTGGCTTTGCTCAAGGTGTTTCCAGACTTTCTGAGGTCATTCGTAACATCGTGATCAATAGACATTTCAACTAAACGTATCCTAGTCCTACAAAGCTAAAAACTGTAGGCATATTTAAAGGGACTATGCGTTTTGATTGGGCGTTGTTTCAAGTGTGTCGACTTGCATGCTAGGCTTTAAAACTTATTTTCTACTGTTATAGCTTTCAATTTTTAATCGCAAAAATATATATATATTTTTTTTTATAGATGCGCAAAAACCCTTAATTTTGGTGATTTATGAGATATGTCTGTCACTAAAATTAATCTTTACCAGTAGCCAGCGAAATTTTAATTCTAAAATTGTTCAAAATGGAGTATTTTAATAAACGTTGTAAAAACATTATACGAACTTTCTTCCTTATATTCAGTTATATCGGTATTTTAATAAGTTCTCAATTTGGAAGCTACAGACAAAATAAACTTGAAAATCCACCTAATTTCTCGAAATTAATTAATTAGGTTTTTAATTATTGTCCATATTATTAAAAAGAATCATAACTTGAGTATATATACAAATAATGTATTAGAAATATATACTCCAGAATTCATTTTATTTTAAAATTGTTAACTAGATTTGAATACTCTTATAGCCAACTTTCGAGTAAAAACTGACTAACCGGTTTTTTTTAATAATTCCTAAACCTGATTTTTTGGTATTGTGGCGACCCGAACGTTTTGTGTGGATAGGCTACTTATTTGAAGACATTATTTTGATTTTGAGAAAAAGTAAGCCATGAGACATGAAAATGAAGGGATTCATTACAATTTCCAGGTTGGTCTTTTCACAGTCACCGTAATAATATTTCGAGACCATTTTTTTAGTTTATCAAAATCTGCTCTAACGATTTTGATTAAATTTTCCCAACAAAACAAAATGTTTTTAATTACATATCTGTTGTTTTATGTCCATAAAAAAAAATCAGGTTTGGGAAGTTTCGGAGAAAAAAGAATGTCTTACTTTTTCAAAATGTTGCTCAAATTTTTGTTTATGAAGATTAATAACTACGCAATGCGATTCAGGAATTAGTCGATAAAAACTAACACTAAAGAATTGCTTTTATTTCAAATTTGTTACATTGTTTTAATGATACGTCATTCAAGTAAGACCGAAGTTTGTACAAAATATGATAAACCAATTTTGAGAAATTTATCGATTTTTTAAATTGAGAAATGGTTTTTAAATACCCAAATAATGTAGCCTACTTTTGAATACGTGGTGTCAGCATGTTCGCGGATTTATACAGTAATTAATAGATATTCAGAAATTCGGACATAATCGATAACAAAGATCGTGCTCGTGTATGAATCGATAGTTTATAGCTTTATTGATAGTTGGGTTAGGTTAGGTTACACCTTGTTAAGGTTACGCTGACCTTGACAGTTGCAACACGCATGATTATCCTGACCTTTTATGCTGCAATTCCGTTCCATCCTGTGTCTGTGTCGCAATGCCCGCATCCAGGTGCGGCGTTATAAAAACATTGCACAAACTTTTTAACATTCAATGTACGCTTGCAGTCCTTAAAACAGATAAATACCGAATATTAGTACCTTCCGAACCGGATTTGTTTGAGGAAACATGTAAGTGAATGTGAGAAAGTTTGTGTAATGTAGTAACACCATTTATTTAACGTATTCTTGCACCATTTATTTCGATTTGTCGTTCGAGTTCGAATCGATTTGCTAGAATTTATTCGAGACATTAATGAAATTTTGAAAGTACTATTGGCCTGTATCATTGGAATATAAAAGTACTTGAATGATAACCCTTATAAGAGATATGTGAGCGCGCTCGCTGCTGGTAGCATCTTGCGGCAGAGTGTTCAATTACAATTAAATAGGTAATGTACTGTGCTATGTTCTCAAACGTCTTATCAGCCTCTCTGATATCGAGCAAGCTTTTTACTATTCCGTTTATATTTAGTGCCTGTACACAACAGTCATTTTTTTATTTTGGTTACCAAGTAAGATATAAATTTTACCGTGACACACCTTATTGTGAAAAAATCGAATAATTTTATTTCTGGTTGATATCGTAAGGCAGATTACAGGTATAGAACAGATTTGAATGAGAGATTAAATATTCAAAAAGTATAAGGAAAAAATAGATGAATTACCCCTTTCTTCTCTCTCTCTCTTTCCTTTCTCTCTCCCTCCCTCTCCCTCCCCTCTGTCCCCCTCTGTCCCCTCCCCTTGGACTAATGTCCAAGTAATTGCACTATTTGCCGTTACGAACACTGCAAGATGCAAGGACATGGGGCGGAGGCGTTTGAGAAAATAGACAGCACTGTTATCTATTTAACTATAGTTGAATAGTCGGCCGCAAGATGCCACCAGCAGCGAGCACTTGCATATCTCTCATAAGGGTTATCATTCTAGTATGTTTATATTCATTGGCGTGCTGTAACGATTTAGACAGCATGAATACAAATCGGCGGTGCTCACAGAATGTCCTGTTACCAATATTTGCACGTAACCGCCGCTCTGCTTTTAGGTTACTCCTGATTGGGCAAATTTTTGTGTTTTGAATTATGTATCGTTGATTATACAACTGCTCGTATCGGTACAAAACATCGCTCAACACACCCATTTTGCGGCAGTTTCTACGCGACACGTGACCAATCCCGATACCTAAATGGAAAGAAAAGAAAATTACAGAAAAGTTGTTTTTATGTGCAGAAAACAGGAAGACTAAAAAGATCTAAAAGATATTTATATTTAAGTGTTGTGAATGTGAAGTAGGATTGTGTAAAATTCATTTTGTAATATCTTTTAAAACCCGTTTTTTTAAATCTGTTGAGTAATTTTTAATTTTTTTCGTAATGTAATTTCTGGGAATGATAAACATAAGTATTGAATTGAGAACATAAAAAAAAATACTGTTATAGCCGATTTCTAAAAGTCATTAACCTAATCCAACACTAAACTTAACCTTTAATTAAATCATTAATTTCAGTTTTTAGAACAACTTAACTGCTAATCGAAGATTAAAGTCTTATTTATCTGATGTCCCAGTATGGATACGTTAGTTAAATATTTTCATTGTAAATTAATAATTTGTACTATACCATTCTACAAATTTACAAAGTTTTACAAGTTTAATTTGTGACTTTTTGTTAAGCTATTTTATTTTATTTTAATTATGATTCGACTACAGTTTTGTTAGGTTGATATTGCGTAAGATTTTATTTGAGTGTTTCAGTTTCGTTCATTATATTTTTAGTTTGAACAAGTTTCTTCTCCAAATTATTTATTGCCAATAATAATATAACCTGTAAGTTGTAAGCAAATAGTTCACGAGTATCAACAATTATGATAGTAGTATCATATGAAGATTTAACAGAAGTAGTTGGGTTATTTCATTATTTTTCGGGTGAATAATTCTAGATCAGACTAAAGTTCAGTAAACAAAAGCGATGTTCACATTTCAAAATCTTTGTCCCACACTACTGACTGTTAGGAGTGAGCCGCTTTTCCCAACAAATTTCATAGCCTACATTACTCACAAACCTATATAGCACAATGTAACTATCGAAACAAAAAATAAACAGTCAACATAACCAAAAAATACGAAATACGTTGATCATATGTTTGAAGACATTCAATTTGTTTTCTTAAATTAATCTTTTTTTAAAGTTAATGATAAGTTAATTGGAGATTATGTGATCTTTGATTATATATTTTCTAGAAACAGAATGCAAAATTTAATTAGCAATTGTTAATGTATAGCACTTACTATTGAAGCATTAAATAAATGTTCTAGAAACCCGCTTTTAGTCGTAATTAGGCTACTTTATTTTAACACAGCATATTCAGACGCTTAAGAACGTCTGTGTACCCGATGCAATATGAAGGCTTAGAGTAAAATTTTCCACTACTGTTATCAAAAATTGTTTGCCTCAAATGGGTTCGCATTATCGAACGTCGGTGATGATAACCTTTATGGTTTTTCGTCGGGGAGAAAAGAAAAAAAATTACCGAACGTTCGGATTACCAAGGTAACATTTTTGAATTTTTATTTCCTCAGTTTCTTAATATTTTTTCTCATGAAATTTTATAGGCCTCTAAAGTAAAAATTATTTTATATTGCGCATACGTTAGTAATAAATATCATGTATCATATACGTAATGAAAATATATTTTTCTAAATTAAAAAAGCATTATGTACAAAACAAAAATTATTTTAAAATCGGAGTTTTTACCTTTTGGGTAAATATGCAGTGTAGCATGTCCTGGATTGTTCGATATTTGTTTTACTAAAACGCTTTATTACATTGCCAAAAGCAATAACATAAAAGCGCGGAAACCACGAGAAGTACGACAGAAATCGAAAATAAGTGACCCAACATCAAAATTGCTACCGCGCGAAAGTCGGCAACGTGTTGTAGATCGGTAAAACGATAAAAATACGTTTAACACGGGTTTTGGGTGATAAAAAACCTTATTTTTTTAAAAACCTAACCGACACGGTTGTTGGACCTAACACTGTGATGCGTGAAAAAAAACCTGACTACGGTTTTTGCTTCCGTCGTACATCTGCACGACGGTTGCAATAAAACGGTAATTTTTCTTTATTAATACTGCAAATATTGCTGCACTTCGAACAAGAATACGATTCTTTAAATATGCTGTGGTTAATAAGAAAATCGACAAGACGACCGTAATTCCAATCTAAAGACTCAAACAGAGGCGAATCACAAAGTTTACAAAAAATAGCGGCCATTTTAACGATGTTTCGTTAACAAGCACAAACACAGTAATAAATCATAAAATTTAGTAATGCCTATGAGATTCTGTATCGCGCATGAACAGTAAGTACACGTAGATAACAAGAATGCGCATGTCCAGTAAATCAGAGACTGAATAGTAGTATTTTCAATGCAATGTAAACAGTAATGTCGTTCCGTAAAAAAAAAACAGTAATATAGTTCCGTAAAATTGGCCTAATATCGTATGTATTCTTTAAAAAAAAATATTTTCTTTGGATGAATATGTGTTCATCAGATTATAAGTTATAAAACAAAACAATATTCAAAAAACACTATTTTAACAGGACATGCTACACTGCATAAATACCACTTTTTGTTAGTCTGGAAAGATCTACTAATTTCGATCGAGTTATGCTCCAAAAAATCCAATTCGAGAATTACAAAATAAGTAAATAAATCATAGTTGTTCAGACGTAAACCGAAAAAATAAATCCTAACCACGGTTAGTTATGTTTTTATTTTCAAATTTGGCTATTCATAAGTGAACAGGATCTGATTGACCGATTTTGAGAAATTATGTCAATTTTACGGTTGTCTTATCAAATTTTCACCTCGGTATAGAGCAGTTTCCGTAATTATATAACTACATACCTGGCGGTCTTCACAAACTAGTCTGTAATATTAAACGCTTTCGATCTGTAATAAATTCCCATTTAATAGTTATTAGAAGTAAAACACGGCGTCTGTGCGCATTAAATACTTTACAGTTTAACGCGAGACTGGTTTACGCTATGACCATATAACGTAACGCTATCCAAGTTATCTCCGTATAAGGAAACTGTACAGTAGTGCTGCAGT
The DNA here is from genome assembly GCA_022606455.1 of Callitettix versicolor. Classification (NCBI taxonomy): domain Eukaryota; kingdom Metazoa; phylum Arthropoda; class Insecta; order Hemiptera; family Cercopidae; genus Callitettix; species Callitettix versicolor. The sequence goes on from CM040189.1 coordinate 91,239,131, forward strand.
TGGCAAAGTATAAAAACATTGACTTGTTTTGATCCACTGCCACTTATATATGTGCAAGTCGTTCCGTATATGGCAGAATTTGTCACACACATTCTATTATTTCGTTTCGAAAAATCAGCTGCATTAGGCTAAAGAACACCAAAATTCTTAAAATTGGTTCACCAGGTTTTAATTATTTTAATCAACTAATTCAAAACTCAGCTCGGTATACCTAGCCTACTAAAAAACAAAAAAGAAAAAGAAGAAATGTATGGTTCGATAGTCGAAAAACAAAATTAATCCATACAAGGAACATTATTTGTTTTTTACAAGAGCAGTAAATTTAATTTCGGAATTTTTTATAATGATTTGACTTATATGTATATAAGTACACAATGTATATAAGACATTGTGGTCTAGCTAGGCTGTACAGGTGCACAACTCGAGTTAGTCTTATTTAAGGCGGTCAAAATTTGTTTTCCTTTTTTCGATTTGCTTTTAAAGCATAAATTTCCTTTATGCATAGCCTAATTAGCCTAATTCAGTTTAGTTAGTAAAATACTCAAAATTTGAGTACAGTATGATGAGAAATTGAAATCGATTTAGGTTTCGCCAGTTGCTAACAAACCGGGTGTTTTGGTAAATATTGGATGCAAGAAATTCTGTGTTGCGCCATTTTTGTAAAATAAGTTTGTAATCAGAGTTGTGTTGTCTTTAATACGAGATACTGTGATTTAAAATAATATACTTTTGGACTTCTACCGTTTGTAACCGCAATATTTTCCTTACGAGCTTTATTCGACAAAAATATAAGCATTGAATATAAACGTACTAGCAGTACTGCCACCATTATAAAAAGCGTGCTCGATATCTGCAGCTGAAGTCCAAGTAATTAGACTATCTGCCGCTATGAGCGCTGCAAGATGCAAGGACAAGGAGGAGACTTTTGAGAAACTACACAGTACTATTATCTATTTAACTGTAGTTTAACAGTTTTGCCGCAAGATTTCATCAGCAGAGAGCACTCATATATCTCTTATAATGATTGTTATTCTAGTACGTTTATATTCATTAGCGTGGTGTAATTGTTAGACAGCATGAAACGGCGGTACGCACAGGATGTCTTGTTACCAGTATCTGCACGTAAACGCCGCTGTAATTTTAGCTTACTCCTGATTAGGCAAACGCTGCAAGATGCAAGGATAAGAATGAGACGTTCAAGAAACTAGACAGTAATGTTATGTATTTAACTGTAGTTTAACACTTTCGCCAAAAAGATTTCACCAGCAGCGAACTCTCACATATCTCTCTTAAGGGTTATCATTCTAGTACGTTTATATTCAAAGCTATAGTGTTTCAAACACGTCCCGACTCACGCTAGAAGGAAGTGCTATACGTTACTGGACAAGCCTTCGCGCGAAAACATCACGACCCCGGCGGATGATAAGGAGATCCGACTCACGTGAGGGTAATTGCCGTGTAATAATTTGTCGTGGAATTATGGAATAATAAAGTGGAGTAACAATTATTAAAAATAGCGTACACTTGCATTTGTGGGTTTAACAAGCGTGACACGATGGCATGCTGTATGACGGACGTGCATGCACACGGCACGGCACGGCACGCTAATTGCACCGAGCTGTGGGCAGCAGAAGAGTAGTCCGTAGAGAACGAAGCATGCTCGTGTTTTTGGAGTGAATATCTAGATATTAGATATTATTTACTGTAGTTATAGAAAAAGATCAGTTGTTTTATAATAATTCGTAACGATCAGCTGATTTCATTGAATAGCTGGTAGGTTATAATAAGTTTGAGGTTATGCTGTAAAAATTAGCAATATTAACAACAGTTATTATAAACGTTTATATTAATTTCGATTGTATTATAAACGGTTATATCGTGCCTCTTGTTCTTCGAATAAGAAAAAATACCGAAACCAAAGCAACACAACGTTTTCATATAATACGCTTGTACTGTTACCAAAAAGCAGGAAGAAAAAGAAACAGAAATAGAAAGACGAAATTCCCTTGCTCGTTTCCGTTACATTAAAAAGGTTTGGGATACTTTTTCTATTCACTCTCTCGCCAAAGCTAATATTAAAAGCTTCGCTTCCATAAGAGTTAAAATATAATATTTATCTGAACTGTCACTAGGGTTAAAAGTGGAACCGCCAGCTAAGTTAGGAAACCGTGTAAAATTGGAGTTTGTTCAGGGTACATTGTGTTTGTGAACTCTCAGAGAGGCCTTATGTAAGGACGTATATAAAATATGATTGGATAATTAGTTTTCCATATGTCTACCTTTTTCTTCTCGAACGTTAATTTAAAAGAGGTTGTTCTATATCAGTCATTGTCAAGTAAGTGTATTAATATCTTGTTCGTACGGGGTGAGAGGAGTAGTGAATTCCGTTCATGCATTTCGTTAAAAGTGTACCTGTTTACGCAAACAAAACGTAGGGTGTTGGACGCTATCTTCCCTAAAGGTCGTCTAAAAAATCTTGGCTGAAAAAATCAGATTTTGCGTAAATTCAGGTCACTTACTCGAGTCAATATTTTTCACTGCGGTCCGGAATTATTTTCTCCTTTTATTATTTTTTTGGAACTGTAAATTTTATACACTGGCTTGGATTGTGAATTAAAACATTCAGTCGCTCATTCACTGCAGTCAACAAGATTGAAATATGACGAACTGATATTGTAGGAAGGAAGTAGGAATAGCAGCACAAACGTACCATTCTAAATATTATAATTTACAGTTCAGTTGTTAAATATTGCAAATTGTGTGTTGTTGGTAACGATCGTGTTGTTTTGAGCGTGTTACCAACAAAAGACGAAAACCCTACAACGCTATTGTATAGTCCCTATAAATACGTATCACTACTCTTGGTGTTGACGGATAACACCAGCGTTATTAGCGGTGTACTGCGTTTATTAGCGGTATTACAAATATTTGAACCCCTAGGGCTCTAGACGTATAAACGTGGCGGGCGAGCGTAGCAGGAACAAGAATGTTCCGAGCCCAGCCAAGGTGGGTTACTTTGGATAACCGGTCACGGCTCTTGGCAGACCTTATACAGTTGCAATTAAATCAAATGTTAACTATCGCCACGAGCGTAACAGCACAGCGTCCAGTCTGAAAAAATCTTGCACAACCCAGTTGTGAGGTGGACGAAAATTGTTAACGGAGAGTGTGGTTGAGGGGTGGTTGGAGGCATATGAATACAATAGGGTAGGTTCAGAGGTGATAACGTAAACGCATTGTTTTTCTCAGACTGTCGCATAGGCCTACACCATTCTGCACTGTAATCATGGTTTTTTTGATTATAACACGATAGTGTATCAAGTAATTTGTTAGTTTCGTGACGCGCTACATGCACCTCCGTGCCTGTACTGAATTTTAAGACGTTATCACATCAAAATTGTGAAACTGATGGGTCTACTTTAAGAGGTAAAGGTCCTACGGTTAGATTCGTCCTGGTCGAAGGAGAAATAAAAATTACAGTATTTTAGTAGGCCTGCGTAAGTGATAAGCCTTGTTAGGTTAAGTAAGGCGGCATAAATTTGTTAATATATGACTGGAGAAAATATTGAGGAACGATAAAATAGCATTGTTAATACTTTAAGCTATTAGGTTAGGTAAGGACTTGATAAAGTTTTTAGTAGGGTAGGGTGTTGTACCTTGAGTACGTTGTACCTTGGAACACTAGCTCGATCTGCAAGGTAATGCGACCTAACAGACCAAAAATGAACTACATAGTAGATAGTGACGCTAAGGAGCGCTAGCAAAAATCCCGTTCATTTCTGTAGTAATTATCGTAAGTTATGCACTAAACTGTTTTTTGCTCTTGAAAAGTAAATATTCAGCTGTATATTGTTTGGCTTTGTACGCCCTCTGAGTTTCCTGTGGAACGTTGTATATTCGCTAAGCAGATTCGTCACATTCTGGTTAGTAAATCCATATAACTTACTTAAACTATTAGACTGTTTTTCTATGTTAGGCGGTAGTTTATGTTCAAAATGGCTACCTGTTGTACCACGAAACGCAAAACTTGTTGTACCTTGGAACATGTTCCAAGGTACAACAGGTTATTAGTTTTTGAGTTTTTGTTCCAGGTAACGATGCCACGTAGTAAAACGGGTAACAAGAGACCTCCTATAGACTCGAATGCTATGAAAAGAGCTGTAGAAGCGGTCACAGCCCACATAGACTGCAGAATTTCTTTTAGGGAAGCGTGTAGTGTATATGGGGTAAAATTAGCTACACTATCCAGACATGTTACAGCGTTTCGTCAATCTGAGAAGCAAGAATGTCGCTAAATTTAATACTAAACAAATATTCAATTCTAATGAAGAAAAGTGTTTGATAGACTACATAAAAAAAGTTGCGAAGATGAATTACGGCTTAAGTAAAAAAGGGGCCCGTGACCTTGCATACAAGTTTGCTCAGGCAAATGGAAAAAATACTCAGAACATTGGGTTAACGAACAAACGACAGGAATAGAATGGATGAGGTGTTTTATGAAAAGGCATCCTCATCTATCTATTCGGAAACTGCAAGCTACAAGTTTGAGTAGAGCAACCAGTTTCAGTAAAACAAACGTTGGGGCTTTTTGACAACATTGAAAGAGTTCATTAACGTTTTGGGCCAATAACTTTAGATCATATTTGGAATCTAGACGAGATCGGTCTGTCTACAGTCCAAGTTCCAGGAAAAACTGTAGCACTCAAAGGAATGAGACAAGGGGTTTAGAGTCCCAGGAATATTCCTACTGGATCGATATATATTTTCTAATGACGACTACCTGCCATCCTACGTGACAGATAGACCTAATCCGAATGTTGAACCTTTGAATTCTGAAACGTTTGGCAGTGATGTGCCTGGTTCGAGTTCTATGCCGTCTATGTCTACAGTGGTGTCTCCAGAGGAGATGCAACCTTTCCCCAAGGCTAAGCCAAGGGTAAATAATGCCAAAAAAAGGCAGGAAACCTGGGAAAACAAGAATAATTACAGATATCTCTGAAAAGAAGAAGTTGAAACTAACAAAAATAAAAAAAAGAGACGAAGCGAAAGCTAAATTTTAAAGCAAAAAAATACGTTCTTGAAGAAAATAACCAAAAAGAATAAACCTACGAAAATGGGTAAGAAAATAACAAAACCTAAACCGAAGAGCCCAGCAACATCCTCTGATGAAGAGGATGATGTTGTCCCCCTAATCGACATTGATGATGACGACAGCAATGATGAAGAGTGTCTATTATGCCATGAACCATATAAAAATGATGTGGGTGAAGAAGAATGGATTCGCTGTAATACAGTGTCAGAGCTGGGCTCACGAGATGTGTGCAGACGCTGAACAAGGGTGGAAGAATTATGTATGTGATTTTTGTAAAAGAAGAAATAACAATTGAACATGAACCACAGTATTTTTGAATGTAGATTTTGAGCTTAAATGTTACTTGTTTGTATTTCAACACGTTCTGATTTTTAATACAACTTTTGATATATTAATTGCGTGATTTGCCTGCATTATTCCTAAATATTAAATAGCGTTTCAAGGTACAACAAGCCCGTTCCAAGGTACATGCCTATGTTGTACCTTGGATCATTAAACATGTACAGAGAAATTATTTTTTTTGAAAACGAAAAACAATGCTTATAAGAATTATAAATTCATAGGATACATTAAAAGGGTTAAAACAATATTTATAGAATTTATATACAAGAAAATCGTACTCTTTAAAGGCCACAAAAAAATAAGAGTGAAAAGTGATTCAAGGTACAACACTCTACCCTATATGGCTGGAGAAAAAATTGAGGAACGATAAAATAGCAATATTAATACTTTATGGATATAGCTGAGTAGGTTACGTAAGGACGAGATAAAGTGTTTAGTATATGGCTGGAGAAAAGACTGAGGAACGATGAAATAGCAACATTAATACTTAATGGATATAGCTGAGTAGGTTAGGTAAGGACGAGATAAAGTGTTTAGTATATGGTTGGAGAAAAGACTGAGGAACGATAAAATAGCAATATTAATACTTTAAGGATTATAGCTGAGTAGGTTACGTAAGGACGAGATAAAGTGTTTAGTATATGGCTGGAGAAAAGACTGAGGAACGATGAAATAGCAACATTAATACTTAATGGATATAGCTGAGTAGGTTAGGTAAGGACGAGATAAAGTGTTTAGTATATGGCTGGAGAAAAGACTGAGGAACGATGAAATAGCAACATTAATACTTAATGGATATAGCTGAGTAGGTTAGGTAAGGACGAGATAAAGTGTTTAGTATATGGCTGGAGAAAAGACTGAGGAACGATGAAATAGCAACATTAATACTTAATGGATATAGCTGAGTAGGTTAGGTAAGGACGAGATAAAGTGTTTAGTATATGGCTGGAGAAAAGACTGAGGAACGATGAAATAGCAACATTAATACTTAATGGATATAGCTGAGTAGGTTAGGTAAGGACGAGATAAAGTGTTTAGTATATGGTTGGAGAAAAGACTGAGGAACGATGAAATAGCAATATTAATACTTTATGGATATAGCTGAGTAGGTTAGGTAAGGACGAGATAAAGTGTTTAGTATATGGCTGGAGAAAAGACTGAGGAACGATGAAATAGCAACATTAATACTTTAATGGATATAGCTGAGTAGGTTAGGTAAGGACGAGATAAAGTGTTTAGTATATGGCTGGAGAAAAGACTGAGGAACGATGAAATAGCAACATTAATACTTAATGGATTATAGCTGAGTAGGTTACGTAAGGACGAGATAAAATGTTTAGTATATGGCTGGAGAAAAAATTGAGGAACGATAAAATAGCATTGTTAATACTTTAAGGTTAGGTAGGGACGAGATAAAGTGTTTAGTATGTGGCTGGAGAAAAGACTGAGGAACGATGAAATAGCAACATTAATACTTAATGGATATAGCTGAGTAGGTTACGTAAGGACGAGATAAAGTGTTTAGTATATGGCTGGAGAAAAGACTGAGGAACGATGAAATAGCAACATTAATACTTTAAGGATTATAGCTGAGTAGGTTACGTAAGGACGAGATAAAGTGTTTAGTATGTGGCTGGAGAAAAGACTGAGGAACGATGAAATAGCAACATTAATACTTAATGGATATAGCTGAGTAGGTTACGTAAGGACGAGATAAAATGTTTAGTATATGGCTGGAGAAAAGACTGAGGAACGATGAAATAGCAACATTAATACTTTAAGGATTATAGCTGAGTAGGTTACGTAAGGACGAGATAAAATGTTTAGTATATGGCTGGAGAAAAGACTGAGGAACGATGAAATAGCAACATTAATACTTTAAGGATTATAGCTGAGTAGGTTACGTAAGGACGAGATAAAGTGTTTAGTATATGGCTGGAGAAAAGACTGAGGAACGATGAAATAGCAACATTAATACTTTAAGGATTATAGCTGAGTAGGTTACGTAAGGACGAGATAAAATGTTTAGTATATGGCTGGAGAAAAGACTGAGGAACGATGAAATAGCAACATTAATACTTTAAGGATTATAGCTGAGTAGGTTAGGTAAGGACGAGATAAAATGTTTAGTATATGGCTGGAGAAAAGACTGAGGAACGATGAAATAGCAACATTAATACTTTAAGGATTATAGCTGAGTAGGTTACGTAAGGACGAGATAAAGTGTTTAGTATATGGCTGGAGAAAAGACTGAGGAACGATGAAATAGCAACATTAATACTTTAAGGATTATAGCTGAGTAGGTTACGTAAGGACGAGATAAAGTGTTTAGTATATGGCTGGAGAAATACTGGAATAATACTTTAAGGATTATAGCTGAGTAGGTTACGTAAGGACGAGATAAAGTGTTTAGTATATGGCTGGAGAAAAGACTGAGGAACGATAAAATAGCAACATTAATACTTTATGGATATAGCTGAGTAGGTTACGTAAGGACGAGATAAAGTGTTTAGTATATGGTTGGAGAAAAGACTGAGGAACGATAAAATAGCAATATTAATACTTTATGGATATAGCTGAGTAGGTTACGTAAGGACGAGATAAAGTGTGTAGTATATGGTTGGAGAAAAGACTGAGGAACGATAAAATAGCAATATTAATACTTTATGGATATAGCTGAGTAGGTTACGTAAGGACGAGATAAAGTGTTTAGTATATGGTTGGAGAAAAGACTGAGGAACGATAAAATAGCAATATTAATACTTTATGGATATAGCTGAGTAGGTTAGGTAAGGACGAGATAAAGTGTTTAGTATATGGCTGGAGAAAAGACTGAGGAACGATGAAATAGCAACATTAATACTTAATGGATATAGTTTTAGGTAAGGACGAGATTTTTAGTATATGGTTGGAGAAAAGACCGACGATAAAATAGCAATATTAATACTTTATGGATATAATGCAAGACGATGGGATGATTTATAGCGTATGAAAATGCCAAGCCCTCGCCGGGAATTGAACCCGGGTCCTCGGGGTGAAAGCCTAGTACGCTATCCACTAGGCCACCGAGGCGGCTCATGTGGATATAGCTGATTAGGTTAGATAAGAGGAGATTTTTTTATTATTATACGGTTGGCGGAAAAATAACTAATTGCAGGCAAGTTAGGTACTAGACGAATTAATTGCACAATTGTTTTATGCAGAAAATGGTTTTATTTTGGGCTCCAAAGCATTCAAGCTTGTTCTGTAGTCTATCGCAGCATAACATATCGCGTAGTAAGGAGTATGGAGGATTGTCACGACCCAGGCTGATAAACCTTTCGCATGAATAATCATTTATTTTGAAGTCTCTGTGAACGTGCCTTTGTTATATAGTGTCTGATAATTATAAATAAATTATTGGGTATATTGTTTTTAGCTGAATTTCCGTTGGTAAATCAGCTATCGAACGGCTACCATGATAAGACACATACACTCTGAACTTTGAAATCAGCACCGATCCTTCGAGACCTTTAGATCCTTTTAATGATCTCTAGATCACTTCTTGACAGGTCATTAAAATTGTGTGTGTGAGTGTGCCGCGCGCCACGAATATTTTAATTATTATTGGTGTTTATTAAAAATAATAATAACGTAATATTGAAGTGCATAGCACAAACGGACGTAAAGTCGAATTTGTTTGGCCAAGAAAAGTAATTGAAATTTTTGTTTTGTCACTGAGTCATTAAATGTGATTAGAAGCGTGAAAAGTAACAGTTTGTTGGAGCAAGAATTACACGGTAGAAATGAAACGGTAAGGGGATTTATTTACGAGGTTGCAGGTAATTAGTTGAGAGAAAAGTCGATGGAATCTGTACAGCCATCTTGTTGAAAGAAAACAAAATAATGAATGTTTATGCTTATAATACGATTTATGGATTTAACAGGAACCGTTGAAAAAAATGTGGATTTCAATCACCATTCTAAAATATCTTTTTTTTTTAGTTAAGCAGGAAAAAATGTTCTATTCAGGTGGACGTCGATAACTCGATTTTGTTTAAATTACTTCTTCATAACACTATGGTAAAAACATGTAATCGAAATTATAACCTCGTTAAGTAGATAATAACTTGAAAACCTTTTTAATTCGAGGTTTTGTACTGGCGAAACTCGATTTCTTACACTGCAAATCTCAAATACTTGAAGTCGCAGCTTTGGCTTAATGTTCCGCCTGATTATCGCTTAAGTCTGGACACGAATGTTTGCGGCATTGGTCAAACATCTTCCGTTTGTTCGCTTCGGTGTGCTGTTTTTTTATATTTTGTTGTTGTTATTTTGTATAATGTTATATGTAAAAAGGGCATGTAAAGTTTGACGGTAAAAGAGGAAGGAAATTGATTAAAGCTGTAGATGGTGGTTGTGATAGGAGAAAGCGGATATAGCCTTGTTGAAAAATAATGTATAGTGAATATGAAGGTCTACTCTACTATATAACGTAGTTTTATTTTTTGGTATCCTTTTACAGATTCGAGTTATAGAGATTTTTGAGCTTGGTCAAACCTCAAAAACTCGATTTTCGTTAACGCGAACTTCGCTTATTTAAACTCTTTTATAAACTCAAATTTTTTAGAATTACCTTCAGATTCGAGTAATTTGAGGCCATATTGTAATATAAGAAATATCAGTAACCTGTAAACACGGCGAAGGTAAAAGGAAATGTCTCTTTCAAATATTGCGAATTTCTGTAAAAAAAAAAAACGGAATAATTGTAACAGATTTTTAAGGAATTAAATTTCATATTTGTTATATATATATAAGTTAAATAAGTTTTAAATAAGTTTTACGTGAAATTCGTCCCTGTGCGTGCGTATGATTTGCCTTAGACAAAAACGGCTACTCCGATTAATAAATCAATTATGGGTCTCACGTCTTCCTATTGTTTTTTTTAATTAACCGTGTTTTAATAAAATTAAAGTTAGCTACTGTAAGTAAACAATCAATAATGTATTTCTTTAATTTTTTTTATAAACTAACGTTTTTTTGAATTTACTGGCTTAGCTGATTTTTTTTAAAGCTTGAGCAAAAATCAGTAAGTTCTTCGGAAACGACTAAAGGTACAGTTGGGTATTGTTAGAGTTAAAAGTAAATTTACCATTCAATTTGGGCATCAGTTATTAATTTTACCGGAGGAAAATAAATCTGGGGGCGCTTCTGGACGTGTTTATACGAACTTTTCCCAATTTTAGGTCTATAATAACTTGCATTTTTACATTCAGTGTTTACATTCTTTGCCGAAACAACGTGTATAGGTAGGAGTAGGCCACGTACAAAGCAGCTGTTATAATACACTACAGTGGCGCTAAAACCTGGAATTACGTTCTTCTTGTTGTGCCGATTTGCATATTACAGTACATCAACGCCGCGTCATTTCCCGGGGTTACGTCGGTTTTGCTAATGATTCTCTCTCTAAGATATCCATCCACAATACAGTAGGCTACCTCTGAGTGTCGGTTTTATTTAAAGAGTTTGTTACATAACTCAGAACATAATCGCTACGAACTTCCGAAGGCTAGCGGAGAAAAAACTGGGAGCGAACACTGGGAGACTCGATTCCGATCATATTAGTAACGGCAAGTTAGCACCGAATTTAAAATGAAGGACACCAACGGTTCAGTAGTAAATTGTAAACAAAACTACCAGTAAACTCTGTCCTCTGTCTTGATCTCCAGTGATCATAAGAAACGATATATAACTGCGAAGTTTATCCTTTAACAATGTTGCGAAGACTAACCTTGGTTAAGTAATTAACGTAGCCCTTGAATAGAACACGGTTCCAGCCAAGCTTGTCATTGATAACACCTGCTTTGAACGCGCCATTGTTGTGGGCTTGTTAGCGTAAACCAATGCTTGTACGCTTGTACGTCAGAGCTCCGTAGGTAATACAGCACACACCTCCATTTTGTAAACATTATTACAATGATCAGATTAACTGCATACAGCCATGAGGAAGTCATTTGATCGTTTCAGAATGTTTATATATTGAAGGTTTTTCAATAATTGCTACGTCAAATCTTCATATTATCACAGTAACTGGTCATTTAGTATAGGGTACGTATGTTGTAGTGATGCTCGATTACGAGGTGTTTTAGTCGATTGTATTGAACTTGTCAGTCGTGACTTGCCGATTGTGACTATCCGAGTTAACCAACTCTCCGAGCCCTCTTGTTGTTCAGTTCGGAACGGGTGTTGTCAAAACCCTTCAAGTTAGATTTGACCGCTCTTATTAACTTTAAAAGTGTATGTTTTTTGAATTAATTATGAGTCATGGCTGTTTTTATATGTATAGTTTTTGTATAGTTGTTTATTACACATTGCAGTTAAAGAATAAAGTAAGTAAATTGTTTCTGAATTTAATTCTGGATGAGTGGTTTATTAATATTATTAGTGCATAGGCCCTGTATTATTTTTATGGGCAAAAACTAAAAATTTCTTTTCAGTCCAGAAGATAGTCCCTTGTATCACGCTGAAGTAATGCATGTAAAAGAAGTTTTTTTTGTGATGACTTAGTAAAATTTGATGTTTGATTTTTGTTTTATATATTTTTGGTAATAATATAGCACTGGTTTTATTAATGTTAATAATTCACACTTACAATCGACTAAAAAATCGAATTGTTTTGTCGATTTGTGATATCGCGTCAAAGAAAAGAAAAGCATTGCGTTAAAAACCAAGTCAGCAGTCAGGAACCATCGCGGTGACTCGAAATCAGTCAGGAAATCGTCACAAAACTCGATTGTTCAATTCCACTGGGATTCGATGGTTGACTCGATTGTTTTGGCGTACTACGGTCGGTTGTCTCGATTGTAAAAATATCTCGCAATCGCGCATCACTTTTTATAACAGGGGTGTATAGTAAAAAGCGAAAGATTTGGACGGGATTTAAAGAGAATAGAGCTCGGTGGTCGATGTGGCAAGAGTGAATGCTCTGAGCAGTGAAAACAGCGGTGATTTATCACAGTTTAGAGAACAGTTAAGACAACGTGCTGTCGTGTATGCTGACTGGTTCACTACTCAGTGCGGTTTATTACACTAGTAAATTTCTTATGAAAAATACTTCTTAATACAAAATGTTTAAATGAGAATAGCGGTTTAATATAAAAGCATTTTAATAAGTGCAGACGATTTATATTTTTTATTGTGTGCAAAATGTATAATGCAGCCTAAATAAAATTACATTATAAAAAGTCTACATAAAAAAATACGTTATAAACTACCGTACATAACGTAATAATTATGCATCGGTAAAAGAAATTAAATTTAGATTTTTTTTTGTGTTTAACTTCCGATTATTGTGCACACTTTGGCTAATGCAGACGATGGGATGATTGGCGTATGAAAATGCCAAGCCCTGGCCGGGAATCGAACCCGGGTCCTCGGGGTGAAAGCCCAGTACGCTATCAACTAGACCACCAAGGCGGCTATAAATTGAATAGAAATTATTTTGTTAAAAATAAATATTATTATAAATGAATTGTAAAAGTTAATGAAAATAATAAAATAGTCTAATAAAAATAATAGGAAAAAATTCGTAGGTGTTTTCACTGTGATCTATATGAAACAACAATAACTACAAAATTTGTCAAATATAAACCTTCAAATTCATAAAAAGGAATATAATTTTTTTAATCATTAGTTAAGCGGCTGAAACTATGATCAAATAAAAGTAGAAATAAGCTTTTCCTCTTTTTAATTAATATAAAATTAAATAGGTTTTAATTAGGGCCTATTATTTATATTAAACAATAAGTTATTAATTAATAAACATCGAGGATGTTAAACGTGTTTAATTTAATTAATAAGCATTAATCCGTGGCACCGAGAAGTGAGCAGTTATGGTTGTTCTTCAACTAGCCTGCTCTTTGCTAACTGCTCAGCGTTCTTGTCTGCCAAAGGAAATTTGTTCACGCAAAGCGATAATGAAAGTTAGCCTATTATTGATGATTAGTAATTAATAACATAATAACGTATTGTTTATTTTACACTAGGCCTAGCTAATAATAATATAGGCATAATAATAATTAAGGCCTATTTGTTTTATTTTCTATTAATTAAATAGATGAACTTATTTCTACTTTTATTAATTGATCGTAGTTTCAAGTGGTTAATCATTGATTTAAAAACAGTGATTTAAAATATTCCTTATTTTATAAATTTGGAGGTTTAAATTAGTCGAAATTTGTTTTGATTACTGTTTTACATAGACTACTATGAAAACATTACACACTTTTTCCTATTATTTTAATTATACTGTTATTTATTAACTTGTTTTTTAATTATTATTATTATATTTGTTTTTAACAAAACCATTTCTAGTCAATTTAATTTCTTTAATCGATACATAATTATTATGTTACATACATAAACAAATACGTGGACCTAGCTTAGATATTATTTACTGTACTTGTAGTAAAAGATCAGTTGTTTTATATTAATTCGTAACGATCAGCTGATTTCATTGAACAGCTGATAGACTATGATAGGTTTCAGGTTATGCTGTTAAAATGTGGCAACATTAACAACAATTATTATAAACTATATTAATTTCTAATGTATTATAAACGGTTACAACGTGCACGTGTTCTCCAAATAAGGAAAAATACCGAAACCAAAGCAACACAACGTTTTCATTAATTAACAGCTGATTGAGGTTTTCTTGTGTTTCTTTGTACAACTTAACTTCAACATTGGCATTATTCGAATATCGTGAAGTGAGTTGATCTGCTTTTGCTATTCGGTGTGTTTTATTATAATAATAAACTGAATGTTTGATAAATTAGATGCAATATTCATAGATTCTACTTTTCTAGAGACCGTTGTATCGTTCAAAAAACAACGTACTAGCTATATTGCTAGTACTGTACTAACATAAGTCTCCAGATTCGCTATTCATAATTATTGTTACTTTTATACGATTGAAAATTAATGTTTACGAGATCGAATTGAATTATTTTTTCAGGTATTATTGGAGCAAAATTTATCAAGCCGGTTTTGACGGATCGCTTAGCTTTTTTCAAATATTTTGTGAAATATAGTTTTTCAGGAGTTAACGGCGATGTAACAATGACGATGTAACAGTGGACTTTGTTAAGTTTGAACGGTATACATCATTATTAATATTTATTAAAAAAATGATTTCATCATTGTGCGTTGTGAATGATTAGAAACCAGTGTACATTAGTATTAATATGTAACTGCGCAGCGTGCGCGCGCACACACAGAGAGAGAGAGAGAGAGAGAGAGAGAGAATATGTAATTTTGAGAGATAGAGAAATTACAAAATACAGTGTATTCATAATCGTTAGAGGTAAACAAGTCGAGTTGGATGAAGGAATGAGCTGTTATTGCTCAAACTACCCAACTCGTTTATTGATAAAAAATTATAGTCCTTTTGAACTTTCCCCGTTATTTACACCATAACGTCTGCCTATATGCCAAATTTCAACAGTACACTATGTCTGTAAGTTGGTAATAATTTGTATCGGTGAGTGAGAGAGTGCTGCTTCATAATATAAAGTGAAGTGACAGGTATTTCGCACATTGATGCGATGAGAAAGCTGTTGACCTTGATAATAAAATGAATAAAGGAATGCTGAACAGTGAACACGGCACCGCACAGTAGGAAATAGAATAATACTGTGTGCGTCTCCTCGATGTGCCTCAGTCGTGACCTTGAAGAGGGGGCCGCTCTGGCAGGCGTAGTATTGTCACGAGCGTCTACGTATACTGTGCGACTGTGTATGAGTCCTCAATTTCTGCGCAATGGTAAAAGAAGGAGGGGTAAGGGTAGCTTTATTTTTTCAGATTTGAAAACAACTATGTCTAACCAAACCTAACATGGTTTCGTGTGGAAATGAAAGTTGACCGAACGAAGCGAGGTCTCTGTTTCAACTTGACCGTTCTGGATTTACTTTGTGTTACGCAGTTTTGGCCATACGAATTGACCGATTGTTTTGAAATTTGGTGCGATAAGAAGCACCTTGTATAAAGCTGCAACGAACTATGTCTTAAGTTCCCCCCCCTTTACTTCCGTTTCAAGATGGTGGTCTCTGATTAAACATAACGAGCGTACGCAGTTTTAGCCAAACTCATTGACCGATTGTTTTGAAATCTGATACGAAGACATCGTGTATAAAGTCCGAGCAACGTATGTGTGAGCTTTTTCCCATTCACTTCCGTTTCAAGATGGCGGTCTCTCATTTAACGTTGACGAATTTAGTTGCTGGCTATTTCCTGTAATTCTGCTAACGGTAACGCCTATCATAATTTTGACCGCTTCATGGAGAAAGAACATCAAATTTCGAATAAAGTTAATCCAGTAGCATTTTTTCTGAATATCACGGTTACCGGTTAGATTGACGGGAATTTTGCGGCGCTGCCGTGGAACGGTTGCCAAGCAAGTAATATTTTGCTAGGTCTACTGTTTATTGAACTATTTGTATATTCCTTATGCATTTGAATAATTACACGTTTGTTTTATTTGAAGAACAGCACAAAATGATTGCCAGCGGCCACTAACCATCCCTCCCTCACCGTTCAGATGTCATACAAGTTGCACAGTATGCCCTGGCGATCATAGTATGGCTATGAAAGCGTTAGCTGTTTAATGCGTTTCTGTTTAACTCACGATTTTTGTTAAATTTTAAATTTAATACAATGATTTTGACTGTTATTTGTGTTTAATAGAGGGTAAATTGAATAAAATAGGTTAGGAATTTTTTATTTCATTAATATCCAATTTAATTCACGTCTATAAATAAATTCAAGTCCAAATAAATAAATCCTTTTATTTAATAGGTTTATACGTAGTTTAATGTAGGCCTACTTATTCTGTCACGGATGTTTAGGTAATTTAAATTATTTGACAGGAAAAATACCAAAAGCTGGGCGTATTAAAACATAAATCATTATTTATAACAATCACATAGGCCTACATTATACTCGCGAAAATCGGCGCGTTCAGTAATCTGTCGGTGTTGTTTGTGTTCTTTTTTAAAAAAAGTAAATACAGATAGTTATAATCGTACGTCAACAACTCCGAGTGTGTCTAGTAAACGACAAACTTGAGATTCGGCGATTTTTCGGAGATTGAAGAAGCGCCTTTTTCCTGGTTCATACAAGACACAAATATACACTAATTTCTTTGGAGATAAAGCTGCCTCGGTAGCCTAGTTGATAGTGTACTGGGCTTTCACCCCCAAGAACCCGGGTTCGATTCGCGGCCAGGGCTTGGCATTTTCATACGCTATAAGTCATCCCATCGTCTGCATTAGCCCAAGTGTGCACAATAGTCAGACGTTAAAAAAAAAAAAAAAAATTAGAGATAATGCGTGAGAAATCAAAAGTTTTTTGTAAAACAATGACGGACAAACGTGACTTTAAAGAGTGACGGATGTCCCGATTTGTCTATTTCTGATGAAAAACTATCGTGCGATGTTAATTGTTGTTGGCTCACAGAGAAGTGTACAGAAACAGTAAATAATTTAGGTTTAAGGTCCGAATCAAGTTTACAATGCGGACGAAAGCTGTTTATTTTGGCGGATGCTTCCACAAAAAACTTCCGTTCATTTGTACTGCATTGTAATGTACACAGAGAAGTTTTCTGTTTGTTTTGACGGTTTTTCAAAAAAAATAATTCCATTTGAAATTAAGTTATTAAAATAAAGGTATTTGTATTGTAGTTACTTTTTCTCAGTTTACATTACTAATTTACTGTAATTTTTCTTCTTTCCAATAATACGTCATTTTCGGTAATACGACAGTAGCTATGTCCGATATACGCTGGATTACTGTGTCTCTACTGTACGAGATGTGTTCAGAAAGTAACGAGAATTTTTAAATTTCGCTGGCTTGGAGAGTCCGTATGTCAAACATCTTTTTTTTATTATGTTGGTATATATGCAATTGAAGTATGATAAAACTTTCAGCTGTTTTCATTGTTGACTTTGTCTGTAACAGCCACTAAGGTTAGACGTGTTTTTATGAGCTCGGCGATTTTCGTTTGTTAAAAGAAATAGACCAAAGAATTTGTATCAAATTTTGTGTAAAAAATGGAATAAAGTGTAACAAAGTGTGTGTCAAATGTTAACAAAGGCCCATGGTGAGTCTGCTATGAGTAAATCAAGACTTTACGAGTGGTATAAGCGTTTCCAAGAAGGCCGTGAAGACGTTGAAGATGACGAACGCCCTGGACGCCCCAACGCATCAACAAACGATGAAAACGTGGAAAAAGTGAAAGAAATGGTTATGAACAATCGCCGAATCACAATTAGAGAGGTCGTTGATGATGTTGGCATATTGATTTGGATCATGTCATGACATTATTTCCAGTGTTTTGTGTATGAAACGCGTGGCAGCAAAATTTCTTTCCAAAATTGTTGAATTTTGAACAAAAACAGCGACGAATGGAAGTTGCTCAGGAGTCAACGACGATGCAGAATTACTGAAACGTATTATAACAGGTGACGAAACATGGGTTTACGGATATGACGTCGAAACTAAGGCTCAATCATCCCAGTGGAGGCATTCTGGCTCGACAAGTGCAGTCGAACGTGAAAGTTATGCTCACTGTGTTCTTCGATATTAATGGCATAGTGCATCATGAATTCCTGCCACCAGGTGAAACGGTCAATAAGAAGTACTACCTAGTTCAACGCCGTTTGCGTGAAGCAATCCGAAAAAAACGCCCGGATCTGTGGAAAAACAATTCATGGCTTTTGCACCACGATAATGCACCAGCTCACACTTCATTGTTTGTTCGTGAATTTTTGGCCAAAAAAAGTACTGTAACGATGCCCCAACCTCCATATTCGCCAGACATGGCTCCGTGTGACTTTTTCCTATTTCCAAAAATAAAGAGAACCTTAAAGGGCTGTCGTTTTACAGGCGTAGTTGACATTAAAAGCGCATCGCTAAAAAAACTAAAGATCGAGTTTGAGAAGTGTTTCGAGGATTGGAAGAAGCGCTGGCACAAGTGCATAATCTCCAGTGGGGACTATTTTGAAGGCGACATCAATGTAGAAGAATAAATAAATATTTTGTTCAAAAAATTAAAATTCTCGTTACTTTCTGAACACACTTCGTATATACTTAATATTCGATATATTGTTAATTCTTTGATTAATATAAAAACAAATGTTGTTTCCGATAAAATAATTTAAAAACGATTATGTTGAATAGGCTATATAGACTGTTAGAGGAATCAGCGTTAACGAGAGGTTAAATATTATGCAGTAACTACAGTCTCTAACCTATGACCTTTAGGTGCGCAAATTTAGAGACACAGCAGACTGACCGGTGTCTAATCGACCTCAATCATTGAGCTCTTTGAGTATTTATCTGTAGAAAAAAAACAACATTTTAGCTAATTTTTAAGATTTTTAAAATCATAATTTTCGAAATTTCATTTAAAATACAAAAAAAGCTCTGACTGCATAAAATATATAATAGCCTTTTATTTATTATGTTGCAATCACTTTTCACGGAACATACAAATTTTTTAATTTTCTGTAGACTATTCATTTACAGAAAGTTCATAGACAAATCAACAGAAAATTTTGTTCTCGCGTGATGGAAGCGAATTTCGGAATGCCATTGAATAACATTACACAACTAACATTTCGATACGCGAAAATCAAAACATCACACAAATTTATTTTGGTTATAGCTTCGAAACGTTCGTTATCTAGCAAAGTACGTTCAACCTTTTTAAAATGGCGGCTATTCAAACAGTTTTCTTTCTTTCTTTTTTTAAATCAAATGTTTTACTTAACTTTTAGGGAAAAGTAAATATTAACATCGTAACATTAAAATTGTATAAATTAACTTATCATTTTCAGACATTTATTTTTTAAGAAATCAGAATTTCAGTGATTTTTATTTTGTAACAGATTTGTCCATGCTGTTACCGTGTTATGCCAAGCTTGAATCAATTCGGTCCAATATTAACGAATGTTAGAGAATTAGAGTACTAATTTTCCGATGGCGATTCGCAAATAACACATGTTTTAGTAGAATTACCTGTTATTGTTTAACTAAATCAGCTGTTGAACAGTCAGACGTGTAATAATTATGACGGAGCGTTGACTAGATCAAGTCATGACTAGGCCTAACATAATTGCTGTGGTAACTGGGAACGCTCAGCAACTGTATACACTGTGGTTGCGAGCATGACCAGACGTCATAAAGCTTCACGCAACCTTGGATTGGTTCAACCGGCGCGGTACACTTCCTTCTCGCTTCCCTGGCCACTGCCTCTGCTGTCCATTTTGTTCCAGCGACCATTTTGAAACGTTTTATTTGCTGCTTCAATCTAATAGTTTGTATGAATTGTTTTTAGAGAACTTTTGTTAGTAAAAAAAATTGTAATTGCTTATTGTTTTATTTATTTATAGATATTTAACTGAACTCACTATAAACAAACGTTTATAGATATTTTGTTTCTTTGAAAAACGATATTACGTAATAAACGCGGACGATTTGATTTATTTGAACAGTGTATTGTTGTTCAGGCTTTGTAAGACAAACTGAGAAGAAGCTGGAGACAGCATTAAAACAATGTGAAAGACTTTCTTGGTACGTCCACTCGAGTTCCACAATGGAGTTGGAAAACATAAATTTCCTAAATTGCGAAGTTTAATTTGTCTACTTTCTATTTAGTGATTATACCGTATCGAGTAAGGCGGACGGTACTGAAGCCTGTCACTTACTTGACGTATTTGATACCGAGAAGAAGCTGGAGACAGCATTAAAACAATGTGAAAGACTTTCTTGGTACGTCCACTCGAGTTCCACACTAGAGTTGGAAAACATAAATTTCCTAAATTGCAAAGTTTAATTTGTCTACTTTCTATTTAGTGATTAAGGCCAGTATTAAATACACCGTATCGAGTACTGGACGGTACTGAAGCTGTCATTTACTTGAGACATTACCTTTATTTACATATTGGATGTTGCGATACCATTGTGGGTGAATTTGGCCTGAAGACGTAGCTGTTATCACCTTGATAACAGCCACTCATAGTTGCATCACTTGTAGCAAAATTTTTACGTTTGGAAAGGCAGTATGAAGTACAGTATAACCACTCTGTGTTGTATGGTGCAAACGAATACATACCAAGGTTCACAAACAAGCCGGTATATCAAAATTTAAAAAAAAACGGAAAATTTACGGTTCGGGTATAAATAAGGAAAGGGATCCCCGACGGAGGTCAGGATTTATATTTTTTCTGTATACTGCCGCCGACACGTTTCTTTTATTTGAAGCTTGGCACCCTGATTTTAAAACAAATGCATTCATCAAATACGAAGATCGATTTTTCACGATTTCCTACACTACCTTATATTTTTTATACAGTGAGAAAATAAATTTTACAAAACAGTCCAGTTTTAACGCTGCCGACAGAAACACCCGGAAAAATCGGCTTAATTCTTCAAAATTCGTTAATTAGAAAATTTTGCCAATCTAATGAATTGTTCTTTGAAGTGAATATAAAAGTAGTAGAACGTTAACCCTTATGAGAGATAAGGGGGCGCTCGCTGCTAGTGGCATCTTGCGGCAAAGTGTTCAACTACTGTTAAATAGCTCTGTCTGTTTTCTCAAATGCCTCCACCCCTTGCAGCGTTCGTAGCGGCAAGTAGTCTGATTACTTGGACTTTAGCCGCTAATATGGAGCACATTTTTTATAATGGTGGCCGTACTTCTAGTACGTTTATATTCAATGATTTGGTTCAAGGTAGTTACCAAATTTATTTACAGGAAAAATCGAAAAATTAACCCCGAAGGTGGTCGTAATTAGGTTGTTACCAGACTAAAAACTCAGTCGAGCTGAAGTTGTTAAATCTTTTAGACGTTCTAAACTGTTACAAATCCATAAATGTTTTGTTTGCCAGCTGATACAAGGTGGCCTTGAATAAAACTTAGTGAAGTGTAGCAATATTTGCATAACCACGAGTATGCAGGCGGAACCAACGCTTTGAGCCATAATTCATTTACGTTTTGTATTATAATTTCCAAGTTCAATTACACTTAATGAGATAATTAGTTTGGAAAATATGACGCAATATTTCGTTAACATTTTGCTATTTTTTTCTTACTATTTAGATAAGTATGTAAAGAAAGTCGGCATATGTTTATTTATAAATAACACGGCACGCAGCTGTCTCGCTAACGAGATGGAAGCGCGATATCTAAAAATATTTTTTTTTATTTTACGTTTATATTAAAATTCAGATTTCACAAACGTAAGCTGTATTAAACCTGCATATTAGCATTTTAAACTTTTAAATTACATTGAAAACACGAAAATGAACCCTGACCGCCACCAAATCACATTTCTTAATTTCAACGAATTATGAAAATTCAAAATGCTGATTTATTCAGTTTTTAAAGATTTTAATGCCCGCCATTTTTAAATTTTTGAACTATTTTCGCTCGTTAACTTGTCCAAATTTTACCACAATCGATTTTTGCGTCAAGCTTGAATCAAAACGACTAAAATTTTGTGAAAGTGAGCGTGCTAAAACACACACACACACACACACACACACACACACACACACACACACACACACACACACACACACACATACACACACACACACACCATAAGTTATGTTACGTTTTATTTTAATAATTCCTCAAAGAGTGATCTAGAGGTCAAGGTAGACACTTATATTTTTTTTTTTAAATTGTGAATTTTAAAGGTTGTACAAAACTTAGTTGTGTTATGAGCTATTAAGGTCAGGCTTAGCTCTGTAGAACCATTTTTGAGTAGTCCTCACATATTTAAGAGTGCAATAGCACTCTAGCGTTCGCAACTTTAGTCAGATTCCATTCAGATGTGGCACAAAAATTGATTTTATTAAAAATTTGAACAAGTCCGTTACTTAACGTATTCATACTTTAAAAATCATAGCTTTTCTTTTGTTTAAATGTTTTTGTAAATCTGACTTCACCATTGTAATGAATTACTATGCTTTAAAATCTGCTTAAATTAACATTTTAAATTTACAAATTTTAATTTTTTGTATACAAATTTGTTGTTGTAGTTCAAGTTTGCTTACATGATATTATTCAGTGTTGTTGATTTTTGCAAAATTCATGTTTATTTTGTCAGCAAGAAAACTGTTTGTCATGGTAATTTACATTAACTGGTTCAGCTCAATTTAAGATAATGGACTAAAGTGTTCAAGAACAATTGACAATGTTTTCAACTTTTTCCAGAACAGATCTTTTGTCTTATTTTTGCAAGTTTGGTCATGCTGTATCTAATAACAATAGTCTCAAGTAAAGTATTTGATAGTACAGTATGGTAACAATTCTTGTAAGAAAATATGAACTCCTAAACCCTAACCTGTATTGTAGTAACAACATTGGCCTAGCTGTATTAAAGGAAAATCAATTTACTAAATGATCACATATTTTATCAGGACTGAAAAATAGTGTTGATGAAGAATGTGAATGTATTGTAGAATATAAGCAGGAGGGGTACAGCCATTGTTGAATTAACAATAGTGAGTGTGTGACCTTGCCCATTCATGCTCTATAGCTCAAACCTTTACACACTAGGCTAATTAAAGCTGAGTTTGTTCAATGCCATGTCGTGTTTATTCAGGTGATTTTGGCGAGAAGGTGTAGCTCTTACATAATTCGATGTTGGCATTTTATCGAGGTTATGTACACGATCTTAATTGTTATGTTAATTTTATTTACTTATAAAGAGCAAATATATTTTTATTTATGTTTGTAACTACGTACTAATTCACTGGAATAAAACTGAATGGTACTGGAAACTGTACTATCTCACATATCCGTAACAGATCCAGTAGTCTTGGCATGCAGCCGTCTCGCTGGCTTGATGGAAGCGAATTCAGTAAAAAGTTTTTTTCTTATACTTTTTGAGATTCTGATTTCGTCTTCAAAATCAACATTAAAATCTGCATTGAAAAAATGAAAATTGTAAATACTGATTTTAACGTTGAATACGATATTGAAATCAGATTTTCAAGAAGTTTTATAAGATTTGAAATAGCTGTAATTTTTGAAACTTTTGAACGGATTTGCTAGGTAAGGAACTGTTCAAAATTGATTTTTGTGCTAAGTTTGAATCGAATGAGATCAAAATTGTAAATGCTATGGTGTTAACAAATGTAAATAGAAAAAAATAATAACCCCTCAAAAAGTATCATGGATACAAAAAGAAGTAAGTATCGATCTTACCATGATGACTGCTAATTTCCAATAGAAATTTGATAGATATCAGCAACAGGGAAAACTAATAACCATAACAAAAATTTATCCAAAGAAATTGTACTATAAAAATAATTTGCTAATATTGTACTAAAACCACATGCTTGTAATATTCTTAGGTATATTGATATGGTTCATACAAGAAACTTGTTTAATTTAAGGTTATTTAGTGTTCCTTGTCTAATTGTGGATAATTGAGTAACCTGTTAAATAGGCTATCAGACAAAATAATTTGTTCAGTTTTATTTAAAATAGTATGGTTAAAACAAGTTCTTGTTATTACTTTTAAAATGTACTTACTTAATAAGTAGTTAATCAGTTATGTTATTACATTTTTGTTTCTGTTATTAATAACATTTTCATATTAAACTAAAATGCTCCTGTCTCCTATAGCTTCTTCTAAATATAACAGCTATTTTTTATGTAATTTACACTGATTTCAATTTACTCAATAACTTGGAAAGGTAAATATGTAATAGCCTTTAATTGTAGCAAAAATACAAAAAGGGTTGAGATCGCTTTCAAAACCAATTTTTCTTAATTTAGTAAGTTTTTAATGCTGACAATGATAGCGAGATTAGATTTTCAACAATAGCGAAGAAATTTTGAATTTTTAAACATTTTAAATGGCTGCCATTTTAAAATGAACAAATTTTGCAGGGATTATTAAACTTATACAAGTTATTACAAAAATAAATTGTGCCAAGTTTGAATCAAATTGGAGAGTTTGATTTTGAAATACGTGTGAGAATGTATTTTGAAAGTACAAAATATAAAAAAGTCATCCTTGTTTTGTTTATTAATAATTATTACACTGCAGTAGTCATTAGGTGTAAGAGTAAATATTGTAGATCTATTTTCAAGCACAAACCTTTATTTTTACATAACAGTATTTCATATTTTGTATTCAGTGTTAGTTTCATTGATGATGACAAATGCTAGTCCACACATGCTTATGCGCTGATGTAAACATTAGAAATGGCATAACTTGGTGGGTGTTCTGGCCAATTGACACTCATACATACATGTGTGTAAGTCACCATACATAACTACAAGCAGGAAGATTTTGTGACAAGATTTTACTAGTGAATTTCTGTGCAAGTTTTATCTTTTGTGTTTGCAATTATTAAACGTCAATTCATACTTTATTGAATTCAAACACAGATTATATTTCAATTATCTCACAATCTATAATTTTGATTTATATTTTTCCAGTTTCTGACAAGTTCTAACGTTCTTAGCTTGTTTTTATTGTTAGTTCATTGTGTTAGTTCACTTACGTTTCAACACCCTGCAAATTTGGCCTATGGAACAACACTTTTCTCAGATAGTCTGTATTATCACAATTTCATTCAGACCCGCAGGGAGTGCAGACTAGCTGTACCTATTGAAAGGATTTAGGCGTTCCTCGCGGTACTCGAGTCTAACACACACTTACACTTACAACGCTACACTTACAACTTTAACACTTTACACTTACATTTATGGGGGCGATAATAGCCTCAATGTACTTTTCGCATTAAAATAACAAAACAAAAATCATTCAGTTTTTCTCTAAAGTTGTTCAAATTTGGCTGAAGCATTAATAAATATCTACACCTTAATACTCGAACAGCAATGTAGCAGCGTAGAAATTTGCAAAGTTATATCCTTGAAAGTAAAACTTGCATGAAAATTGTTTTTCGGTAAATTTTATGAAATGTAAAATTTATGTTTGAAAATATATTTAAGGAATTAACAAGATTTATAGACAAAAGAACACGCTTTAATTTGGTGTATCTGAAATTTCTGTACAATAACCGATTGGAACATTATATCATCCCAAACTCAGGTGTTTTATTTTGGGATCAGAGTATAGCAACTAAAGTATTATAAGATGTTTAAAAAAATTAAAAAAATGTTGCTAAATAGTTGGTTTAGTTTGTACCGTGCAATTTAATTTTCAATCAAACAATTTTAATATGATGTAGAGATCTCTGAAAAAATATCAGAGTAATTTTACTGATGGCTATGTCAGATTTCGAAAAACAGTTACAATGGTTTGCAAAATGTTTACTTAAAAAGAGAGGTTTATTTGTATACATTTTACCTATATCTTATTTTGTGAGCCAACATTTTGTTCAAATAGACATTGATTAAATAAGCATAAATACATTTTAAGGTTAGGTGCTAAATCTTTCAATTTAAAGTGTACAAAAATCTACACTTATAAAGCATTAGAACCAAAAAAGCAACTGTTATGTAAGCATTCAATTAATCTTCCAGGTAATGAGAACCATTTTCCATTTTCAAATACAGTAGTTTAAAAGCAAGCTTTTTATGCTAAATTTATTATTATTCTACATAGTATAAAAACCCTGTAGCTATGAGCAATGTTTGACAGTAATGTTCCTTAACACAGTACACCTACTGTCTATCATATATATGTCTCACAAGTGCAGAACATAGATAAATCAGTGTACCAATAAATAAATGAAAGTATGTGAGCATAAATAAGACAATTGTTGGCTATTCGCCATCTGGTGATATAAGTAACCTTGATACTACATAGTTCTTTGTGTATGTCACTTTATGTATTAGGTACTGACTTGAGCAAATAATACATAAAACAAAACGGTATTTATTAGTTAAACCTTCTTCAAAAAATCATTTAAATTTTTGCCTAAACATTTCAAAATGGTGGCTACTTTAAAACTTCCAAAGTAGAATTTCATAAAAAATGTTTTTTAAGATTCTCTTTTTTTTATTGTAATCCAAGAATTGCCAATATGTCTAAAAGAATTCAAAAATTATAACTTTTTGGAATCAACTAGAAACAATTTTTTACCTATATCATCTTGTGCAGCATCAAAAGCACTAACATTTTGTCAGTGTAATATTTTTTTAATAATCTGCAAGTATGCATTGAATTTGACACAGGATCTTTCATGTAGCTACTTAATTTTTGAAAAATAAAAGATAGGTTTAAGTACGCTTTTCATATTTCCAAAGAGTGAAATTGGGACAAGAGACCAGTTGGAGAGAATGGAGAGGGACAATTTTGTAATTTGTTACTGCAGAAACATTTACAACAACTGTAAAAAAACGTTCTTTTTAGCTTTTAAACTTAACTAAATTTTCCTTTCTTTAGAAAAACTAACCATTCATAGTTTCCCCAAGAATTATTATTTATATTGTCTTACTTTTTCATAATAGTCTGAGCCGGAGAGGACCTTGCATAACATTAAAGCTCCTACGGTTGACTACAGCATCAATTTTTTTCATCAAATATTCAAAACGAAAATATTCTTTTCAGTTTCTGCAGACGCTGATTTTCTGATTCGATGGTATGCTGAACACTGCCAACCGAATTGATATTTTGTTTTGAATTACTAGTGTATATTGTTATTAATAGAAACGCCTTAATAATGTTAGGTATCTGCACAACAGACTGAATTTCAAAATATAAGTAGTTTTGTTACAATTTTTATTTCACTATCATTTTGACTGCTGACCAGGACATTCACAAATCCGGCCGGGACGGGGACAAGAGCCCAAAACTGGGACTTTCTCGGTCATGTATAGCAAAACTCCAAAACCGGGACATATAGCAACCCTAATTTTAAGTGAGAATAAATCATGTCACATTATGTTCAGAATAAGTGTGTAAGTTGCTTTTTAACTTTCTCTTAGCATTGGAATGCAAGGGGGTGAAACAAAGCAAGTGTCAACGACCAAAGAACAAAAGAGCTGACCGTTAGTTTAGCACATCTGGGGTGGGTCAGTCAGTCCTCCTCAGTCCTGTACAATCTCTCTTAGTGTGGACACAAGTAACATTACTGTATTAGTAAGTAGAACGTGGTAGAAACACTGCTACATACATCATAATAGTTTAGTGAATTATAATACAATTTATATAATTTGTTTTAACATGTATCGTGTTTTAGGGCTGATTT
Source organism: Callitettix versicolor (assembly GCA_022606455.1). Lineage (NCBI taxonomy): Eukaryota > Metazoa > Arthropoda > Insecta > Hemiptera > Cercopidae > Callitettix > Callitettix versicolor. The sequence goes on from CM040189.1 coordinate 91,266,786, forward strand.
TGATGTTGGATTTTGTGGGACGCGTGATGCGAGGAACGTGGTTATATTGATATACAGTATAACAATATATTTTGCTCATTGCAAATCTCGTATTAAATTAATCATATATTTTTTTTATTATTTAACACTCATAACCCATCTTTACAAGATCGACTAATGGTTTACATCTACAACACAATCACATTTGTAGGATAGCTATTACATTAATAACTTCCTTCACATCAGTGGAGCAGTTCATGAGGTTTCTGAGGCGGCGAACGTTGCCGGCCATTTCAAATACTGCCTCCATATCACAATTTTCATGTGTAAGAAGCCATAGATTATGACTAGTTGCACATTTTTTAACCCTTAAGTACTATCGTTTAGATGAGTTTCACTTAGACTACCAGAGGTCTTACAGACCACAGATTTATGGAAATAATTTTATAAGAAAATTTGTTGTAACCTGGTTTAAATGCACATGCATATTTTCTACATTTAATCTGTTATTTTTTAAGATTGACAAACCTATTCTAGAATTTATTTATGTGCAAGTAAAATAATAAAAGCAATTAATAAGCCAAAGTGTTCAACATTTTTATATTTTATTTTGTACTTTTTATTTATTAAAAAAAAGTAATTTAGCTCTTAAAAACCTGTAATTGAATATACATAGAAGAATATAATTGGTGTGAACATCATATATTGTATAAATAAATTCTTATTTTTCTGACTCAAACATTTGATACTAAAATAAACTTCTACAATGTATACAAAAAACTTCCGACATCTACTATCAGGCGGTCCGCTAGACTGCTTGCTAGTGGTGATAGTTATAAAGAACTATTATTTACATTGTTTACAGCTTGCATATAATGAATAATGTAGGTATTATTGAACATAAACAAAAATAAAATTTAGCAATGTAATTTAGTGACAACTTATAAAAATTACATAATAACAGTGACAAGTTCATGATATACAATTATGTCATTTTATAAATTAAAAAAGAAAATACTGTTATTGTTTCATCTAAGTTATTAAGCTTATTTTTATAATAAAGAATAACAAATAATAAAGTAAATATTACAATCAATAAAACATTACAAAATTAAATTATTATAGAAAGCAATAACAGATAACAAATTTAAAGTCCAAAAAACAAATTTTGAAATAAAAAAATAAAAATAATTGAATACTAATTAAAAATGAAATATGAAATTATTCATTATCTTTGGAGGGCGAATGTTTTGGCGGGCAGTATATTGCAGAAATTTTAAGCAGTTTCTTCTTAGACTGTATGCTGACTGTTGTTACTTGCATCATTTCTTCTTCAACCGCAGGTTCCTCCCAATGAAATATATTTTCTTTTATCAATACAGCTGATCCTGCTCTAGCTTTGTTGGCTGGGTGTGGACTGTGATAGCAAACAAAGCACGAATATTAAAAGATTGCTTTTTAAAATAAGTCTGAGATAAGGCAGATGACTATTTTCTGGTGTTTCAAGAAAAATTCCAATTTGGATAAATGTTTCAGTAAACCATTAGCATTCCAATTTCCAATACGGAGAGTATAATTCATTTCTTTTTTGAAGAGGTAAATCAGTTAAAATGAAAAATATCTGCGTTTCAACCGGGATCGAACCGGAAACCTTGCACTCGTTGAGGCACACGCGATAACCACTACACTACAGAAACGAAGAGGTTTGACTTAATGAAGTATATTAAAAAGTCAGTTGTTTTATATTAATTCGTAAAGATCAGCTGATTTCATTGAACAGCTGATAGGCTATAACAAGTCTCAGGTTATGTTGGTAAAAACTAGCTGTTGTTAATTTGTCTTGTTTTTGAACAAATTATGGTAATCAAAATAAAAAAAGGAAGAGAAAACATGATAAATAATTTTTATTTTTAGTTCAGTGACAAACATTTTCTTTATTTAAAATTTTTTTCTCTTTTTAAGATTGTTTTTTATACTTTTAAATACGTAAATATGCCTTGTTATGATGTCTTTGTTTTTTTTTTTTTTTTGCTTGAATGGTTTATTACATGCCCAAAAGCAATAATCCAAAATATAAAAAGTATGATAAAAATCGAAAATAAAAGTGACCCGCATAACCTCAAAATTGCTACCACATGAAAGTAGGTAATATATTTTTGATTAATAAAACGATAACAAAATCTATGTATGTGTGTATATATATATATATATATAGTCAATAACCTGACACTGTTGTTGAGTGGTGAACCTAATTAATACTGTTGTTGGTTGATGAGAAAAAGTACTTGTGACTTAACTGACATGGTTGTTGGGTGAAAAAATAATTTAATTAAAGTACTGTAATTAGAAGTAATGTGTTTTTAATCGCTAAAACGATAAAAAAAACTATATTTTTTTAAAATTACCAATGGTTTAATTAACATAATTATTGAGTGTTCAACCCAACAAAAGTAGGCAAATCGCAATGTTCACAAATAACGGACGCCATGTCAGCAATGTTTTCATTGCAAGCACAAACCAAAGAAAAAAGCAATAAATCTTAACATTTAGTAATGGCTGTCAGAATGTGTAACACACATGAGCAGTAAGTGCTTGTACCTAATACTTAATAATATAGTTCCATAAAAAAGTGCCTAAATTGTAGTAATTTAAAAAAAAAATATTTTCTGCTGGTGAATATGTGTTAATTAGACAATACGATATAAAATAAACCAAAAAAAATATTCAAAAATTGTTATTTGAAAACACTGCATAAATATTATTTCTTATTTTATTCGCAGCAAGTTCTGTGAATAAAGAAATATTAAATAAGCAGCCTTTAATAAATATTTTTTATATACAGTTCACTTAAACCAATCCAGTTCTAAAACTCACACTCCTGCATATGGTATAATGATTTAAATGAAGGGAATAGTTTTTATAGATCAGAATAAAGTTTTACAACATGTTTAAGAAATGCTTCCTACATCTCCTAAATTTATCAGCCTCTCATGTTAAACCCAAATTTTCATAGATTTTATAGATTTAGAAAAAGTATCAAGTTGTAATACTAAGACCTTACATGTAGTTGAAATTTTATTTGAATTGGATCAGCCTACATTACAAATACAAAATTTAACCACCAGTCAGCCACAACACATTATCATAATTACTGGTATGTAAACTAATGTCAGTAAAATTTTCCATTGTATCGACAGAATGTAGGCCACTTGTCAACAATATTTCATATTCATTGAATCCCTTTGAATACATTGAACTGTCTGAGCTTATGATAAGTATGTGAAAATATTGCTGCCTCCGATAATGTCTGGTGTATTTTGCACTCTTAGGCACTGGGTCTTTTGTTTTATAACTTTATACGTTAAATGAGATATAACACTATCCTTAAATTTGAAACATTGCCAGTGATTTGTAGCCTAGGTTTTTGAGAAGTATTTTTAGTAATATTTCCTACTGACATTAGATTTGTGTGTTTTTTTTCATCTATTCTGGAACCATAAATAATTTCTTTTATGTATAATGAGTTGTTATAAATCTTCATAAATTTGATCAAAATTTGGGTAAATATGTACAGTAGTGAGTTTTTCTGTATTAGAAGATTTTTTGCCTAGCTTCGTTTGACATATAAATGTTTTTTTCTTTTAAGTTGGAAATGACAGAAATTGTATATTTTAATAAAATCCAACTTAAAAAATTATGCATGTAAACTGTAACATTAAAACCTCTTTAATACTAAAAAAAAATAAAGATATTTTTAAAGTTTTATTTGTAAAACTTTCATATAAAAATTGGTTCTAGCAGGTTTTGTTGCCTGTGAAAAAATAATCAACATCTATTAGCATGAGGTAATTTGTTACAATGGTACTCTTTTTGTTCTTAAATTAATATACTTAAAAAAAGGGCGTATAAGTGTAATTTTCAGCTAATTATTTAAGAAAAAAGAATCTAAGGAGAAATTTTTAAATCTGGCTTTGAGGTGTTGTCCAATCTTCTTCTGTCCACCTACATTATACATTTCTGGGAAAAAATTCGGATCTCTATGCATCATAGAATTGGTTGTACATCACACACACACACACACACACACACACACACACACACACACACACACACACACACACACACACACACACACACACACACACACACATTTCCTTTTACAAATAGATTAATTGTTTGTTAGCATTAGACATTTTATTATTTACACAAGACAAACTATAATGAAAATTAAATAATGTTTTACCAACATTAATATAATTTCATATAATAAAAACAAATCACATATTTATTACTCATTATCTTTTTTCTACTACTAATTTTATAATTTACCTCATCACAGACACATGATGATCATAGATACCTTTCTTTAATAGCTGAACTAAAACTATCTTCATTCAGTTTTTGTATGTCAATACAAATTTTGATGGTAGTGTTTTTATCTTAGATGATGTACAGTTTGTTTGCAAAAGTATTGATTTAAGGTTATTTTAAAGTGCTCTTTAATTTTGATTTTTTAGTGTGTTTATATCTGAATAAAAGTTAAATTTTTAATGAGGTTATAAATAACCATGTCTCTCATTGTAAAAATAATATCAGATAATAATATGTTTATTTTTAGGAAAAATTCACTGCCACTGTATAAATATAAAAATTTTAACAAAATCTTGTTACCTGATTTTTGTGAAATTCGCTTAATTTTCCCATTTTATCCTTGACAATTGCTTCCAAACCTGTTTGTTTGGAGGAATAGTTATTGAGGGTGAGGTACATTGTGTAGTTTTTTGCACTTTTTATTTTGAGGTCTATTGAAGCTTGGGACTGGGCTCCTTTATTTGGGGAGTAGTCGTTCATGGCAGCTGAAAAATTAAATGAAAATTTTTTTCTGTTTGAAATTATGTACAAACTTAATAACAATTAGCTGTTATAATTTGACAGAAAAAGTTAATAAAATGAAAAATGTGATCTCTGTTGAATATGAGGTCTGGTTTTATACCTAATAAATTAGTTTTTATATTCAAAGCGTCACAATATAAATGATACGAGAGTAAGCACTGATTATTTAAAGTGTTTGTTACCTGTTGGTTATAACTTGTGACAAAAAAAGATAGAACAGTAAAATAACCATCTTTTTGCCAGTACATTAAAGTTGTTTAAAACATTGGGTTACTTTCTTTCTGAATTTTAAGTGCACTCAGTGAAGTCAACACAATATCATTGCTTTTAAATTATAGAATATCAAAGTGACCCTGACATTGCCATCATTGAATGCATTCGAGATTGGCATTGCCAAAGTTCAATAATGCCATCATCTCCCAAACGAAGTCAATGTAAATAAACGAAGATGGTTATTGGACTCTAAGTGTGATTGTTTACACCAAAGTGGGTGAAGGTTGCAAACCCAACACAGTAGCCTCACAAACGTGTGCCAAGTTTTTTGTGATGCTATGGCAATACTTTATTTTTAGAAAAAAACATTTTGATCTGTCATGCAAAGTACAAGACCAAATTTTTTGTGTCTGCACAATGAAACTTAATAGGACTAGAACACCAGTTGTCTCTCAGTCTGTAATTTTATCAAGCTTATATTAATTTTTATTATATGTTAAAAGAGAAAGCTAATTTTTTCTGTTGTTAGAAGATTGTGTGAAAATAGATGGAGGAATCGTTTTCAACATTACAAATATCGCCTTTCAAGTGAATTCAGTCGTTAAGTAAAAAAAAATAATGTTTTGGGTAAAATTATTTTAAAAAGTTCTCAGGGTATATTTAAGTTACTGATGTGTCAGTTGATATATAAGTCTACAACTAAAAGTATGAAATAATGCATCAGTGATCTTGTGTTTCTTAAAGAATATAGGACCATGAAAAATGTTTCTGAAGAATTTGGGAAAACTATGGTCTACTAACATGCCATACTTCATAGTAATCTTTCGTTTGTTTAGCTAATAAGGATGACCACAGACCATCCATTTGTTCTAACAAACTTCCTTTTTTTACTCAGAGGTACCTGAAAATAGGAAAATCCATTAAAATCTGTTTTTATGGTTTAATTACTTTGTTTCAGGGCTAAGCTTGGATAGCAACCTCTCATTAAGCTCAGTAGGACCACAGTCACCTCTGGATATGAAACCCGATACCGCTAGCCTGCTTGCTGGTAACTTTAGTCCTGGAGGCGGAGGCCCAAATAGTCCCAAGTAAGTTTAAAACTAGCCACAAATATTAGGTAATAACTTCTTATGGATTTGGAGATGTGCCAATTTTTGTCAATAACTATTCATTTGTAATGGTTTCTTGTTTCGAAAAATTGAAAGGAAACATTATTCACCATTTTCATGGTGAACGTCAGTGTAATTTCAGCTAATTATTTTAATATGAAAGAATCTAATAAGAACTTTTAAAGTCTGGCTTGGAGGTGTTGTCCAACCTTCTTTTGTCCACCTACATTAAAACAAACAAAATTTCTTTTCATTAACATAGATTAATTGTTTGATACCATTTAGAGTATCAAGTTTAAATTATTTTTTGACACACAAAAAACAATTTAATTTAAATTTCAAAACAAAGAAACTTTATACTAATCAATTATTTAAAATAACTATTTTAAGAAAATATGCCACTCTCTGAATGTCATAGAAATGAGTAGAGTTCAAAACAAAATCGAAACAAAAACTATAAGGGAAGTATGTTCGTGAAGGTGGGCTGTCAGCATTAACCTCGCTCAGTAAGTCTACACTGAAACAAATATTTCAATTTATGATCTGTTGCACCACATTATATATCAACACAATCCGAAAATAAACATACTCTACATATCCTTCATCCTTTGATTCAATACACTTTCTTACTAAATAACCTATAAAAGAAGTATTGCGGTAGCGAAAAAAATCAATTTTGATATTTTTATGAATATATCAGTTTTCATGTTCCCCTTACAATCCAAAAAGTGGTTTTAATTGGATGTTGCTCTATGAGTAGTTCTTTAGGCATATAAGAGATCTTGGTACTCTTATTTAATTATTCTAAAATTTTGTTTTTCAATCAGCTGTTGCAGTTTTGATGAAATTTTACACAAATGTAGTCAATATATACTCAAACAAAGTGTATAGGATTTCCCAAAAAATTAGGAAGTTATTGAGAAAAACCAGAAAAATCAGCAAAATTTCAGATTTTAGTTATATATAAAAATTTATAGCTCAAGTCTGTATGCAAAATTTGAAATAGAATTAATTTATGGTTTAGGAGTAAATTGGAAAAAAGAGAAAATTAACTATAATTGCTGTCAGGTTTGTTTTCTTTTTCAATTATAAACCAATAAATTATAACAAGTTTCTTTTATTTTAAATTTGATACACACTGATTTGAATTATAAATTGTCGTAAGTAAAAAAAAAAAAAAACTGAACAACCCAAGGAGAATTAGTTAGATTTTCCTAGTTTTAAAAATATATTTTCTGGATAGCTTCTGAACCAGTCTTTTGGGGAAATAATTAAATATGAGAAATAATAGCTTATAAGCCATTGCTGCCAGCCATTACTACTCATCAGTCAAAGCAGTAATCCTTACACTGTACATCAATATTAATTTATCAAAAGTATCTCTAGCTTTGGACTAATCTATCTAAATTTCCTGTATTTATTATCCTTTGACCATACTAGAGACCTAAGAGTAAATATATGCTGTAAGAACTGGAATTGGTTGTTATTTTCTTAGGATTTTATGTACTGATCATATTATAAATCTTTAAAGTCTGATATTTTATAGGATCAGTTGATGAATAATATTTGATTTTATTGATATACTCTATAAAATGTGTTTATTCATTTTATCAGTGACTGAATGTATTAATATTCTGGACTAAGAAAAAAGCACTTAAGTAACTAGTACACTTTTACAGTGTTTTATGTATATTATTTATCTTTCATGTTATTAAAATATAAGCCGTTACTTTTATGAAATTCTTTCCTCACAGCTAAACATCTGCATGTTACTATTATTTAACTCTTCACTACTTAATATTTTTTCAATACATTTCTTGATTAGATACACAAATGATTTTTATTTTTTTATATGCTTAATAACCTAGGATCTATTATTCCAAATAGCCTAGAAAAGGTTATTGTCTCTATCCCAGTATTTTAACACCATCAATATTTTTCAAACAATATGTCGGAATATCAATATTTTCTAAAGCCTAGATATAGTGGTGTCTCAACATTTTTTTCAGTTTTCAGTTTAAACAAAACAATTTTCTTGAACTGTTTCCAGCAAATTTGTGTGAAGCAGCAAAATAGGTTGACATAAATTTCTATTCGTATGTTATCAAATGTTATTAACATTGTTCAGCTCCTTTATTAATTGTGATGGTTTTATACTTTGAAGTTGATTATTGAAAGTTATTGTGTAACTCAAAGCTAAATACATTATTTTTTTTAACAGTTTTTTGTTTTTGTTTTTTAGTAATGCAGTAATAAGATTACATTAAATTAACTATTTATTAATAGAATTTGTCATGACTGTGCTAAATTTATTGTGAATAACTTTACCAACAGTGAAACAAACTTTTTTAGATTTAATGGTTTTAATATGATATTTAAAATAATATAGTATTGCAGGCTAAATATTTTTTTGTTTACAGATCTATAACAAAATTATTAAATGCGAAATTTTAATGTTTCAGTTCGTATACAATTACCCATAGCAGTTTAATCAGTTCTGGTGGAGGTGGCAAAAGCTCAAGTAACTCTGGATATCCTCCTAACCACCCTTTATCTGGGTCGAAACATCTTTGTTCCATATGTGGAGACAGAGCTAGTGGCAAACATTATGGTGTTTATAGGTAACCTTCTGAACTACTCTAAATGCAATAATTATTTTTATATAGTATAAGTGATTTATGGAAGATAAGCATAGTAAGGTAGAGTACAATTCCAATTATTCATTGTAATTGGGACAGTTGTATAATCGAATGTCAGCTATTACGGAAATTGAAACATGAAACAATTATTCAACCACAAACAAAAGAACCATAGATGGACGGCAATACACAGATTATTTAGCGAAGTTTAACTGTACAATATTCCAGTAAAATTTTACATTTAAGTATACTGAAATTATATTTCATAAAAAATATTACTAATATTGCTTTATATTACTTTATTGAAGTACCTTATTTATTATTAAGTACTTTATATTACTTTATGTTAGTGCTAAATATTACTTTATTGAAACAAACACATCATATATTTATTGAAAAAAATTTACCTATTTCACTGTATTGTTACTGTATTACTGCATGTACAAATAAAATGCTTAGTTTTCATTTTTAGGGAGTTGTACAACTTATTTTCTCATTTAATCTCATAAGTAAAAATTTACTTTTTACAAGGGGAGTATTGTAGCTAGCTCAGTCAATGGGTGGTGGGTGAGTTCTTTGGAACTTGATCTGTATGCAGATTCAAATTAAGTTACTATCATTAGCTCATATTGTGTTATGTTAATCCCCCCTTAAATTAAGTTTTTGTTTGCTTAACTGGCATAAAGTAAATAATATATTAAAAACATAACAAACAAAAATTACAAAAGTTTAGGATTTGAATTTTTCACCAAACTGTAGAGCCTACTATATTGAAAACGGGTATTTGTTTCTATTAATAATTTACATCAATCTGATAAAAATGAAACTTAGGTATTATCTTGTAAAAACTTTTCAGTAGATAATACAGTAAAAAATATGTAGACTGTTATTAGTAGAATGCATTGTATTTTTTATTTTGCAAAAAATAGCAAAATGCGTACTTTTAATATAAAATTAATCTTGTTTTATCCACTTTTTATAAGCTCACAAAGTATAAAATGTTTGCTAGTACAGTATAACATTTCTAACAAATAAATTTAAAATGTGTACATACAATTCAGCCATGTCTTCATTGTTACTTGTTTTATTACAAAAACAATTCCAGCAATTTGAAATAAAATTTTCTCATTTATGGATTAAAAAAAATATATGTATTGACAAGTATAAGAATTGTGATTATTAGAAATTTTTAATAATGATTTAAATCAAAAGACCATAATTATTTTAAGGCATCCAGCGATTTCATTTGAAGTTTTTTAATATAAAAGTTAAGCAATTATAGATCATTACTGCTGAATCAAGAATGGTTAATTTCAGTTCAAAAAGATTTGTAGTATTTTGTTTATGCATTATTTTCAAATTGATAACAGTTTTACCGAAACATTACAAAATATCTAAAAAATTTAACTTGTTTAGTTGCAGCATTTATTTTTGTTATTGTAGCTGTGGGTCATTTTTTTACTTTATATTTTTTCAAATATTTTATTTATAGGGTCTGTACAGAATGAAAACTGTCACTGCAGTGTTATTTCAATACATATTCTGTTATAAATAAATACTCATAATATTTGTTTTTTGAAATGTTTTATTGAGTATTATTTAGTTTTTAAGTAATAGCAGGTAAATGAGAGATTTTTACAAAATCATGTTTTAGAGAATTTTAGAGAATGTTTTAGGAAATTTGTTGCGAATTTTATTTCAGTGGAATTTTTAATCACTGATTTTAATTGTAGAATTAAAACCAACAAGAATATTGATTGGGCCTAGTTAAATTCCATGCTTCAGAGAATGAAGTATAGTAGGCTAGGAAGTAAGAGTGTTTGTTACTTAGGGCTTCATGTTTATCTATCATCAAAGAACCAAGGCCAAGGACAACTTGTGCATATATCTTGCGACTTGCAATGCAGTGGGCTGGAACTATTGCATCAACTGTTTCTTCTTTCCTTTCACTCATAATTTTGCTTGTAATTCAGGCCCGTAGTACTCTATCCATTGGCCCTAACCCTACTACAGTTTCATCAATTGAAAGTTAATTTACAGTATTAGATTGTTTTTGTTCTGCTTTTATAAATCAAATGATTAAAGCTTATTTTAATGGTATTTTTATTAACTAGCTCAACTTTAAGGAAAATAATAATTGTTTAATATTATTTCAATTAAAATATACACCATATTCGTTTGTTTTTTGTGAGTATAAAATTTAAACCATTTGCAGTATGCAGTTATGAAAAATATTTAGTCTATAAACTGGAGTTGCCAAGAAAATTTAATAAATTCATAAAATATTTTAAACAGTATATTTATCTGACATATATCTGCTATATCATTTTAAATAAATAAATAAATACAAGGCAAGAGAGCTTTGCCTTGTGCAACCTCCAACTTCCAGCCTCCATTTGCATTCATTTCATTGCATTCGAAATGTTGAAAAACCTATTACGTAAGATGAAACAAAATTATCAGACATGTTTTTAATTAAAGCACAGTTAATTACAATAACTTCAGATGTTTGTATTCCTCATAGGCAAACTTAAATATTTCAGTATTAAGAATTATAAAACAATCATTTGTTTATTATTGTTTATATCATTGTAAACAAAAGCAATAATTACAATCTCTGTGGCAATAATAAGGAACAGCCATGATGCTCTAACTAACATGATGTGAAACTAACTGATTAAGTTCACTCACTTACCCCAAAATTAATATATAGTTACAATTTTTTTTGGTTTTATATTAGACCTTACTCATTAGAATATATAAATTACAAATGGTGCAAAACCTTTCACTCAGTTTTTTTTTTTTTTTTTAAAAAGGGTCTTAAGTGTATCCCCTTATAAATATCCCTTTATAAGTACTGAAATAAAGTTGACACAGTGAGTCTAGGCTCGTGACCTTTGACAGCTGGAACTAAACCAGGAGAGGAGAGGATGGTGTTTTATTACCTTTTCTGATAACATTTACCAAGCTGTGTCCATTAATCTGATTATTGTTCATGTATCATTTCCTGTGACCTAAATGGCAGAGGTATGAGCCCAGACTAATTGTGCCAACTGTACCAGCAATAAATAAAAAGATTCAACTTCTCAAAACAAAATCGGTGAGTCATACACTACCAAATTTGAAATAAAAGAAATTTTGGTGGATGAACACTAAATTGAAAACCCTAAATCATCTCCAGCCAATGTGCGTGTGTGTGCACGCACACACACACACACACACACACACACACACACACACACACACACACACAATATCTATTTTATTTAATTTAGTGTGAAAGTAAGAACATATTCACTATCGATTTTATAATCATTGCCAATTGATATTACCTTTTAGCAGTTATATGGTGGAATATATTTATGTGTAAGTGTAATAGTTTTAATAGTTCAACAAATAGTGTAGATTTTTGATATTGTTTCAGTTTTCTCTATATTGATTTTTGTTTCAGTTGTGAAGGATGTAAAGGTTTCTTCAAAAGAACAGTTCGTAAAGATTTGACATATGCATGCAGAGAAGAAAAGAGTTGTTTAATAGATAAACGCCAGCGTAACAGATGTCAGTACTGCAGATATCAGAAATGTCTATCAATGGGAATGAAGAGGGAAGCTGTGCAGGTATTAACGTCTGTATGAATTATTTTGTTGACTGCTTTTATTATAAGTTAATTAATATATGTAGCATATATTTTCATATCAATAGTTTTTAAAAAGTATTTTTTGTTTATATAACTGTTTTTTGCAGTTAGTAATTCATATTTATTCACTGTTTCATTCAGCAATATAAATTTTGTATGTTTAATTATTGGAGTTGGCCTAGAATATTGTGGCGAGTTTTTAATGTTGGTTTTATTCGTGTAACTAAAAAAAAGTTGTTTGGTGTAAACTTATTATTTAAATGTTAAACTATTATTTCAGGAAGAAAGACAAAGAACAAAAGAAAGAGACCAAAATGAAGTAGAATCAACAAGCAGTATGCATACAGACATGCCAATAGAAAGGATTTTGGAAGCAGAGAAAAGAGTAGAATGTAAGACTGAGCAACATGTCGAATCAGAAGTGAGTCTTAATATTTTAATTGTAGTTTAATTGAATTCTTCCAAATTGTATTCTCATAAAGTAGTAACTAAAATCAGGGTGAGCACCAGCTCCTCTGAACTCCTAAGAATGAGGAGGGATTTTGAACTCTTGGAATTATCAGAATGATAAAGTCATAGTTGCAAGAGTTAGTTACAAACCAATATTATCTATGTATGTGCATCAAACATGCAGTATAATCCTAATTAATCCATCACCCATTATACTGTACAAAGATCAGAATGCAAAAAGGTTGGATAATTTTTTTTTGTGAAAACTGCGTTCTCTAGAAAAAGACTGTTATGCTTCCTCAGTATTTTAGGCCTATAATAAATGCCATTTTATGCCCTTCGAAGTCATTTTTTTTCACAGTTTTCCAAACCTGAACAGTCTGGGAGTTCGATTTTAGGCAAGGGAAGAATTAATTTAAATTCATTGCTTAAAAATCAGAGACTCTCAGAGAAAAATAAAGTTGAAAACAGATATACAATCCAGTATCCAGTAGCATAAGCGGTGATGGTGTGGTAAGAATATCTGTCAAATGATTTGACTGATTGTGTTTTTTTTTAGAGCAGGCTTTTTTTCATTTTTGTGCATATCTGGTTTCTTCACTGTGTAAAAAAGATATATTGATTAGTCTCTTGAATATCTCTTGCAGATTGGAGATACAATAAAAATATTCTGCAGTAACAACATTTCAAAAAGAACATTGTTACAGAAAAGGTTTATGTTTTGTTGGAGAGTTCTTTGCATATACTTTTATCACTTGACATTGAGAGAGCCCTTTGTTTCCTGGAATCCACTGTAATACAACTTGTTTTATCGCAGGTGTACCAAGTCTGAAGTTGGTTTAAGAAGTAAAGTTGTATTAGTAAATTATTATCTAATCAAAATACTCCTTAAAATACACATTAACTTTGAAGGATGTTAAAAGGCAATGTTAATATAATGGATATAAACTATTGTGATAACATCTGCCCAAATCACAAATTGATAACAATAAGCATATTTTACTAACAGGGTTTAATCATCCATGAATAGTTTTGCATTAAATGTAGACTAAATTAAGTTCTAAGTTACTATGTTTTGATCATTACACAAGCCAGCAAAAATGACATTTTACTTTATCATGCAGACATATTAGAATGACAGTAAGGAAAGTTAAGGCTAATGTACTCTTCCCTCTGTCTCTTCTTAACCACCGGTGCAAATGTTCTCTAAGTGCAATGCTATTTGTATTGATTGGTATCTTTGAATTAAAAGATTTGCTGGGTCTTACATATTAATTGCATAATCAAACAAAGTGAATGGGAGTTCTGTCATAAAAATGTTACTTATCAAACAAAATTGTATTTCATATGATTAATGCAATTAATCACAAAGTGTTTTTACCCAGAGCACAAGGTCAGAATTAATACAGTATTAAAACAATGCAACCATGTTTTATTGTGCAGCTGTTGTCTATAGAGTATTTTCTATTAAGTCTACCAAGTTATATATTTAACTTTTTTCCAGTAATCTCATAATCATATAAGTTAGGTTTGCCGAAATGTCTATGAATAGCAAAGAAACAAATGTAGGCTAAATAAACAAAAAGTGGTGTGTAGGCTCCTATGTGAATGAAGACACATTTATAAAAATAATTATTATTCAGCAAATAAATGTCATCAGGAAATAACTTTTAAAAACCATTCATTAATGATAATATCTTAACACTTCATCATATACGTTATCTATTGTACTTATCCATTCAGCTCAAGCCATGTACAATGAAACATAGTGAGGCATTTATAAGCCAAATTAAGAATATCTCCTACATTTCCCTTCAGCAGCTCTAGTTAGCTCTTATACTAAAGGCATTAAAATTGTGTTACTAACAATAGACACCAGACAGACACAGTAGATAGCAGTTGTGTATATTGCATTAGATATACCTGACTACAGAATCTGAAAAGGAAATGTCTCGTGTTTATGTGCTAACCATTGTTTCACATTATGTGGTTCAACCTGTAAGGAGTAACGAAATACACATTATTAAGAAAATTTTTGTAAATAATAGACTACAGTAGAGTCCTGCTTATCCAACCTTCAGTTAAAACCGACATAGCCTCAAAGAACAATATTTGAAGCAATTTAAAAGATGCACAGTGAAATTGAATGCACAATGCCTGCATGCCACTTGCATATTTCCATACTGTATGTGTCAGGCCTTTATGCCTAAGTGTCACTTATGCACCCAGCCAATACCTACATTCTCTTCAAAAGAAAGAGTGGGTTGGCCACCATTATATCCGATCTGTTTGTTCATTTCCACCTTCTAGTATTAATTCAGATTCGTGGAAGAGTTGATGTTTGTGTTTCGTAACGTTTCATGTATTTTTTTCGCTGTTTTCTAAAATGTGTTGATGGCTTCTAAAAGGAAAAAGGTGACTGTTTCATGTGAGATGTAGTGGCGAGAGAAAACGTCAAACAGTTTGTAAACAAAAAACAATTACAAATTTTTCTGTCAAGTTTGATGATTTGACGCACTGCTCTTTATTACTGTAGTGAGATTCTGTGTGCTGTTTTATGTTTTAGTACAATACATTTAGTAATAATTATGTAATTCAAAGTTTTTTAATGTAATAAATTCAATTCAGTACTTCCTAAACGTTTTCTTAATGGTTCTCCGTGTAATCCAACTTTTCCGCTAATTCAACCCGATTGCTCTCGCTCTAGGTCAGCGAGATTCTACTATACTAATTTTACTACCAAATTAATTATACCTACTTTTAAAGATAATCTAATATGGCTGTGGTTATGAAGAGGATCAGTATTCAGGCTGATGTGTCAATAGAAACAGTAAATATTTTAAATTACATAGAATTATGAAACTAAACCAAGTGTTATCATTTATAGAAATGCACTTACTTTCTATCAAGTATTACAATATTGTAAAATTAATTTAAATGTTAGTTTTAGTTGAAATAAACATGATTAATGATACAGATTCTTACTTTGCTACTTACAATAAATTATTGTACCACTTATTGTATTAATAAATATTGTTTCAGAATGCTGTAACAAACATTTGCCATGCAACAGACAAACAACTTTTTCAACTAGTCGAGTGGGCGAAACATATCCCTCATTTTACATCATTACCGCTTGATGACCAAGTCCTATTACTGCGTTCAGGTTTGTAATTGTTACTTTATCCAGTTAACATTAGAAAATGCCTTATGTAAAAAATAAATATATAATATATAAAGCCATGATTTGCACCAAATATTTTATGTATTTATACAGCATGCACTGTAATCCATCTTCATTTAGACCATTTGCTGGATGGTTCAATAGTTCATCTGACAATGTTTGCACCCACTAAATTATCCGCAGTACAATGTCACCACTTATCTACCTACGTTCAGAATCAGGATTTTTGTTACATACTATTAGTTACAAAAAAATTATGTCATAAATAGTTTGCCAACAAAAAATAATTTGAAATTGTGATCCCTAGAATTATGTATAACACAATTTAAAAAAAAACTAATAATTCGAAGTGAAATTATAAGAAATATAGTGGATTAGGATTTGTTTAAAAAGTGTGAATTTACTAGTAGAAATTTAGATACTTGACCCAAATGCTTGCCCCCGACCTTCAGGTTTTTTTGATTTGTCTGTTTACTCAGCATATGTGGTAATTGACTGTCAAATGTTTTATACATTTTGTCACCCCTCTTACAATCTGTTTAAGCCTGCTGTTATCATTTGATCAACTAATAGACATATTTACATTTGAAATAAATAGTTACACTAGCATTATAATCTAAAATAAATATGAACCCCCCCCCATCAACCTTAATATCATTGGTGGTGGTACTTAACATCAGAGAGGCAGCATGTAATGTTCTCTAGATTTGGAGTGTGACTTACTTTGAAACAGAACTTGCAATGCAGTTCTGATTTTACGCAGATAATTTTATGCAGTAGTAAATTATATTAAAATGTTAGTCATGTATTGTGTACAGTATTTGTATCATTTAGGAATACAAGTTTCTGCTATAAAAAAATGTCTGTTAGAAAAGTTTTCTGTATTGTATATCAGGCCAATTTTTATGTTTTGTTATTGAAATATTTTTCAGTTGCATTTTAATAAAAGGAAACAAAAGTTACAAAAATTTTCAAATTAAAATTTTTTTATTGGCCCCTTTGGCTTTGAACTATTAAGAGTCGACTCTGTTATAACCGGCAATCAATATATGGAAAGGCAGCTTAATGTCTCAAAAGAAATGTATAACTGTTATGAATTTTAAAATTTATTGTTAAAACTAATGATAATTTTTATCGTAATAGCCGTTATTAACAAGAATTAACAGTGTTGATAGTGTGAAATGCTAACGTTTCTAGCAATTATTTGTCACTTCATTCTTGTTAATGCACTTTAGATACTTAATATGTGCATACATTAAAGTTTGTATTAAAATGACATATATGGTTGACCTTGGTTATAAAGCTCTCCATTAGAACTAATGTCCCCAATATTCTGTATTGAGTGTACCTGTATTTTAGGCTCAGTTACAGGGCTTTGTGAACTGGATACAATGCTGTCATGTTGCTGTTATAGTCCAGCCACTTGTAAACAGCCTGCCAGAGAAATGTAGGAGAATTCCCTTCCAGCTCCCTCCCAACAGTTCAGTGATAATGAAGGAAAAAGTAGGAGCTATGGTGACAGAGTGGGGACATGATGTCTCACTCCCACATGTTTTCTCTCTGTCCCACTGGTGCTCTTAGTTTTTCTAAGCTACTGACCTAGTCACTCTCACTTGAAATACAATTTGTATTCTATTTTTAGAATAAAGGTTGAGAATAGAACAGACCCTTTCTTAGAATTTTATTGCAGGCTAAACAAACAATGTAAATTATGTCCTTCCACAAAAGCAGTCTCTCTCTCTCTCTCTCTCTCTCACAACAGTGTACCCACTGTGTTGCATTTATACATACTACACTGTACAATACTTATTTTCTATTTGTTTTAACTAAAATATACTTCAAAATTATGTAATATGTGTAATAAATTGTAATAAAATAGCTATTAATTATGTATACAGTACAAAGTTTGCTTTTCTTTCACTACATGCAGTATTTCCGCCATTTACAAACTCGTTTACCGTAAACTCTGTTACTACACTATCTCATTTACAGCACTGATATACCTATCGTCCCTTCAACCACATTATCATCTGCATTAGCCCAAGTGTGCACAATAGTCGGACGTTAAACACCAAAAAAAAAAAAAAAACCTTCAACCACATTATATCTGAGGTCGACTATATTTTAAAATAACAAAGCTAGGAACAATAGCACCTGGTACTCATAAAAAACATAAGTATACGTAATAAATACATTATTTTTTTATTTCAGGTTGGAATGAATTACTCATAGCAGCTTTTTCACATCGTTCTGTGGATGTAAAGGATGGTA
Source organism: Callitettix versicolor (assembly GCA_022606455.1). NCBI lineage: Eukaryota > Metazoa > Arthropoda > Insecta > Hemiptera > Cercopidae > Callitettix > Callitettix versicolor. The sequence continues at coordinate 91,285,161 of CM040189.1, forward strand.
TTGTATTAGCGACAGGTCTAACTGTTCATCATAACTCAGCACACCAAGCGGGAGTTGGTGCTATTTTTGACAGAGTACTCACAGAATTAGTTGCCAAGATGAGAGAAATGAAAATGGACAAGACTGAACTTGGCTGTTTACGCTCAATCATCCTATTCAATCCAAGTTAGTAGGATTTTAGTTGAATATTTTTTTAACCCTTTGTGGTGAGCTGAATTAATTCAAAGTATCCTCTCAGTTCGGAACGCCACACTTAATGGCTGCTGGATTTTTGCTGATGAGGTCGGCAGTGTTAAGTAGCGTTCCAGCATATCAGCTGAGATGGACCACATATAGTGACTCTTGCTACTTTCCACTACAGCTTGATTGTCCTACCCATAGTAGCCCTATTACTATTTATTTATTATTACTATTTATTTTTTCTTATAAATTCTAGATAGGGCTAATAAACTTAGGGTAGTGCTGCAATCTATCAGGAAATGATTGACTTAATTGAAAAAGTCATTGACTTAGGTTTTGAGATTGTATATATAACTGTTAATGCATTATTTATTTATGTCTAATCAGTCATTCATGCCATGCGTCTACACTTGGAAGATCTAGATATTTGACTTTATATTGAATTGATTTAAAATATACTTTTAAAGATACTTCTTATTATTTAAGAAAAAGTAATAATTATTAGAATATTAGTCTGTTTAAAATTGATTAATTAGATTATTGAATTAGGTTGGAATTTAGTTTTTTTTTTATTTCAGTAATAGTTTATAATAATGTCAAACTAACTCAAAAGTTTTTTTTTATTTATAATTAATATTAATGTTTTTCATAAAATTATACTTATTTTATAAAAAAAATTTTAAACATACTTTTTTAAGGATAAAAAAATCTTGACATTAAAAAGGTATCTATTTAAAAACTATTTATTTCCTTATCAATAAACATTAATGACTCGGTGACGAAAATAAAAGTTATTGGTTTGAAAGGATATGTCCATACACATGTGATTTAATTCCTAGCGCTAGGCGTAACCAAGTCTGACACATGACGAGTTGCAATGAACAGCAAAACAGTGAATGCCACACACATAATGGCTCACCCGAGTTGTGGTTATGCTGCAGTAAGTATTTATCTGATGGGCTTGGAAGATCAACAGCCACACAAAGTGGCTCACTGAGCGTAGAGGGTTAAAAAATCATTATTTTCAATAAAATTATTATAGTAGTGTAAGCTTAGCTATTTGATCTAATAACAAAGATTTGCTGATGCGATAGAAGTGAATTTCCATATGTAATTTTCCATGCCTTAATCAGAATTAATGTCTGGCACATTACATTGAGACTGTTGTGGCCTCCCTAAATGTAAGTGTGAGTGTAAAGTGTTAGACTCGGATACCACGAGAGACATCTAAATCCTCTCAATAGGTGCAGCTAGTCTGCACCACCATGAGGGGCATTATATATATATATATATATATATATATATATATATATATATGTGTGTGTGTGTGTGTGTGTGTGTGTGTGTGTGTGTGTGTGTGTGTATGTATGAGAGGAATCTAAAGATCAGAATCAGTGCTCATTTCAAGATCCTATAGTTTTTACAATGATGGTCACTCCAATAGCTCATTTTTCCAGTGGAAATTTACTAATAAAAACGGATATAATTTATGTTGTGTTGCATCCATTCTTATAAAAAAATACAAGCTGGCTATTTGGAGTGTTAGGTTTATGAATAATGCAGTGTCAAGCTGAATTATACATTTCAACTGTAAATATAGCACATTTATGATAACATGTCAATAGGGAGAAGGATAAATAGAAAATAGGACACCATTTTGTTTTGGATTCAATTACAATTGAGTATTTGATTGTGCTAGTTTAAATATGGTTGATTTTTATTTATGGAACATGGTTGTGTCAAAATTTTAACGTTTCTTTTAAGATCATTTCAGTGTTGGTTGATGTTTGAAAACCATGTCGAATTGAGTAAATAAATGTATGGAAACATGTACATCCAATTTTTTATAAATTTGTATTTTCAGCTGTACGAGGTTTAAAGTCTCAACAAGAAGTAGAATTACTACGGGAAAAAGTTTATACAGCATTAGACGAATATACAAGGGCAGCTCATCCTGATGAACCAGGGCGTTTTGCAAAGCTACTCCTTCGACTACCTTCTCTAAGATCCATCGGGCTCAAATGTCTTGAACATCTCTTTTTCTATCGCTTGATTGGCGATGCTCCCATAGATACTTTTTTGATGGAGATGCTTGAATCACCTTCGGATCCTTGAATCTCAGTCTTGGATATTGACTCTATTGTTGTATAAATGTTAGTGTTTTTAAAAAGTTCTGTATACCAGACTTACTGATCATTCCAGTGCAGTGATATACAGTGATGCACTCCTGGAGAACCTTTACTAAATAGTTTGCTCTTCTAATTTAATATAAATGCTCAGTTTTAAGCAGAGTGCGAATATGGTAAACTTCTTGTAGGCTGTATGTTTTAGAAACAGATTTTACATTGTTAAATTTATTGTTTACAAAATGACAGTGTGACTAATACAGTCATAATTAGGCCTAATTGTACACATAAATATTTTTTTGTATATTTCAAACACAGCATACTCTATAAATGCTTTTGACACGCGTTGTTCACGTATGAATACTTAATAGTTGTAAAATGTGTATTCGTATGCACAAGCGTTTGATGCAAAATAATGTAATTAATCATGTCATGCAGCTGTCTCGCTCTTGTCATAAAAGTAAATTTGTAAAAGTTAACAACAATGAATAACATCACATAAACATAACGAGTACATTTACTTTGAGCAGGTTTTTAAGATCCGTAATCTTTTTTGTGGAATTTTAAAATAAATTTTTTTAATATTTTCTGATCCTGAATTCAGATTTTTGAGAACTTTACAATTCAGAAAATTTTTAAGTGGATTTTTCGAGGTAACACATTTGTTAAAATCATTAGCAAAATTTATTTGTATACCAAGTTTGAATCATATAGGACAAAAATTATAAACATTAAATACACACATAATTTGTTGTATATTACAAAATTTAACAACGTTGTTTATATATGTAATTGAAATTTGTTAATAAAAAATTAAAGCTTCCTAGCTTTTTACTGCTTTTAGGGCTGAAAAATTGTATTGTTGGAATACAAAGTTAAATTTTGTTTAAAATTTTTATGAATTGCTTTTAAATTTGTATATTACTTGTTTATATATATATATATATATATATATATATATATATATATATATATACCAAAGAGAGCAGGGATAAAATGGACAGAGGAGCGGAAGAGGATCCATGGGGACAGGATGAGGGAGGTGTGGAGGATTAGAAGGAGCAAGACATGAGTCGGAGTGCTTTGCGTGATCCAACAGGGTCTATACGCAGATTATATATATATTCTATAATAAAAGGTTAGACACAAAAAATAGAAAACCTGTTTATATGCTATATTAAAAACGTTATGAGTATAAATTATTAGGATGTATATAAGTAAAATATTTATTACACTATTCATTGTTTGTTATTAAGTAATTGTTGATTTGGTTGTGTAATGTTACTAAATGTGTAAATTGTTTCGAAAACAATTTTTTTATCTAATAACGTTTTTTTTATATATAAAAATAATATATTTACATCATTACGGTTGAAGTTTTTAGAAATGGTTATTCGTTTTTCATTTAAATTTCACGTTTTTCTAGACATGGTCATTAGTTTTTATTTTTAGGCTACAGATTAATGCTGAGATTAACTTTTATATAAACTATATGTAACTTTTATATAAACTATATATAAAAAACAGTAAATGAAAACTAAACCTATTCCTTGTTTATGAAATCAGTTTGTTGATGTATGATAATAAAATTTTAGAAAATTAAATTATCAGACAACCACCTTTTACTAAATGCATACTTGACCCATTCTGATGAAACTGTATAGGTTAGCCGCTTTGAAAACGGCTTGCTAAGAAGACCAGTGGGACAGAGAAAAAAATTTCAATTGAGAGGTTGAGTCTCTTTTTCCTTCACTATTGCTGATTAGTAACAGTTTGTAGAGTCATATACTGGGAGATGTCTGTGTCACTGGACTGTTGGAGGGGAATTCTCACACAGCCGTTTACCAAGTAGCTGGACTATAGTAATTTCTTGGTACAATTCATAACAATTCAACTCACTCGTCTTTACGAAATGATTTTTCTTTATCAGAAGACCATAAGAGAACTGATATGTTATCCATTTTTTATGGATAAATTAAAAGTATAATTATTTTCTGATAAAAAGTTCTTGTAAGTTAAGTTAGCAGCAGACAGTTTCATTTTTTCAGAATAGTCAAAATTATATTTAATATTTTAGTTGATGATGTATTTTTAAAGGACATGGAAATGGGATCTTTAGGAGTTGAAGTGAAAAAATGTGAATTGGTGATGAATTCTATTAACAGTGATTCATTTCGACAACTATCCTAGAGAAGGGCATCTTTTAATGTGAGTTTTTATTTTTACCTTTGAAGATACAATATATTGGTAAGAAGTTACTTTCTGTATTACAAAATAAAATTGTAATTGTTTCACATTTTCCTCCTGAAGTCTAAATATTTGCTTCCTCTCATAGCCATTGCTTTTTTGCTTTGTTATTAAGCTGTAGGTCTAATTTGTGCATATTAAATATTGCCAAGTGTCCAGTAAATTGTTTTCCACCAATAATTTTGACAAAAAAATCAAAATAGTCATTCTTTTCTTGTCTACTCATTTCAAGATCCAGCAATAAATAAATAGCTTCTATTTTCCTTATTTCTTTCTATAATCTAAGTGATAAACCATTCTCTTCCCTCTATATAACAATTGGCAAAATGATAAACCAATCTGTTTCTCCTATATAGCAATGAAAAACAGATTTGTGAGGATGATGATTACAACATTGTTTGTAAGTGTAAGTCCGTTTGAAAATTTTCCGAATTATATAATTTCTAGTTTTAACTGTATTAAATAAAGTACATTTTATTTAAGACTAACAATTTCTTGTAAGACTGTGTTGTGGCAAGTGAAAGTTTATTTTTTCTTGAAAGTATTAAATTTTTGTATAGCCTATTATGTTTAAAAGAAACTATTAGAAATGTACTACTACCTGAATATTTAACTCAACACTTGTAACATTTACACTGCTACATTAATTTTATAACTTGTCACAAACAATTGACGTGTCATTCATTATAAACCCATTTTTTCAATTTTAAATTCATATATTACTATTACTAAATAACAATTGCCTATAAAACATCTCAATATTAGATATAATAATATAAGATTCTGCTACAAATTAGTGTGATTCGATTTACATTTAAAAAAATTAAAGATGTTTTTCATTCTGAATGTGTAATATTTAGCTTCTTTAACTGTTTTTTTATGTTATTGTAGGTTAGAATGTTTAATGACAATTTTTAATGTAATATAAAATACATTTTTCAAGTTGTCATGTTCTTCATTAAACGTAATTATTATGGGACATCAAATAATGCAGCAACATTTTTCTAATTGTTCGGTATACAGTGTTGTTGGTAACCAGTAAGGCATGTTATTAGGTTATGTTATTTATTTGTTTAGTTTGTGTGTAGTTTATTATTGTTAAATGTTATTAATTAAAAAGTATTTTGTAAATTGATAAAATATATAACGGTTTTTCTGATTTTAACCCTTAACAAGCATTTTCAGTAAACTCCCAATAATTATTCTATGAAAGATATTTATTATTTGGAAACTTAACCAAAGAGTTATTATTTAAATTTTTACATGACATTTCAAAAATTATTTTTTACAGTTGTACCTCAATTGATTGACCCGTACTTATGTAATTTTTGTGATGTTGATAAGGCGATAAAGAGGTAGAAAAACTGTTTCCACCAACCAGTAAGGGTTACATTTTCCTTAAATAGTTTACTGTCAAACAAAGAATAGTTTTTCATTAGTTGTTCCTGTTTTTAGTCTGTGTTAAGTTTACATACTTTGAACTTCCATCAAGTATGCTTGCTTTCTTTGTTTAAGTATAGTATACAATGACTTTTTTTGATATTTTTTAGTATAAAATAATATATAAAATTAATAATTAAATTCTTCTTTCAAACATTTTTAATTTTGACCTACAGCTTTTTATAGTATACCATATTCTTACTCAGTGTGATATTTTTTACTGAATTAACTGTTTGGAACCACATTCTTAATTTTAACATTAACTTAATGATACCCATTAAAGTATAATATGTATTCCCGAAATTTACTCACTGTGGAACCAATTACAACATCAATTTAAGGTACAACTGTATAAAATCTAAAATAATCATTATTTCAAAACTATATTACAAAATTTAGTTTTTAGTTTTATGTATACACACTTTTTAAATGTTAGTGTGCTTAAAGTTAAGGGTTAAATATTAGTGAAAACATTATCCTAAGAATTTGTTTTAATGTTTAACCATTGTTAAATATTTGAGTAAAGATATATATATATATATATATATATATATATATATATATATATATATCATTGCAATCATTTGTAAATAATTTTAACTGTTTCGGCTCATATTGTTAAAGATTGTACAGTTCGTTTAATGTAAATAATAGTTAGTGGAAAAAAGGCTCTATAAAAGAAGCTTTGAAACATTCCTTTTAATTAAGTAAATGGTAACAAACAACGAACTAGTTTAAGCAGTATGTAACTACTGTATGGCAGACTGCTATAGTTTCTGCAATAACATATTGATGTCAGCAGCAAAAACTGGTTTTATTTTCCTTTTTTCTTAATTTAATAGTAAATTCGAAAGGAGTATATTTAATTAGAAGACAAGATTTTACTGTGTTTATATAATGTATAAATATTTTATATGAACATGTAATAATGTCTGTGTGTGTGTGTGTATATATATATATATATATATATATATATATATATATATATATTATTATTATTATTCAAGCATAGACCCTGTTGGATCACGCAAAGCACTCCGACTCATGTCTTGTTCCTTCTAATCCTCCACACCTCCCTCATCCTGTCCCCATGGATCCTCTTCCGCTCCTCCGTCCATTTTACCCCTGCTCTCTTTGGGATTTCATTCTCTGGGACCTTCCAACCGAGCATCTTTCTCCTGTATGCGCGCCTGTCTTCAACATCTGTTGAGTCTATTCCTCGCCATGTAGGTCTATTCTGACTTGTGCGATCCACGACGTTGTTGATTTGACACCTTGTATATACTTAAGGATTCTGTTGGCAAGTCTCGTTGTTGGGAGTCTACTGATGTGTCCATAGAACCGAAGCCTCCTTCTTCTGATATCTGCTGCCAGGTTTGATATCTTCTCTGTGGTCTTCCGGGAGTGCAACCTGTATCCATCTTCTGTTAATCTCAGGCCAAGGATCTTCCTCAAGATTTTGCGTTCTTCCTTCAAAATACCCTCCATGGTAGCTTTTGTGTGGAGTGCTAGCGTCTCGCTTGCATATAATACCTCCGGTTTTATGACTGTGTTGTAGTGTCTGATTTTTGTGTGCGTCGACATACATCTCTTATTGTAGATATCACGCGTTATACCGAGAGCCCTCTTCATTCTCAGTAGCCGAACCTTTTGCGCAGCCTTTTCGCCACCTGTGGGTTCAAGAATTTCTCCCAGATATTTGAAGTGCTTGACTCTGTTTATCTTACCATATTTTGTGTTTAGTTCTTGAATATTTAATTTTGTACAGAAGAATTCGGTTTTTTTAAACAAGATCTGTAGACCGACCCTCTCTGCACATTCCTTTAGGACTTCTATCTGTTTAATCGCTGTTGTTTCATTATCTGTGAGTATGGCAAGGTCATCTGCAAAAGCTAGGCACGCGATTTCTGTGTTGTCCTTAGGTCTTCCAAGTCGAACTGGTTTCCAGTACCCTTCAATTTTTAATTCTTTCTCCCATTCCTAGATAACTTTGTCCAACACCAGATTGAAAAGGAGAGGCGAGAGTCCATCTCCTTGGCGAACTCCAGTTGTGATCAGGAAGGGTTATATATATATATATATATATATATATATTTGCCCAATATTAAAAATCTAAAATATGAAAGTGTAAAAACAACGGAAAATTACAATAAAAATAAGTGATAAACATAACCTCAAAATGACTACGGCACGAAAATATAAAACGTGTTTTTCATCGCAAAAAACAATTAATGAATTTCGTGTTATTAATGAAAAGACCATAAACTTTAAAAAAAAAAAACGAACTAACTCGACCTGGTTGTAGGAAACGTTTTTTCATCGCAAAAATGGTTAATTAAATGCGTGATATTAAAACTCGACTCGGTTTTTTGGTGTTCAACTCAGTTGCTGGTTATTCCGTAAAAGCCGCTAACGTTGTAAGAAGTGTTTGAGGCAGACAAAAGCTGTAGCTGCTTTGTAAAAATTGATGTCAGAAGATAGTTCCCTAATAAATGGCTAAAAATAGTAATTCATTGTGCATTAAACATAATAAATTAAATCTTCAACGGGTTAATATCTCTCAACACAATAATTTAGCACATAATGAAACCAATAAAATTTGTAAAAACATTACTTTTGAAAAATTCTTGATATCACACACACAGTTCTTTTTAAATTCATCAGTGTGAATGTTGCATAATTATACTTTAAAATTCCATTGAAAATACAAATATAAACCTGAAATTATTCAGTGTTTATAATCAATATATAATATGAAAATTTTATATATTTATACAGTTTAAAGGTTGATTACTGTAATGAAATCACATTTACAAAAAAAAAAAAAAAAAAAAAATATAATTTATATGGCTTGTCAAGTATGGCCAGAGTTTATTGTATTATGGTTTTTTTTAATTAGAAAAAATACAAGTAAAAATATTTCTGCATGTGATGTTATTAAATTTAGTTACTTTTGAAGCTTGAAGTAAAAGAGGAAAAATCACTCCCTTCATGTCAGTGATCAAAGCCAACTTTGATCCCTAGGTTAAACTTTGATATTACATTCGCTGTCCTAACTTTTGTCACAACCATACATACTTCCACTATACCCAAAAGTAAATGGGGAACACCTCCTCCTTAACAAAAACCCTGACAATTTAATATTAGAAAAGAAGAAATTGTTTTGGATTCTTGGTCTAAAGCCAATAGGTTAGTGATGGACCCCCCTTAAAATGAACGTTTATATTTGAAAAGAAGTACACATTGTGGAGAATTTTATACTGTTTAATTTCAAACACTACAAGCGATTGAAAAATTATTTCCTTATGGCCCGAGATAAATTTAACGAACTTCTCAATAAAATAGGTGAGTATTTCAGGATGTGATATAAATTACTGGAGAGCTATATCCTATAACTTAGCAAGCATGGTGGGGGAAACAGTCAGCTTCAAAACTGAATCTAGAAAAAATCAAAGCTACAATGAGCGGTGTTCAGTGATGCCACTTGACTCTGCTCACCTCCGTTTCACTTTAATGACCTATATTATAAAGAATATGTTCGGTTTTAGGTGTGTAGTCCGCTCCACTCTGTATTTGGTGGTCACCCAACCTTAACATTTGTAAAAATTAGTTGTGTTTTTCAAATGTGATAATTTCAAATCATTGTTTCTTTTTACAAATAAAATTTTGTGCAGTGGTCAACTTTACAAACTTATAATGTTAAGGAAGAATGGTCATTAATTTGTATAATGTCTTCAAACTCATACTTGAGCATAAAAGTAGTAACAACGTTTTCTTTTATTTCTTTAATTACATAATATATTGTTTTAATATAAAAACTAAATACAAACATACTTAAGTTATTTAATACATAACTTAGGGTCAATTTGTATGAGCACCGTATACGATTGTACAATTTAAAAAACTAAATTTTTTTAGGCTATATTGTTATAATTTGTTTTATTTGAACAGTTTTCAGTCAACTAAACAAATGGATTATGTAAGTACTTTAAAAACAAAGACTTTAAAGTTCTACACAAATTTTAGATATGTAATTAAAATATTTTTCTGTGGTAATCAAAATAAAAATGTTTTACCTCTTTTTTAATACTTGATTTGAAAAAAAATTAAACAGTTACTACTTGTCTACAAATTTGCAAAACAACAAAAAGTATACAATTTATAAAACTAAAATAAAAAATTATAATTTAACTTAAAATCTTTTCCTTATCAGAATTTACAGGTTTACTGGAAGTACATGTTACAATAATTCACACTTTCATTGACTTAACACACGTTTCAGTTAATACGTTTAGTAGTAATCAAAACACACAACTGAATTTTATTTTACGGTAGTGTGATCATAAATTTTATCTTTCTCTTTTACTTGGTCTTAAAGCAAACATTTTAACACTGTACAATCCTTTAGGGAAATTCTTCTGTAAACTTTCTCGAAAGCAATGCAATCCTGCACGTTGGAATAATCGCTTTAATATAATCTGCGGCCTTGTCACTGTGGAGTCTACTTCATCGATGTCCCCTTCTAAGCTAGATGCTAAATTTTCTTTCACGATGATTACACCGTTTGTCTCAAGACTGGCTCTATAAGAAATAGGTATTAGAAATACATTTTTAATAAACAATGAACTTATATAGCAATTTCAACAGAAAAATTAATTTTGTTAAATATTTACACGGATAAAAAAAATTCTGAAAATATAGCACTGCAAAACATGAATATTCATAGATCCACTTTGTATTGTTTATAATGAGAATTTAAAATGTTTAAGGCAATTGGGCAGCCACCAACAGTGAAATATGATCAGCGATTCAAGTTTTGATAGTACAAGTACAGTAGTGTGGGCTCATAACCTAGAATACTATACTAGGAGAAGTGATGTGTTCAACACTATGTAAGCTAATAAATTAGTACAGCCGGCAATGGGTAACATCACTGGTACATGTTACAGCAACTACTGTCAGTCACAGCCAACATGTATAAAGAGGGAAAGACAGACTTGTGAGGGGGGAGTCATGCAGATAATATCACAGAAGTATAAAACCACTGACCAACAATATTCCTGGTTTGACTATTTTGTCCCGTTTAATTCAGCGAATTTTACTGGACTAGCAATTTTCAATGATGACGATGCAAATAAATTTTTAGACAGCACACAATAATTTTATAATAAAAAGTAGTCCTACAAATAAAAGTACTGTTAGGTGCATATTCTCTCTTTCTTCCTGGCTGTATGGTGGCCTAATATCAATATTATTATTATTCAGCAATGATCAGTATTATCAATCATCCATTTGATCAACATTTTTATCATCAGAAATACTTAGCAGTTTTTTAGGTGGTCTGTCTTAACTATCATAATTTTTTTATCAACAACTATACCATGATTGTAGGTGTAGCATCAACGTTTTAATGTATTTCCATTAAAAAAAGATTGTCAGGATTGGCCATTAGAGTAATTCTGGTTATTTACTATTTTGGAATATGTATTTACTATTCATTTTCATTTGTATCCTATACAAGAGCTTGTTACAGACATTACAATAGTTATTATTAAAAATGAGTACTGAATCATCTCTCAGAAAAATTACCAAAACTATTCTATTGAATTAAATTTCTAACTAGTCTATGAACTAAAGCCTAGAAATAAATGGCTTCAACATTAAAATTGTTTACTATATAAAATATGGATTGTCATCAATCATTTCAAAACAAAAACATTTGTAGGTAAAAGTATTTAGGTATATTGTAATAATTTTATTCCATTTTCAAATTATAGTACAGTATTTCATACGTAACGTTTATTTCTCAACAAAAAAAACTTAGTCGAAGTGTTTAACAAAAGGGTATCAATTATGTTTTAACAACATTTTTACAAAACAATAATTATGTGAACAACAGTTATAAATTTAATTTAAACTTAATTCCATAGCTTGTGAATGTAATGGGATTAAAATGTTAAAAAGTAAAAAACACAAACAAAATATTTTGAAATAATATTCTGAAAGTGCTTCCTAAACACAAAATTTGTGGCATTTGAAAATAAAAAAACACTAAGAAAATATTGCAATATAATAGATATTTGTATACAAATAAGACGTAATGATTATCATGGAAGTACACTATTGGATTATGTTAATAAACACGGTGACTAACCTGGCTGGAAAAAGAACTACATCATGGCATGCGGTAATAGGCAAAGAAGGAAGGGAAGTGCAAGCTACCTATTTATAAATCTTGCATCATAGCTTCAGATCTGGCAACAGTGCCACAATTTGAGACTCGGTGGCACAATTTGGTAATGCAGGTGTGTGATGTATATTATGAGACACTCTAGAGTTCTGATGTAGCATACAAAATTTGATTTTTTTTTTTTTTTAACGTCTGACTATTGTGCATACTTGGGCTAATGCAGACGATGGGATGATTTATAGTGTATGAAAATGCCAAGCCCTGGCCGGGAATCGAACCCGGGTCCTCAGGGTGAAAGCCTAGTACGCTATCAACTAGGCCACCAAGTTGGCTAAAATTTGATATAAAGATTTATCAAATGCATCAATCAAATTAAGCATTTGTATGTCCCAGGCTAAATTTTGACAAATTTTAATTACCCAAACACAACAAATTCCAGGTAATTGATCTTAAGTTATTTCTCAAACATTCTGAGTTCAATGGCCATTTGTTCACAAAACATTGCCAACACACGTTCAGTACGGAATATTATATATTGGTGAGATCACCACTAATTCCTCAAACACAATTACACAGTGTTCAGACTTACCTGTAACATGGAAGGTGTGTTCAAAGTTTATTCACTTTTTGTGCAAGAACTAAAAGTTATCACCATGTTTTCTATTTATTATTTCTACTGACTCGGAAAATCACACTTTATTTGTCTTGGAGTATTTAAATAATTATGGATATTTTTTACCAACATTGTTGGAAATAATGATAATATATTCAAACATTTTGGTTTCTGATAGTTTAACTGTTTTTTTTTTTCAGGAATATTATAATACTACCCTGGTGGAAATCTGAATAATGAAACTTTAGAATGAATACATAAAAAAAAAGATGCAATGTTCAAGATGATATTTTTAATTTCCGAACTTCTAGAAAGTGGCAAATTTAATGACTTATAATTAAATACCAAATTGAGAAAAATATAATGATAAACTGTATTTTGGAAAAATTGAATTGTGTTTATGTGTTTCTGTTGAACATTGTGATGACCAAAAAACTTATAAAAACAAAGATATACAAGAACTTGAAAAAAAGGATAGCAAAAAAGAGCTTTCTATAAAAGCAAATAACAATACACTGAAAATGGAAATTCTATCCACTGACAAGATTGTTTTTACCGAACACTGCAGAACCGAAAGTTGTTTTGACAGCCAATCAATGACATGATTGGCTAACCAGGCGCATATTATTAAAGTTGACGTCAAATGCTTAATGTGTGGTATAGCACGGAATTCATACAAGGACGACGTTGAAGGTCACGTATTGCACAAACTTTATCCTGTAGTCACAAACCAGGTTTCAATATTGTCTACAAACCCAGGCACTTAATTTATTTGCCAATTAACACAAAAGGAGCGCTCTACAGAATTCAAATTATATTAAAAGATCAATCCTGAAAGCTGGTAAATTTTAAGCAAGAACTTAATATAATTATTCACCCAGTGATAATGGTTAGTAATGGATTTTGCTTTCACAGCACCACTAGTGTCGAGCAGCATCAGTAATGTTTCTAGCAAATTGTAAAATGGTTGAGAAAAGGACAGACAAAAACTCTATTTCTTAATTTTAGAAAGCTAATTTTTTTGAACAATCCATTTCCAGACATAAATTTAAAAAATGAGACATATACTGAATTGATTTTCCAGTTTATAAAGATGATACAATAACAGGCTACAAGTACCACACACACAATCCTTATTCCTCAAATTCTTTTGGTAATAACAATGAAATCAGGATATCTATACACCAGTATGACATTTACACATTACTCAACAAAAATTACCTACTAATTGAAGGTACAATACAATAACAATGGTCAACAATATATTGGATACAGTTTCATAATAATAATAATAATGCTTCATTTACAACAAAAAAACATGCATAATGCTCTAAGCATTTTAAAGCAATGTCACATAGACCGCCTGCCAGATGCTATACTTTTTGTAAACTTACACATCTACTTCCATCTAAGTATATCAATATCCATTCCTTTTTAACATTAATTTATAATTTTACATTAATACTTTATACATAATTAAGTTACACCAAAAGCCATTAAAAATAAATATTTATCACTATTATTAGTAATTAAATTCCTTTATTAAATTAAATTATACCTATATCACCATGCCTGCTGAACATAACAAGCCTGGCAAACCCAATCCTATTAATATCCATTCAATTATTCTCTTGAAAGTTCACTTTTCTTGAAAAACTGTTTTCTAAAAAGCAGTTCTTCTGTTGTTTATTTAGCAATGTTAAGTGATTTTATATGTGATGCTAGCTGAGGTACAAACAAACTGAGCCCTGAAGCCAAGATTTGTTGTATTGTAAAATAAAAATAAAGAAATAAACAATTTTTGTAAATGACACACATATCATACAATTTATTTACAGTCCTTTAAACGTAAACTTCCTAACTTAAATTATTTTTTAAAAATAATTCATCCAAATCTGAATAAGATTTAATCCCGAAACACCAAACCATCCTAAAAACCAATTCCTAGCCAAATAATTTGTTTTTGTACATTCAGCTTTAGCTGGTTAAATCTTATTGGTGGTTGAAATAATTGCAACTCATAAATTTGTTTACTGGTCGATAAAATAGCCATTTGCTTAATAATATATTCCTTGTTAGAATTTTTAAAATCTTGAAAATCCTAACACGCTCCATAAATATTTATATGGAGTTTATATTGATAAACTCCATTATTCACTTTTCACCACAACTATGTCTACAGACTACCAATTTTTCTCAAGCTTTATTCATAAGGTGTTCAAATACTGTATACAAACACGTCAGAACACAGAATGTCAAACATGCAACACAGAATTCACCAACAATAATTTTTATAATGACCTGTAAGCAGTTCAATTTCTGAAATTCCATAATGGTCCATGTACAACTTTGCTTTACCAGGCAGTGTAACAGGTAGGACAAAAAATCAGACAATCCAATTTTTTTTTGCTGTTTTTATTATTGCGCATGCAATTATTTTGAACACACTGATCAGAATACTGCATAATAACTTTGTCACACAATGATCTTGAACATGTACTAGACAAATACGTTGTCTGATACCACAAACACATAAACAATTAACTTGATGTGTGCTAGACAGATATATTGATGGCTTGAGGGTGATAATGTTATACCTTGCCAAAGTATTGTGCAACAACTTCTACACCAGAGGTCAATTACCTGGAATTTGTTGTGTCTGGATAATAAATAAGCGTCACCAAAATGCTTACGTACTTGTGTCAGAACAAATCTGGATACTAGGTGAAACGCACATAACTGTAAAGTTTGTACCGCAGAATATGCTAACAAAACCTTAAATAAAGCATCAAACACTGGTACCTTAATATTACTATAAATTAAATCATTTTTAACATAACTACTTACATGCATAACTCCAAGAATCTGATAAGGTCATCATCAGTTAGGTGTACCAATACCCATTGACACCAAATAACATCATATTTGTGACATGGCATAAAATCTTGTAATCCTAGGAATTCAAGCAAAATAAAAAATATTAATAGGTAGATTGAATAAATAGTACAATACTGTTAAACTTAAATATTTTTTTGAATAAAACAATTTTGGTTAAAACAAATTCAAACAGATAATTTTGCAATAATTTTAAAATGTTTACACAAAATATCAGTAGAACAGAACCTTAGTTAACCAAGCTATTAAAGAGGTGGAAGGTCACGGATAACTGAAATCGTGGTTAAGCCACTCTGACAATAAGATAAGCAAAAAATATCATAACTATAACAGTGAAGAATGCGTTTTACTGATATTTTACATATACATATACCTATTACATTTATAAAATACGTATTTTATTCAATATTTGTTCTCAAGAAATAAAATTTTAAAAAAATTTAAGAAAAAAATTAACAAATAAAAGATGCAGTATTTACACGAAAAATAAATAAACGCTACATGAATGGGGAGGGGGTGGCTGAAAGTTCGATTTTACATACAACTAAAATAGTCCATCCTTGTTCTTTTTACTAAGTTGATATACACATGTCTAGTTACGCATAGGGTTGCGATAGGTTGCTAATACCGTATTTCTTCAATTCTAAGGCACTATCGATTCTTAGACATATTGTACTTTACAGACAATTTTTAAGGAACATTACAAAATAACAAAAAGTTTTTAAAAATCCAATTAAATAAATATATCCTACTGTACTTATTTGAAAATATATGATCAAACACTTAAATACACTGAACTAAACCTCAGGATTGATACTTAGTACTGCATAACATGACCATGATACAATGTTTTTCATATCCGGACATTTTCATTTTAATTTCTCTACCACGTTTAGAATTCTCTGTATAATTTTGTGGCATATCAAAAGAAATAGGAGTTTCATCCACATTGCTTATATAGTAAAGTGCATAGCTTCACATCTTAGAAAGTTTAGTAATGATGGTGGAAGTTCGAAAGATTTACTTCAAAATCAGCTAAAAGTTTTTGTCTAACGGAAGTTCGATGTCACAAAGGCAGACCTATTACACCAACCTCTTGTAGCCTTAAATAAATTATCCCATTTTATGCTGCTGCTGCTCCATTGCTTTCAGATTCACATTTGACACATTACTGGTATACATTTACTTCTATCAACAATTATGAATTGTAGGATGGCTTCATCACTACAGGATAATTTGTGCTGAATATTTGCTTCACTTACTGTAACTTTCAGTTCTGCAGCTTTGTTTCCATTTTGTTAAGTGAATACAATAACTTTTCATTTCATTGTTGCATCATAATGTAGACATTATATGAAGAAATTTTATATACAATATTTTTTTTAACAACCTTTTTACCAAACAACACAAGTTTAAATAAAAACACTTTTTACAACATAAGACTGATATGAAAATACTCGTTACTCATTGGGTTTTGGAAACACGACAGAATTGTAGAGGGGGAGGGTCTATCATAGTGAATGAACTTGCAGGTGTGCACTTTGTTCTACTGTTCACTAAACAAGAGTTCATTTCCCAGAATATGACATCAAATGTAAGACCCATCAATTCTAAAATGCACCTCGTTTATCGTTCTTAACAATATTATTTATGTACAACAATAAATAATTCTAGTGGTAAAGCAAACATATATGTTAATAAATTAGCTCAAAAAATATCTGGAATGAGCACATAATTGCTTTTAAAAATTCCTACAAACCATTATTCAATGTACTGATTTTACGTTGTCTACAGGCAAAATTTTGGAACCTACCCATGTGTATGTATCTTTGCAAATAAACAACTTGTTAAGTAAGTACCGAATCTGTTATAACTTAGCCAAATATTCATCAGGTTAGCAAAGAACAAAATTGAAAATACAGTCGTGTCAGTTTACAAGGAAACTTTTCTAAAGACATAGGGAATATATGAGGAGATATGACCCTCACATAGCTGAAACATAACACTCTCCTTACAACAGAAGTTGTCACAAATGTATTCATTTATTATACCATGGATACCCTTAGAAACACCTGCATTGGATATGAATAAGTGGTTACCGACACTTGCTAACTGTGTAAAGTAGACTCATAACTATTTTATATTGCGTTCCAGACAGAAGTAATGTGTCTTCAAAAATGCTTCAGCAATTTTTTATCATTTTTACTTTAATGCTACTTAATAAAAATTGGGGGTCGACATAACACAAAGAAAAAGCCAGTAGTAACTAGATTTAAACCTGCATACAGGTCAAACTACCATCTATTTTACTGATTGAATAAATATCAGAAAATCACCCTATTTCTCAAAATCAGGTAACGTTAGTCAAGCTGTTATGCTATTACAATAACATTGTTATGCATTGTAACAAGCTGTGATATATTGTTACATAAAAAAGTACATATGAGAAAAGTTGTTTAGACTAACTTATGCAGTTACAAAATAAGATAAAACAAAGATTCACTATGTTCTAGATCAGTTGACTGAATATATAGTGAATACATAGTCTTTGAAGGTCATGTATAGTAGAATGTTTATAAAAGCAATGAACGTTGAATCTCTTGAAAAACCTATATTAAATTATTCAAATTATGTTGTATTGTTCATATAATTTTAATTTTCAATTATACGAACAATATAACATAAACATTAAACTTTAGACAACATACAAATTAATGCAAAATATTCAACTAAGTGAAGCCCTACTCTTAAAAAACTGAATGAAATCTAATTCACAAAGAGTATAAAGTCTAGTTTTGCTAAATCTAATGTTGATTATAAACATCATTTGTTGTATTTGCTTACCTACATTATAAAAATTTCCAATCCTTGGATTTGAACCCATATAAGTTGGCGATTCATCAAGAAACTTTTTGTTTTGTTCTACTAGATCCACTTTATCAAAATATTTTAAAAGGAGGTGTTTCGTAATTCGTCCTATACCTGCACCACAATCTAAAGCTCTTTGGCAACCAGGTGGATCTTTAAGCTGTAAACAAAAAGGTAGCCTACAACATATTTATAAAAATAATTACATACCTGATCCTATCTTAACTCAAACAAAATTACAAAAATCTTTCAAGACTTCTATTTTTGTAACATACTAAATGCTTCAAAACTTCAGTTGTAGTGAAAATATGCTGTCACAAAGCTGGTAATTATCATTCTTGATGCTACAACTCATTTCTGAGTCCTGGCCTCTCTCAGAAATCATTATCTGTCAGGGTTTCTTGCAGCAATCCAACACCCTCTGATATTAAATGCTTGGCACTGTGATTCATTCCATTGGCCCATCTTAGTCTCAGCAGTCTTTTTTTTTTTTTCCTTCTGGTGTCAGGAAATATATTTTCATGACGATGATCCATTCTGACAATGTGGCCTGCCAAAAGCAATCTTGCCAAATTAATATACTTCACTATATCAGGCTCTTCATTTAGTGCATCCATCTCGTTACTATCCTTGTTGCAGTCGGATTCAATTGTCCTCAACGAAGTCCATGTTTCCATACCATAAACAAGCAAAGGGCATATTAGTGTTATATAAAATAGTAACTTAGTGGCTTCTGTAAATAAATGACTTTTGATGTATCTCTGCAAGCCATAATAGCACCTATTTACATTTATAATTCTGTGCCTTACTTCTCACTTAAATCTTAAAGCTTGTGTTACTATTGATACCAAAAATTGAAATTGCTGAACTGCTTCTATATCGTGCTGCCCAATCTTGATATATTCGTCCTTACACTTATTACCAGTCAATATATACTTAGTTTTACTGATGTTCATTCTTAGTCACATAGTGGTGGCAGATCTTTCCACCATCTGCGAAAACAACGTGAAGTTACAAAAAAGTGAAAATAAATGTGACAAACATAACTTCAAAATGACTACTGTGCAAAAGTATGTTTTAATAGCAAAAAAGATAAATTAAATGTGTTTTTAATAGTGAATATATATATATATATATATATATATATATATATATATATATATATATATATGACTGGAAGTGTGCTCTTATTCACCCCCTATACAAGAAAGGAGACAGAACAGATGTGAACAACTACAGAGGAATTTCTTTACTACAAGTTACTTACAAAATACTCTCAACATGTCTTTTTCAAAGAACACAAAAACAGATACAATACAGAAATGGTGAGTACCAGGCATGCTTCCATCCGGGTCGCTTGTGCACAGAACAAATTTTCAAACTGAAAACAATATTGCAAGTAAAAGCTAAAAGGAATGTCCCAGTGATCTGTACGTTCGTAGATTTTAAAAACGCGTACGATTCCATTAATCGAAAATCTTTGTTTAATATCCTGGAAGAACATGGACTTGATCCTAAAACACTGCGACTGATCAAACAAACACTGACAGGCACAATCGCTAAGGTGAAATTTATGGGGGAAATTTCCAAACCCTTCCTGATCACAACTGGAGTTCGCCAAGGAGATGGACTCTCGCCTCTCCTTTTCAATCTGGTGTTGGACAAAGTTATCAGGGAATGGGAGAAAGAATTAAAAATTGAAAGGCACTGGAAACCAGTTCGACTTGGAAGACCTAAGGACAACACAGAAATCGCGTGCCTAGCTTTTGCAGATGACCTGGCCATACTCACAGATAATGAAACAACAGCAATTAAACAGATAGAAGTCCTAAAGGAATGTGCAGAGAGGGTCGGTCTACAGATCTCGTTTAAAAAAAACCGAATTCTTCTGTACAAAATTAAATATTCAAAAACTAAACACAAAATATGGTAAGATAAACAGAGTCAAGCACTTCAAATATCTGGGAGAAATTCTTGAACCCACAGGTGGTGAAAAGGCTGCGCAAAAGGTTCGGCTACTGAGAATGAAGAGGGCTCTTGGTATAACGCGTGATATCTACAATAAGAGATGTATGTCGACACACACAAAAATCAGACACTACAACACAGTCATAAAACCGGAGGTATTATATGCAAGCGAGATGCTAGCACTCCACACAAAAGCTACCATGGAGGGTATTTTGAAGGAAGAACGCAAAATCTTGAGGAAGATCCTTGGCCCGAGATTAACAGAAGATGGATACAGTTGCACTCCCGGAAGACCACAGAGAAGATATCGAACCTGGCAGCAGATATCAGAAGAAGGAGGCTTCGGTTCTATGGACACATCAGTAGACTCCCAACAACGAGACTTGCCAACAGAATCCTTAAGTATATACAAGGTGTCAAATCAACAACGTCGTGGATCGCACAAGTCAGAATAGACCTATATGACGCAGGAATAGACTCAACAGACGTTGAAGACAAGAACGCATACAGGAGAAAGATGCTCGGTTGGAAGGTCCCAGAGAATGAAATCCCAAAGAGAGCAGGGGTAAAATGGACGGAGGAGCGGAAGAGGATCCATGGGGTCAGGATGAGGGAGGTGTGGAGGATTAAAAGGAACAAGACATGAGTCGGAGTGCTTTGCATGATCCAACAGGGTCTATGCGCAGATAATAATATATATATATATATTAAGAACATGATAATCTAACTTGACTCGGTTGTTGCATATTCAACCTAACTTGACTCATCTGTTGGCGATTTAATGAAATGGGTGTTATTCATAACGAAGAAAAATATATTTTCTTTTTTAAAAAAAGAATTTGATAACCTAAACTCTCACTTGTTACGTATATAACTTGTATTCTTTAAAAGGTACTAACCTTTATAACTAGTATCATGGCAGATTGTAAAAATAGATATTAGAATATAGTTCCATAATAAATGGCTGAAAATCATAATTTCTCGTACATTTATTGTAATAAATTTAATCTTCTGTAGGTTAATTTCTTTTTACAAAATGATATAGCACATAATAAAAGCAAAAAAATCGTTAAAATCAAGACTTTTGCAAAAGTCCCTAAAAGTCAGAAATACCAACAAATGTACAACAATTTGCCCACTTCAATTTTTTGGTAACAATTCTAGATATTTAAATGTCTTTGATAAACCAGTATAACAGTATGTAACATATATTTTGTATTCCTCTATGACGTATCAAAGCTTAAATCCTTGGCCAAAAGTATTTAATTAATAAATGTGAATAGGTTTAAGAAGTTCTGACCACTGCAGCATATAGATGCTTACAACTTGCTGATGAACTCATTTCCTTGTAAAAGAAAAAGCAATGCTGAGAGATGTAATAAAATATACATTGAGAAATGACTTTGCCCCCAATGAATCAGTTGCCTTAAGGTCCAATTAATATCACTAGAGGTGAAAGAAGCTTTACCATTTTTTTTTTTTTTTTCCAGCGAAAAACCGTTAAGGTTATCATCGCCGATAAAACTTATCAGACATACTCAAACTCAACAATGTCGAAGATGAGACTGGGTGATGTGGCTACTATGTCCACTGAACATGAACTAAGGGAAAATTTTGAACCATTCAAATTTAGTTAAACCCTTTGCAGCATTCAAAAAAATATATTCTTTTCATTATTTATTTATTTATTACCAATTTTTCCTTCATACAAACATGTTAGTTATATAAGGACCTATATTTAATTATTAATAACATGCAATTACTTTATCGTTTGCACCAATAAAAACACATTTCCACTTTCACATAGTAGTCATTTTGAGGTTATGTTTATCACTTTATATTCACTTTTTTGTAACTTCCAGTTGTTTTGATCTTTTATATTTTGGATTATTAATATTGGGCACATAATAAAGCATTTTGGTAAACAAATTACAAAAAATCCCAAAACTTAGGTTTACCTGTACTATCTATAATTATGGGCATGTAATAGAGTTTTGGCAAAAAAATTACGAAAATTGACAAAATGGCTTTAATGTTATGGTTTTGGTGTTACCTTACTATAAGAATTAGTAATGCAGGTTACTAACAATGTGAAAACATGGATTAATACTACCTCAGTAACCATTATGTATGTAATCCTGCAAAGGAGTCCATGCAGTGTAGACAGCAATAGGAAATACTTCTGTTAAAAATTGCTTACAATCATACCTTTATCACACAAAATTAAATCTTCTGTGGATTAACTTATTATTACTAAATTTAATAATAAAATACATAATAGTATAATTACTTTAAATACATTAAAAACCTAACTTAACAAAAAAATATGAATTACAATAGGCTACTCACAAAAACATGAGTTAATTACTCACAAAAACATAACCTAAACAGTTTAACATAACCTAAACTTTACATTTTGTTTTTCACTTGCAGGTTTAATTTTGACTTTCAGAAGATTGTTGTACGAATTTTACTATAACTCACCTTGAACATTAGATTCAAAAAAATGTCTGAACCTTCGATATCGACGTCAGAAATATGTCCAAAACCGGCCAGCATGCCATCAACAGTTGGTGGTATATTGGACCAATAATTTATTGCATCCGTGTAAAACTTTTGAACATCTTTTTTATCACAATGAACATTTTCCATTGCTACATTTGCACTCATTATTTAATCTTACAAAATGTGATTATTCTGTTAATTAAAGTTGACAATTAAATATTTATTTAGTTGATTGTAATTCCAGACGTTATAAACACTAACAATATAACAAACTTCCCAATACTAAACCACCAGCAGACAACCACCAATGTCCACGGTAGAGATGGGTAAGAAAACACCAAACAGTTAAAACAAACTGTTTTTCTATATACGAAAAACAAACTGCTTTGCCAAACGGAAACAAGCAGTTTGAATTGGACTGGATCGTGATTTGTTAAACAAGGAACAACAGTTTGGACTTCCCACGTTCTATTCGAACGTTGCCGCAAACGCTAAAACTTTTTCCTGCTAATTTCCTGTTAAATTGTTTTCCTGCAAACAGTGCAAACACCTTTTCTTTAACCTGTTATACTTTTTCCGTCTATTTCAAAGTTTCTTGTTGCAACGTAGTGAAGTAAGAACTGTTTGGACGTTGTCAAAGTTTTTCTTTATTTTGTTGCGAGTTGTTTGAAAGTTTTAAATGTAAAATTTGATGTTCAAACATTTTTTAAACTGTAAAAACAGCCATAATTGTACATTAAATATATTAATGTATATATTAGTTTTTCTCCGTAGTTTACTTTGTGTTTAGAAATTTAAAAATATTTAGTGGACAATTTTGAAAGTTTTTTTTTACTTTTTTTATGTTTTTAGAATTAAGTGCATAGTTTTTAATTATTTATTGGATGTGTGGACTTTTTAGTGTTTTTTTTTCAGTGTTTAAAAGTGAAAAACCTGTCTTTTGTGATGGAAAATATTACAAACGTCTTACATTTTATTTTTATCCAGAGTCTAATTTTCTTTAAAAACATTTGTTTTGTTAAATATGTTATTACAATAAACTTTATATTTTTTCTGTGTTGTAAAATGGAAAACTTATTTTTTTGCTAATGCTAATGTTAATAACCTATCATTAACCTATAATAATCTAATGTTAATAACCTATAATTTTGTAACTATATAGAGCCAATTTTATTTAAACATATTTGGCCTATGTTCTTATTACTATATTTTACTTATTAAGGTTACTTTTTTCAGTGTTGAAAAATGAAAACCTACTTTCTCCCAAATAAAAATATGACAGTAACATCTTACAATTTTGTAAATACATAACCTCATTTTATTTAAACGTATTTTTTATATTTATTATCAATCATCAATATTTTTTAATCAACTAAAAATATTCTAAATTGTTTGCATTTCAGTAAATATGCAAAGGCTATTTAATTTTTAAGTAAAAAAAAATGCTTCTATTAGAAATTCATTTAATTTTGTAAATATAAAATGGCATACATATATATTACGTTTTGAGAATGTAATTTAATTATTACTACACTTATAAGGATTATTTTTTTCTAAATGTTTTACACCCAAAAACAGTTAAGGACATAATGGTGATGGGAATGAAAAAGTAGTCTTAGAAAACTGAACGTTTGTGCTTATGTTTTAGCTGCTAATACAACTTCGAGTTTCATTTTTCTAACCCTGTTTATTTCAAACTGTTTTTCCAAACAGTTATTTTTTTCCAACAAACAGTTCCTTGATATTTTGTAAAAATAGCAGAAGTCCCATCCCTAGTCCACGGCATGGCACCAATACCAAATACAATAATTGGTAGCAGCGTTGCTAATCTCAAATGTAAGAATTACCCCCACAGCCAGAAGAATAAAATTACCCACAAATTTCAAAAGTCAAAATGTTTTGGTATGCTTATTCAGTAGTGTGTGTGTGTGTGTGTGTGTGTGTAAAACTAACTAAAAGTTTGTGTGGGTTTTTCAAAGTTTTTATTCTTTTAAGTTATCCCCACAAAATTACACACAGGTTATATAGGACCTTAAGTATCTAAGGACAAAATACTGAGGAGGTGGCGGACCCTTCACATCTACCAAATCCAAAATTGTCATTTTTTCAATTCATTTATAAAATCACAAAACAAAATTATATGTTAGCTAACTTTAATTCAGACTCATGCAATACAGATACCCATGAATAGCTTGCTATAAAACTTTTTGCTATAAAAACGTTGTGCATGAAAACAAGTAGTGTTTGTTGCATCCTACGGGCCGCCCCTAAACATTTATTATAATCTGGCTAATGAGATCTGCTCACGTAGACCCCCATTTTCATCTTGCATCATTTACATCTTGTAAAGTCGGACGTTAAACATTAAAAAAAAAAATACATCTTGTAAACCCCCAACTTTTTTCTGTCCGGCATGGACCACCTGCAAATTAAAATAGACCCCTGGGGATCCATATAGGCCACTTTACGAATTACTGACTCTCTCTATGTAAGGCAAAGTTCTCATTCATCACTAAAATTCATAATTAATAATTACATAGAAAGTTGAATTTGTTACATTTACTCCTTACAGCCTAAATAGAAAAACTGAGCTATTCTGGTTTTATTCTGTATCACTAAAGGGTGGAAATGGTGTTTAACTTACCTTTCCTAAAGTATGTTTCACTGTTAGCAGTGTCTCAGAGAGCTGAAATTTGGTTTAAATACCCATTGTATACTAAACAAAGTAGGAAGTATATTCCTATTTTATCTGTTAATTCCTAACGAGTAAGGAAGGTTTCCAACATTTATACAAGATGTATTTACTCCCTATTTATTCTTCAAAAACAACATTTCAGGATAACTCTCTTTGAATTCAGAGTATTTTAGTTTTGATTGGTAACCATAAGAAGTGATATATTACTTTAACCCTCCTTTCCCAAGTTTTATTTACTTAAACGAAAAGTTTTATTAATTACTGTACTGTGGCGAAGCACAGGTATTCATTATTCTGCATACATACATACATACATACATACATACATACATACACACACACATACACACACACACACACACACACACACACACACATATATATATATATATATATATATATATATATATATATATAAACAATTATTTGAGTGTCCTATAATATGTGTAACATACAATTAATAATTTATTGAGTTAATTTTTAAGTAGCTCTTGGGGAAAACATATACATAGTATCTGACAACAATTGTCTTCTAAACTCTTGAAATCTTGGACTTTTCATTTACTTACTTCTATATGTGTTATGCCGGCAACTGGGGAATTACGTTATTCGTAATCACGCATTGGATGACAGATTTTATTTTTTATTTTAGTTAAATAATTTTGACTATAATTTCAGCTAAAACATTTATGCTCTACTGCAATAACCTAATCCATTTTATAGGTAAGATTTTCTCGTTTCGCCTCTGGTCAGTATATTTGAATATTTGTAATATTATATACATTAAATTGTAGTTGTTTATTTAAACTGTTTAGGCCTGTTTTGTCATTTCAAAATCCTGATTTACTGAAATCATGTCGAATTAGACAATTGTTATGTATTGAAATAATTAGTAATAACATGTTACGGGTATTTCATTTCAGAAATGAAATCAGACCATTAATATAGCTAACCTTTGAAGTCTGTGTGTTTAAATTTGTAGGTTAACAGTACTGAGTTTAAACATGAACAATGTGCAGCCTAGTACTGTATTAATATAATATCAAAGATAATGATAATTACAGATTGTTACTATATGTCTTTAAATATTTTAAGTACCCTGTGATGTTAGGAGGTCTAAAATTTGAACAAAATAAATCACATTAGGGCCTGTACTAGGACAGTGTGGCTAACAATATCCAAGGTTTTTCATGAAAAACCCAGTTTTTTAATCATCA
This sequence comes from Callitettix versicolor, assembly GCA_022606455.1. NCBI lineage: Eukaryota > Metazoa > Arthropoda > Insecta > Hemiptera > Cercopidae > Callitettix > Callitettix versicolor. The sequence continues at coordinate 91,312,105 of CM040189.1, forward strand.
TTTTTATATCAACAAGGTGAAAAAAATGTTATTAGTCTAGATTAGTGTGACCAAATTAGTATACTGCTGTAAATGTTTTCTAGAAATAGGGCCTAGGCATACTCTTATTATTTAAGTAGACATATTTCAGAATGTACACATTTTTTGATGTTTTTAAATTTTAAGTAATATGTAGATACTACCAATCAAGTATCACTTTTTGTCAGAAATAATAATATTGCTTAACACATACAAATTAACAAAATTAAAAGAGCATTTTTCTAACTTTAATCACATTAATGAGACCAACTAATTTCTAGTAATTATGTAAAAAAACCAAAAGTATTAGTTCACAATATCACACTGCATTTCAGCCGCAATAACTCTGCAAGTATATAATTGAAAATGATTTGATACAAATAAATATAGATTCAGTTTTATTTCTCCTTGTTAGAGATGTTTATACAATAATCCCTCGCAGACTGTAGATTTCATGGTTTTCTTCTAACATACTGTACTGTAAATTTGGTAAGCTCCTATGCTAGTGCAATTTATTACTCCTGTACAATTCTATGAAGGAAAAAGAGAGGTCTTATTTATTTAGAAATGAGTGTAGCGGGTAATTTTATTTATGTTTACCAAATCTTCAGTTATATAGCTGAGAATAATGTTTCTATATAGAGAGTTACCAACTTAGCGACTATATTCACCATATCTGATGACTATATGTGACATTTATTTAAGGACAAAATCTGATTTATCAACAAATCAGATTATTTGTTATATAGGCCTTAATCAACATTTATTTGTTCTTTGATTGGTTGACTTATGAAGTGAACATAATATTGAATGTAAACATAACTTCCTTACATATTAAAGAAAGTTATTGGAAATGCATGGTGGCACAGAGCTTATTTTATTTCAGGGTTTCATACATATTCTCACTTGCTGCATGTTTTGTTTAGAAGTTTTACAACTGTAAACTTTTTATAAGTTTTAATAACTAAATAATAAAGTAAGGTTTATTCATAAATAAATTTCTTTCTCTGCTGCATCCTTACTGAACTTGGCAATATTATTGGGTGTTATAATAAATTAATCACTGTATGTAGGTCCACATCTACATGTATTAAAATACTTGTAACAAATTCTATATATCAGGCTGATAACCAGTCAAAAGCTGATGAATAATAACTGATAAGTCAGTTCTTTCATAAACAAGTCCTGCAGTAGATGGGCTAAAGTTTCAACCATCAAAACTGCACCTTCACTACTCTGTTTATTCTGTTCTTAAATATGTCTAGAGCCTACACTCAGTTAGGGAATCGATATTTGATTATGTTACTATAATGTTACTGTAATGTTAAGTTTATGTTCTGTTATTTTACTTGATGAGTAACACAGAAGGTTTGTAGAACACAAAAGTGTCATGTTAAGATAAATATGCAGTGTAGGTTTTCCTCAGTTTTTCAGTAATTTTTTACGGAAATGCTTTATTACATGCCCAAAAGCAATAATCCTAAATATAAAAGCGCGGAAAGCACAAGAAGTACAATAAAAATCAAAAATCAAAATGACCCGTATAACCTCAAAATTGCTACTGCAAGAAAGTAGGTAACATATTTTTGACTATTTAAACAATAAAAAACCTTTTACTTTTTTTTATTTTTAAAAAAGTACCAACTGACATGGTTGTTGGGTGGTGAACTTAACTAACACGGTTGTTGGGTGATAAAAACATCTTTATTAAGAAAAAAACCAAAACCTAAGAGAGCACGGTTGTTGCATGGTTAACCTAACACGGTTGATGGGTGATGAAAACACCTTTATTTATTTATTTTTTTAAAGAATACCCTGGCCTAACTGATATGGTTGTTGGGTGGTGAACCCAACTGACACTGTTGCTGCCTGAAAAAAAACTTTTATTTAAAAGAAATAATATCAATAACCTAACTGACACGGTGTTGGGTGAAAAAGCTATTTAATTGAACTTGTAAGTAGTGTGTTTTTGATCGATAAAACAATAAAAAGAACCTTTATTAAAAAAAAAAATATGCATGTAATTGACACGGTTGTTAGGTGGTCAACCTAAGAAAAACGCAAATTGCAAAGTTCACAAGTAAAGGTTACCATTTTAATTTTTTTTATTAACGAGAACAATCCAATGAAAAAAGGATTGTTTAGCATTTAGTAATGGCTGTTTGAATGTGTAATGTGCATGAGCAGTAAGTACATTTAGTTAATAATAACGCTCATGACCACAATGCAATGTAAACAGTAGTGATGCGACAATATAGTTCCATAAAAAATGTTCCAAAATCGTAAATAATTAAAAAAAAATATTTTCTGTGGGTAAATATGTGTTAATTAGATAATAAGGTATAAAATAACACAATTTTTTTTTTTTTTTAACGTCTGACTATTGTGCACACTTGGGCTAATGTAGACGATGGGGGATGATTTATAGCGTATGAAAATGCCAAGCCCTCATCGGGAATCGAACCTGGGTCCTCGGGGTAAAAGCCTAGTACACTATCCACTAGACCACCGAGGCGGCAATAACACAAAATACCCATGTTAAAAAAGTTTGTAGGCTACTGTTTAATGCACAACACTTTTAGCATATTTGTATGAACTGTGTTATTTATGACCTCAGAATTATTAGTATGTTTATGTACTGTACCGATTAGCATATTTACTAAAAGAAATTATTTATAGTACTGAAATTTGGTACCACCTGTTACATTACCAAATAAGATGGTCATCTATTTAGTATATACAAGATATTGTGTGTGAAATTGTGTAGCATATCCCATACCAACCACAGTTCTACCAATTGCTGCTTTTCTGTATAACTGAACTTTTTTTACAGTATTACAGTATTATAAATTGGTATATAAACATCAATCATATGACAAAGATACTAATTCAGGTATTTTTAGCAAAAACTGCTTACTGTACTCTTGACTGTACTCTTATTCAAACAAAGTATCTAAACTAAAATTTAAAAAAATCCAATAGTGGGTTAGGTTTTGTGGGTTAGGTTTTCAGATATTCTTTCGTGAATAAAAAATTTTTAAAACATTTTCTTTATGAAATACGTATTGTTGACTAGATTCTATAAGTTTAATTCTGTGTATTCACATCAGGCCTATAGTTAAAGAGAACTAAAATTTATTTTAAAAAAACTGATACGATTAAGTTTTTAACACTTACTGAAACGCTGGTTTCACAGACCCATGGGATTTTTGAGGTCTTTTGTTGGCAACACTGTTTGAAGGAGTTCATCCCCCCAATATCTTTCTCCTTCTTACTCTAAACAATAAGCTACTATTTGCTTGATTGATTTTGAGAGTTTTGTGGAAAACATGCTGGTCTGAGAAGTCCAAGGTTTCAGTTAATGGTATTTAATACATGGTTTTCCAGACTGTAGGTTTCAGTTAACAGTGTAAGCGATTTGTGTGTTGGATTATTGTTTTGTTTTATTCGGTAATATATTATTTTGTGTGTTGAATTTTTATTTTATTTTACTCAGTTTTATAGTAAGCTTTTTGTGTGTTGGATTATTAATTTGTTTTATTCAGTTATATAAAATAATATATATATATATATATATATATAAAACTGCTTGTTGAATTTTATTTATCTGTATACATATACGTGTTCTTAGAAATAGTGTACAGGCAATATGGAGAGTCAAAATGAACTAAATAGATCAAGTTAAAAATGTCAAAACTTGAATCCTAAAGACCCTGAGTTTAGTGTTAGAATATGCAAACTGCTTGTTGATGATAACGATTGGGACAGTGACGAAAGTGTTTGTTGTTGATGACTCAGATGATGATCCTGATTTTGTCATACCAGATCAGGAGCAACATGGCGACAGCAAGCCAATTGAATCTAGCTCTGAAGAAGAATAAGAAGATCTACTTTGCATCAAAAACACAGGGCGAAACTATTGTAGAAAATATTAGTCGTCCAATATGTACTGTCAAAATGTATGAGAAAAGATTTGAAATTCTTCTAATGTACCTTAGATTCGATGACGCAGCAACACTCGTTGAAAGAAAAAAACCGACAAACCAGCTCCAATTAGTGAAATATGTAAGCAGTTCATATCTAACACTAAAAGTGTTGATTAAGTTTCGCCTGAAGTCTCAATTGACGAAATGTTAGTTCCGTTTAGAGGATGCTGCAGTTTTAAGGTTTTTATACCAAAGAAACCTAAGAAATATGGAATAAAAATTTTGTGCATGTGTGATTCGAAGACATCTTACCTTTTAAATGCCTATATCTATACTGGGAAAGGTAGTGATTCAGGTATTATATAATACCTGATTATATTAACCTTTTTCGCACATGGTAGTCTGTTAGGACCAGAGATTCAGTTAGTGTTATAAAGATAGGGTTTTGGTAAAAGTTTTAAAGTATTCTCTTTAAATTAAAAAATCATAAAATATTTTTTATGGTAATAACCGAACTTAACATAGTGTTCATGAAAATCATACATGTAAATGGTCTTGAGTAGAATTAGATATTGTACTGTTCAGTACTCATAAAATGTTTTTCAAAAACAGAACAGTTAAGTTTGAATTGTTTGCTAATAATACACTTTTAAAAGTAACTTACTCAACAAGTAATGTCCAACAACAATGGTGTTAAGTCTACCCCAAATGAGATGCAGGCCTCCTATAGCTTTATTCATCTCGGTTTACCATTTTTTCTCAAATAAACAAGATTATCAGGAAAAAAATAAGAAATTGTTGGTTAAGTTGTTCTTTTCCATTCAAATAATCCAATTAATAAAATGCATTACTTTAAATAATATATTGTAGTAATTTTTTTATTGTGTACAACCAACTGGTGTAGGCTGTTATAATTTTCCCCCCTCCCCATAGATACAGTAACTTACTATATGTAATTTAAAAAAAAAAAATCTAGTATAATTTTTGGCTGCTATTATTTTATCACATTTTACGCCAACCCTGTACTTTGGGGCACATTTTGAAGTTGTTAAAATTTGTAGCTACAGGCTAAGTGTTACATTTAGTTGTAAAAGTATGGCATTATTTGTATTGAATTTTATTTTTCAACTTTTTAAATTTAAATATTTAATTTTAATATAATTTTTCAAATAAGGATAATGATAATAACAGGCTCAATTACAAATACTGTGTACACAACAAATTTTGTAATTCCAACAAGGCCTATTTTATCATTTTTACTGTTATTTTTAATTATATTAAAAATGAATTTGACTTGTGACCTACTTTCAAAACAATTGAAAAAAGTATGAATAAACAGTGAAAATTAATTATTTAGAAATGTTGGTGTAATTCTATATTTTAGAAGAATGTTCAAATAATTTACCATTTTATTCCTGATAATAGTGCATTCCATTGCAGAATAAACCCTTTAACGGACATTACAAAACTGCTGATTGTTTATTTCATGATATTTTTATTCTTAATGCTTCCTTCAATCGTTTTATACCTGTTTTTTAAAAAAAGTATTTTTTTAAAGTTTCTTATAGGTAATTTTGATGAACCAAATGAGGGATCTAGCAGGCTAAAGAAACACAATATAATCTCATTAGTCTATGGACATTTACTACTCCCAGTAGTAAATGTCGACCTACTGGGGGACATTTGACACCCCCAGTAGGTCGATGCATCAGTTTTCAAATGGGCACGACTTAGCATTTTGTTATTTAGAACAAAAAACAGTTGTAGATTATTTTAAAGTTTGAATTATGTACTATACATAATATCATGTTTTGAATGTTTTTTTTTTTGCCGCCTCGGTCTAGTTGGTAGCGTACTGGGCTTTCATCCTGAGGACCCGGGTTCGATCCCCGGCCAGGGCTTGGCATTTTCATACGCTATAAATCATCCCATCGTCTGCATTAGCCCAAGTGTGCACAATAGTTGGACGTTAAACACACACAAAAAAGAAAGAATGTTTTTATCTGTTTTAAGTTATTTTATTCTTTTCTACAATGCGGTATATAAACAGAGCAGTAATCCCTAGTCAAACAGGAATTTATGTGTTAATGTTATACTTTTCCATTTTTTATTACTCTTACTTTTATTTCAAATTTGTGTTTTTCATTCCTTATAAGTTGTTTAATTTGGTGCTAACACATAGTACAGTTAGATTTAAATCCTGTTTTGTTTTAGAAATTATACTTCTGTACAAGTCTTCCATCTTAATGTTTTATTGTTGTAGTGTATAGTATTTTAAGAAATTAACTTTAATATGTCACATGTATTTGTCTAACAATGATTGGGTTCTAATGTCTTGTTCTATTAATACCTTCCTAACTAATATTGTATTTTTTACTTTCTAGAATTTTCTTGTTATCATGCAATCCCCAAATGTGCCTCCACTAAAAAACTTAAAGCAGTTGCAGTCTTTTCAAACAATGTAAGTTGAATTCATTTATGATTTTGAGTAGGTAATATTTATATTTTAAGTTTTTCTTTTCTATTTTTTTAATAGTCTGTATTATGTAGGAGGTGGGACAACTTGCTAAACACATGTGTTTAGACAATGCTAGATTTAGCAACTATTTGTTCTGAAGAGGGGCACTAAGATCATTTGTAGTGTTCATTTAACTATCGTTTAACACACATTTAAACAGACATTCATTTAATGTAGTGTATATTTGTTAAGTATTGAAATAGTCTTCTCTCACTATTCTGAAAACTGTTTGGGCAGGTTATTATTTCGAAACACAGTTGAATGTCGTGCCACAAATTGGAAGAAGGATTTTTATTTTAAGAAGTTTTTTTCTTTAAAAAAAGATATAAATTTATGTTAACACTAGGTAAAATATAAGTATAACATTGAAAATGAGAAGCTGTGGTCATGTCAGAAAAGTAGTGGAAAAGTCAGGTTTGAAAGTTCTCTCTGCAGTGAAATAGTTCTGGAAAGAAAACCAGATTCTTAATAATCAAAACAATAAAACGTAAGTGTGTTACTGACGTGTTTTTCGTATCCTGGCAGAAATTGGGACATCAAAAGTTTTTTGTTTGTTTAGAAACTGAGCATGACCTATAGAAACAAGAATAATTGTGGCTCATATCTGTCTCATTGATGTGATAGAAGTGAATTTCCATATTGAAAATTGAAAGATTAAAAATAATAGATCACTATAAAATTAATTTGGAGCATTTTAAATCAGTTTAAAATACATTGTATAAATCAGGTCATAAAGCAAATGCAATGTTTAATTCTTCTATTAGAATACTTCATAACCGTTGACACATTAGTCACAAGGGATTATTCTATTCCTGAAAATAATATACCAAATTGAAAACATAGATGATTGTTTTGTGCTCCTTTTATTTAGTAATCTAGCAAAACTGTAGGCCTACTAATCAGTAAAATATTGTTATTAGTATGAGGCACAAGTTTAGAATCAGTAATAATAGCCTTGATAAATAAATGACAATTTAAAAAGTGTTCCTCTTTGTGCAATCTGTGTGATTATATTTTTAAAATAAACTCTACTCAAAGTTTTATCGTTTTCATTTAAACAGCATATATTTTACTATTTCATTTAAGGTATATAATAACCATGCTTATATTGCACCATGTACAACACTTCCACTACTATCTCTATTAAATCATCTATTTTCTATATTATCGTATCTACATTCTTCACTATTTTCTACATGGCTTTTGTTATCTTAAATATATTGCATATAATAAGCTATGATTACAGAAATTTCCCTGGAACTGATGACAATAACACAGTCGAAGTATATGGTAAAGTTGTGACCATAGTTCCAAGTTCTGGAGACCATGACACTGGAAGTTCTAAGGTTAAGCTACAGAATGTTGTAGATTATACGTGGGAAGAACGTTTTTATACTGGACAACTTTTGGCTGTGCATATGGAAGGCAAATACATTGCTTATGGCATTAAAGGTACGCTCATCCTGAGCATGATTTTCTTCATTAAAATGTTCTTAAATGTATTTCTTCACATTCTGATAAAATTCCAATATTTGTTGTAATATCTTCCTGTTATACTGAAGCTTCTTTATATTATTTCTACTTAATCATTCTTCACTAAGTTTGATGGTTTATCAATGTTTAGGAAGTCAGATTTTTTGTTCATTATTTTTCTTTTACACTCAAATTTAAAAAAAAATGCAACGAGTGTTTTTATGGGAAATTTTAAAAAAATCATGAGGTCACTGTGCTGTAGGATGATAACGAGAAAACGGGTTTAAAGGTTTTTTTTTGAGAAAGTGTAACATTTTTTCATGAAGTCACAAGTTAACATGTTTTTTTGTTCTGCGAAGTTTAGTTAACGAATTCACAATTTTTTTTCTGTGTTTTTGTAGGTTTTCATTTTAAAAAGTACTTTATTTAAAAAAAACAATACTTTTATTTGTAAAAATTGATTTATTGATTTTTTTAAAACAATTTTTGCTTGAATCAACAATCCTAAAAATGGATTTTTACAACCTACTTGAACATAGAACAATTTAATTTGTAATTTTAAGATCCTTTATATGCATGGAAATGCAGGTGAAAAATTTATTTTACTTTCAAAAGCAACCAAGGCAGGTTTTATATCCTGAAACCTGTAAAACCAAAATAACAAACCTCTTCCAATCAATCTGTAGCTCTTACCTCAGTCCTTGCAGAAGTCCAGGATAGAATCATTTCGACTGAACCTTGAGGCTGGGTTTCTGATTGTAGAAGAACACTCAGGTTTAGAAAAAAGAGACTACTTCCCACTAAATGTGAAAATTTACTCAGGAAGTCAGAAGCATTTAAAAATTGAGAAAGTGTCCTGCCAATATTTATAGATTTCAAAAGTGCTTATGACACAGTGTGGAGGAACCAACTCCTCACCAAGCTATCAGAGCTGGGGACAGGTGGCTAAATGTTAAATTGGTTCAGAAGATTCCTTGTACAGAAATGGAGTGAAGTAAGATGTAGAACCAACTCAGGGTACAATCAAGGGTCATGCACTAGCACAACTCTTTTCAAAGTATGTGTAAATGATTTCCCATAATCAAGTCAAATAAAGAGTGTCAAGGTTGAAATGATGTTGTAATATGGGCAAAAGTAATTAATAATCTACAAAGGACTTTAGAAGCAAAAGTGACTCAAGCTTTGAAAACCTTTCAGAATTGGGCAATGAACAATATGGAAATTAATGAATCCTACCGGTCTACCAATTCTTCACACTGAGACAATACATGTATTTAGCTTGTACGTAGACAACAATACACTATCAAAAAGTGAAAATACAAAGTACCTGAGTGTCCTTTTGGATAATAAACTGAACTGGAACACATTGAAATAATTGAAAGAATGACCAGGAACAAAACCAGACTAATAAAACGATTAGGGGTAACTTGGGTAACCAGTACACACAATACCACATACAAAAGTCATATTAAGCCTGTGATAACATGTGAAATGAAGCACTAATTACTGAATCATAAACTAACATAGAAAGATTATAAAGATACCAAAACAACATACTTATTTGTGATTTGTGGTCCATTTAAAACAATACCAGTGGTGTCTTCAACAATACCCATAACCTCCCAATTGGTGAACTAATAAAAACAACAAACAGCTCTTTGCTGCCTCGGTGGCCTAGTTGATAGCGTACTGGGCTTTCACCCCGAGGACCTGGGTTTGATTCCCAACCAGGGCTTGGCATTTTCATACGCTATAAATCATCCCATCGTCTGCATTAGCCCAAGTGTGCACAATAGTCAGAAGTTAAAAAAAAAAACAAAACAAGCAGCTCTAACATTTTTGAAGTTGCAAGGATTATCAACATCATGGATGAAAATTCACCAAAAGAGTCAAAACTTAAAAACTTATGCAAGGTCCTTCAACCTCACCAAGAATTATCTCAGGGAACATCTCTTCATGCTGACAAACCCAATACGAATGGAAACAAACAGAACTAACACTAATAGAACCTATCTTTAAAAAAGACTTATCGTCTTATATCTTAAGGCAAATTACCCTTGCCACTATTAATGAACATTTCTGGACCCTCCAGAGGCTTGCTTTTTACACAGATGGTTCATGGGATGTTATGAATAGAAGTGGAGCACAAATATGTTCATCAATTTTCTTTCACTTCCTGTCATCGGCTGTAATAGGTTCTAAATCAACCATCAAAGCAATGTCTTATACCTTGACATCTATCTTCCAGTAAATTCCATCCCAGTAATGAAAAGCCTAATCATTTGGCCGAACAAGGCACTGTATTGCATTGACATTACAATACCCTACACTTTTTTTACAGGTTAATTATGATGTACAGTTAAATTTTTTTCTTTGAACTGGTAACCTTGACCTGATCAATTTCATGTTAACATTATTTTGCTACAATTTTTCTTATTTTAAGTAAGAAATATGTGTAAATTATTAAATATTTATCAGTATCATTAATCTCACATGAAACTCTACTCTTAATGTACAGTATTTTATTTCTGTTTCAGCTATTTCTAAGTGTGCAGGAGTGGTTAGAGTTGTTAATAGGGAAAGTGCTGAACGAGCATTAATTAAAGGAATGGAAGGAATGGTTCAGGACATTGCTTTTGCCCATATAGCTGAGGAGATTATACTTGCCTGTGTTGATCAAGCTGGGAACCTGTTTATTCATAAAATCGAAGAAGAGTTTCAACCTGCTCGTTTAATTTGTACTTTAGTACTTCACATAAGTCAAGACTCAGAAAGTCCAACCTCTGGATCTCATCGAGTAATATGGTGTCCTTATATCCCAGATGTAGAAGCCAATGATGAAGATGTAGCAAGGTTACTAGCATTAACACGTGGAACAAAAGCTGAAATTTGGAATATAGGTATGGTTACATCACAACACGGAGTTGGCCCTGTAAAACCTGGAGATGTGGAAGTAGGCTATTTAGAAATAAGCGAACACAATCAACCAATAGTGGATGCTTCGTTTTCACCTGATGGGACAGCAATCGCTACTGCAAGTATGGATGGTGAAGTTAAATTTTTTCAAGTACACATGAGAAATGTATTGAAACCAAGATGTCTTCATCAGTGGCAACCGCATGGTGGAAAACCTTTATCAGCATTATTTTTTTTAGACAACCATAAAAACTACAATCCCGAAGTACAGTTCTGGAAATTTGCTATAACTGGAGCTAACGATAATTCTGAACTGAAATTGTGGTCTTGTGAATCTTGGACATGTTTACAAACTATTCATTTCTCTGCAAGATCAGATGAAAGAATAAAATTGAAACCTTGCCTTGATCTTGCTTCTGGATATCTTCTTCTTTCCGATATTTATCGCAAAGTACTTTATGTATTACAGTTGCATATTGGTAGTAATGAAACTTTAGCCTTGATTCTATCAGTGTCTGAATTTCTTTTACCGTATCCTATATTGAGTTTTGGAATCGTTGATGCTGGCATAAGGCGGTTCAAGTTAAACTCATCTTTTAGTCTTGATGATCTTTGCACTGATGAAGGAGAAGAAGAAAGTCAACTGGCTGTTGTTGTTCGTATGTATTTGGTTCAACCGAAATCACTCCAAGAATGTCATATTGTGTTTCAACCGCCGAAATCAGGCGATAGAACAAATTCTGTAAGCCTTCCTCAGGATTCACTCATTTTCAGAGATGCTTTGTCTGATTTATCAAGCAGTGTTGAACCTATACCTGCACCTCTACAAGAGCTTCCAGCAAATCACAGTTCTCTTCAGTTAAATTTAATGACTCCAGATGCTTTTAATTCTCCAGTAAAACATGAAAGTCCTGCATCTTCTACAGGAAATTTAAACCTATCAGTTTTACCCCATCCTGATGAATGCTATTCTAAAGCTGTTGCACTTTCAAGCCCTCAATCACCTGATGAGGTTCCTACCAATGGTGATGTAGAAGCTGCAGTTTTGATGGGATTTGCTAGCGGAGGCAGTAGTCCTAGCAGAGAAGTTCAAGAAATTCTTTCTCTTCAGGGAGCCAAGTGCTTTTTCCAGGAAACAGATTTACAACAGCAACAACCAGAATTAGATGAATTAACTCCACCAGAAGAAAAAACAGAACCAACAGTATGGCCAGAAATTCCAATTCTAAGGGTAAACGACGTTAGGAAAAATAAAGCAGAAAACTCGCAAAGGAATGTCAACTCTGGGCAAGATATGAACGGAGGTACTGATGCTAAAATTTGGAAAGGTAACCAACGAATTGAATCATCCTTGTCTAGTATTGTACACAGTATGAATGTTCTTGCCCAAGCTGTAGAAGATCAGGCAACAGAAATTAAAGCCTTACGTGAAGATATGAAAAGGCAGAATTACTCTAGAGATCTTGATAAAGCAATGTCAAGTTTTGCACATGATCAGAATACTATTCTTGAAAAAGCTCTAAATGCTAAAGAGAACAGGTACAACCAAGAAGCTATAATATCTGCAATTTCACAGTCCGTGAATAATTTGGTCAGTACAAAATTAGATGATATTGTCAGCTCTGAAATTACTTCCAATATTCTTCCAGAAGTTGTTTCTAAGTTAGAAGCATTGTCTCATCAGCTGCATATAGAAATGACTCAAAAACTAAGTGCCACAGATGCATTACTCAAAGAAAATATAATGAAACTTGTTCACAGCAAAACTGTAATGGAAACACTGAGCACTTCACTAGTGACTAGTTTGAATCTGGCAATGAAAGATTGTTTTAGGGAATATTTTTCAAATTTTGTAATACCAGCTTTCGAAAAAGCTTGCTCTTCTATGTTTGTCCAGATAAACGATGCTTTTTGCAGAGGTACTAAAGATTATGTTGCGATGTTGGAGTCCCATACACGTAAAATTACTGAAAAAAATCGAGATCAAACAACTGAATTACAAGCCTTATCTGAAATGATAAAAAATAACTCTCAACAATTAAGTTTGGACATTAAGAAATCAATTAGTAATATCGAAGTAAGTGTAAACGAAGCTGTAACAAAAGCATTAAGGCTTCAACAAGCTACACTGGAAACATCTGTTTTAGCAGCTGTAAGATCTGGAGCAGTAACTCCGGCGCCACATGTGTTGGATACACAACTACAACAACACCAAATTTTACAACTCATCAGCCAAGGCCAAATCAATGCTGCCTTCCAGCAGGTAATGTTTTTTTCATGCTATTGACTTGCCCTTTAATTTTTTTTGTCACAATGCTGTACAATTTTACAACTTGTGATGTACATAACTGTAGATGGAGCACCTGTAAACTGAATCCTGGGCATAGAAGAAAATGGAAAAATGAATAACAGAATAAATTCAAAGGTATTATTTTATAAGATATGCAAACAATTTTTTAAGTTCACATGATAAAATATAGGCTTGCAAGAAGTTGTCTTCAAGTGGTATCTTTGTTATTTTTATACTATAACCGGATTGGTGTAGTTGTGGTTTTTAGTTTATACTGTCTTAACTAATGGATCTATGTAATATCCCTCACAGTTGTTATCTATCAATTTATGAAGACAGTTGGACAGATCAAAGTGTTGAAAACCTTTGCATTAAGAAAATAATGGTTATAATTTTCATATTATGAAATATTAAAACAAATTCCTTTGTTATCTGGGATCAACAAATATTTTGTATTGTATGATTATCTCTGGTCGTTCATAAAGTAAGGTTCAGTTTCTTTTTTTTTTAACAAAGATTTTTTTTTAAAACTTGTTATATTTACATTTTATACATGTTTCTATTTTTCTACATAACTTCTGTACTTATTTAAACATTTATCACAACGTTTAACAATGAACGTTGAATGCCTAAGTCGTAGAATTCAGCCGCCCAAGAGGATAACCAGCCTTTAACAGCTTCTTTCACTGCATCGTCTGCTGAAGCGCCTGCCGCCAAGAAAATCCTTTAGTTAGCGGAACAAGTGGAAATTGCTCAGCACCAGCTCCAGGCTGTACGGTGGGTAGTCCATTTGTTTCCATCCAAAAGACTTAATAAGTGTTTTGGGTTTCTTTCACCATATGGTGTCTGCATTGTCATGCAGTAAACAAAACTCCAGACATCAAAAGGCCACGTCCCTTATTCTGGATTGCAAGCTGAAGTTTAGTCAGGGTAGTGCAATAAGCTGCTTTATTGATCATTCTCCCTTGTTCCATAAATTTTAGCAAAAGACTCCATGTTTATCCCAAAATATGGTCCCCATAACCTTGCTTGTTGAGATTGTCTGCTTTGCCTTTACTTTGATTGGCGATGTCGTGTGATGCCATTCCATTGACTGGTGTTTAGACTCGGGGATTATGTAAGAAAGCCCCGTCTCGTCCCCTGTAACAATGTGTTCTAAAAGTGTATCGCCTTCCTTATGATATTGCTCCAAAAAATCAAGAGCGCAAGCCATTCTTTTCATTTGGTGGGTCTCATTAAGCAGCATGGGAACCCACTGTGCACACAATTTGTGAAATTGCAAATTGATCTTCACAAATCTTTTTGTCCACGGCAAACTTCCAAATCTTCTGTCATAACTGATGGTTGGCCTGAGCGCAATTTATCATGGACATTTTCTCGTCCTTCATTGACAGCTCGCACCCACTTGCGCATTTTACTGTCACTAAATGCGACAGATATTTAGAAAGATTTGCGCTTCTAAAGAAAGATATTAGAAGCGTAAACTTCACTTATCTGTTGATGAATTTTTGCCACACACGTTTTTTGCTGACAAAAACTGAATTCACAGCAGGTCGATCAATTGTCTTAAACATTGCGAACTGTCACTGCAGCAGTAACAATGCAAATGTCGTCATTTGATGAGGAAGGCATGCTGGGAGTTGGTACGCATGCGTGTCAATATTTGTGTGACATTCAAAAAGTTACAATGAATCGGGTACCCCACTTTATGAACAACCCTCATAATAATCTGTGTATGAAAACTGGGACCGACCATAGTATTTAATGTTAATTACAAATTTTAAATAAATTTCAGGCACTTTCAGCGTCTGACCTCAGCTTGGTCGTATATGTATGTGAAAAGGTAAACCCGCAACAAGTGTTTAACCAATCCCCGTGTCCTTTGCAACAACATGTGCTGTTGTCACTTATACAACAACTCTCTGCTGATATGTTGAACCATACTGAAATAAAACACAAGTTAGTATTACTAGATAAGTTAGATTTGTAGTGGAGTAGAAACCTGCTAATTTTAACCAATTGGAACCAGTATCAGTATTTTAAACTTGTTTTTAAATATGCTTTTTATATGCTTACAATGTGATTTTTGAAACTGTGTCTTCCCTCAAAAACAATTGCTAAGTATTATAGAGGCAGCTCCGGAAAACTTTGACTCAATATCATTGTTTTTCTTGGCAATCAACAGTTGTCATTGACAACAAGACAGTTGTCATTGATTTTGCTCTGTCATATAATGCTAAACGTATATCTAATTCAGTCAATACAAATAATGGAAGGTTGTAAAATAAAAAAATATGATATTAGTGCAAAAAGCATGAATCGTTGATATTAGTGATTATATTTTCCAATAGTTTTAAGTTTAAAGAATGCTTAATTTTCAAATTAATTTAAGAAATTTGGTATTCAATTATTAGCAGTTATATTTTTGTTATGCATTTGTCCATAAAAGTTATTTTTTCACTTTATATTTGTGAATTTTGTATAATATTCAGTTATACTGTAAAGTGACTTCTTGTGATTGTACAGGTATCTTGAAGAGGCTGTGATGAATTTAGATGTAACAAACTCGACAACAAAGGAACACTTGCCAAACGTATTAAAACATTTATATAAACAATTGCAAACGTATATATCATCAAATCCAAACAATAAAATCACACGCAGCATGCGAATGTTACAAATGGCTGCTCAGTCACTTCTCACTACACAAAATTTTGTGTTACCTGAATAAATTCACAAAGGAGTAGGTAAACATTTTACTGTCTTTGACTGATAACAAACAAAAAGTGATAATAATAATTATTCACTGCTTTACTTTCCCTAAAGCAAGAGACTTCTGCCTAATTTGCATGTAAATAATTTATGATTTTATCAGCCTTGTTTTCATTTATTTTGTCATTAACTTTTTTTTAAATATTTTGTTTTAAAAATTTTTTGTTTATATTAATGTTTTATAAATTAGTTTTCATATTGCCTTATTTAAATAATTGCATTTGCAATATTTTTAATTAATATTTTTTAGGTAAAAAAATGTTTGTTAAAATTTTGCAAAAATGGGGTTTTCCAATTTTGATTGGTTGATTAATAACCGTTTTTTTAAAAACTCAAACTTGTCTTGAGAATGATAGACTTAATAATAACACAAAAGTAGGACTATAATAGTATAATTTTAAAGATAATATTGAATTTGTGGCACAATTACAAAAGTGTTCACACTTTTCAAAGTAATGGTATATTTACATTGGAATACATGTATGAGGTACACATATACATGGTCATACAAATCAGAATATATGCAATTTTTTGCTCATTCAAAATATGTGATGAAATATTCGAGCTCATACAATTTGTATGCACATGTGTATGAGGTGATATATCGTGATTTGTTAGTTAAACTTGTACTGATACAAATCCTCATGCATGTATCATTATAAAGGTATCAAGAAAGAATCCAAATTTAGTTGCAAAATTTTCTTTTAAAATTAAGTGATGAGGTAGTGTTATTGATTTCTAAATAAATGTGATTAAAATTTGCTCAAAATTTGCTATAATTGTAATTTCATAAATAGAAAAAATGCAGTGGCAATTAAAACTTATTTGTAAAATTACAAATATTATAGTTGGAGCATAAAGCTCTGATTAATTGAAATTGGTGATCATAATTTCTGAAGAAAAATCTAGTTAAAAGAAATAGAATACTAATTTTCAAATTAATTTAGTAAATTAGTTATTCGGGTAGATATAATATTTAGATTATATCACCAATTTTTTTTAAAGTTAAAATAATTTTCAAGTGATACTTTCTTATTTGTGCATTTGATTATATTTTTCTTTAATTTCTATTAAAAATGTGTCAATTTGTAAAATTTACTGTGCTAATATGTTACAGATAATTATTTAGATTTTGTGTTTATAAAATAACATAAAGAAGAAATTTACTTGTGAATCATAGCTAGCCATTTAATTGATTGTAACTGAAGAATTATTATCTGATTTATTTGAAAAGTCATAACAAATAATTTATGATGAAAAAATATATTTTTAGAATCTGATTTTGTGTTTTATTCTTGTGCTGGTAAGTATTTAATACTACATTATTTTATATATTTGCTTTGTGTTAAATACTTTTTGTTATTGAAAAATTAAATCAACCTATAATATATATTTTAAAGAGTTATATTTAGTTACACTAAAACTAAATTTGTTGTTATTTTCTGTGCTAAATGATTCAAACTCATATTACATTAAAATATTGCAAACTAAAATAAAATGCTTGTACCTATACAAACTTAAGTATAATCCTGTTTAGCCACTCTTGCAAATGGCACTGGTCTGTACAATTTCCTTAAATAAATATATGGAAAGACAATGAAATTTGACTTCCTTGTAATGAAATTATGTAGAGGTGTAGGTGGTATTGTGTTTTGAAAGCTTGTACAATTTAATGTTAACTCTAAACTAATCTTAGTTTAGGGGTATCTCTGAGAATGGCACATGTGCAAGTAAGTATTAGTGATGAAATGGTTCTTATACACTGTATAATGTAATTGATTTCAGCTTGTTGGCAGTGTATGAGTACATTCTTCTTTGTGTTCTACATATCTTTAGAACCAAGTTCATCAGTAATATTTTGTTTGTAACCATATTACCAAAACAAGAGAAGCTCAGTATAATTAAAAATTTTAAATTCAATTTTCACAAGACTTTCATTGACCGTGGTGAAATATGTCTTGCGAACTATTATTATGCTGTAATTATCTTTCATATATTATTATGATAAACATTCCAAATTGTTTTGTACAAAAAATAAGGACCTGTGTTATTGAAACTACATGTACTTTTTTCAGCAGGAAAGTACAAGAATGTTATATTGTTACTGTATCTTTACTATACAGTTATAGGGTACCTACAAGTTTGTCAGAACAACAGGGAACTCTCACACACCATACTTTTCAATGAAATAAAACTGACTTAAAAACGAAGAAAGATCTGTAAACAAAATTCTAGTAACAATATAAAGTGTCCCCATGGGAGTGCAGAACAGTACAGCCATAGGTGACAGAAATAATTGTGTATGTGCCAAAACAGCTGATTGATAAAAAAATTGTTGAAAGTAATATTTAAATTATTACTGTATCCAATCCCCGTGTGTACTTATTGTTTATTAAAAGAAAAGTCTTTTATATAATAAAATTAGTATTAGAACTGGCCTAGATTGTCTTAATGCAAAACTGATTCGCTCAATAATTATTTAAGAAAACTTAAATGTTTATTTTTTCATGTTTATTGTTTAATGTTTAAATATTTTATGTTTCATATATAAGAAAACTGAAATAATTATTGAGGGAATCAGTTTTGAAAGTAGAATCGTTAAGACAATCTAGGCCAGTTCTAATACTAATGTTATTAAATAAAAGACTTTTCTTTTAATAAACAATAAGTACTGTAGCCTAATATAGATATGTAATATAAAGTCAGGTTACAGTTTCATTTGTAAGTATTTCAAAAAGGTACAGTCATAGAATCCAGTCATTAATTTTATGGGCTATAATTTTAAATACAAAAGTAGAACAAAGTAAGGCATATTATATTAAATAACGTAAATATAATGAATGACATTGCTTTATTAACAGACCATACAAGTATTAAATATGTCTATTTCAACAGACGTTTGTACTGACAAGAAATATTAGGCCTTCGTGGCTTTGCAGCGATCATACTTTGGAAGATAAGTACAGTAATCTTAAAATACAAGTATTGAATTAAAGAGTAGTGTATTATAGTAATAGATACCATCCAATAGTATTAATTAAATTATTTTATTTATTGAATTTGTGCTTTTTCAGTGTTTTTGCATGGAGAATTTTATGTTGCTTTCTCAAAAGTTGAATTTTTCACAAACGTAAAAGTAGCTATAGAAGAAATTCCTGAATAAAAATTAATTGAGGATTATGTAGTCATTAATATTGTTTATAAAGAGGTGCTATAATACTGTTCAGCTTATTGCTGTACATTGTTGTATATTATTTGTTTTTTCCATTAATTGAGAATGGTCGCACTGACCCACTAGTTTCTGTTAATTCAATAAGATCTTAAATTTAACAAATTTCTTTTAAAATTTGGTAAAATTGGTATTTATGAACTAGTAAATACAGCAATTATATATATATATATAGCTCATTTTTTGTTATTAACATGTATCATGTTTTAGGGCTGATTGTGATGTTGGATTTAGTGTGATGCAAGGTTCAATTATATTGATATATAATAGTATATTTTATGTGTCAAAAGTCTTATATTAAATTAATTGTAATTAAAATTTAAAATTTCCTGTGTTTGCCCAGGATTGAACTGGGGACCGTGCGCGTGTGAGGCGCATATGATAACCACTTCACTATGGAAACTATTAAGAAGTTTGGCTGATGTAAATATATTAAAAGAATTTAATTTTCATATTGGTAGTTATAGTAAGATCAATTGTTTTATATTAATTCATAATGATCAGTTGATTTCAGTGAACAGCTGATCGTAAGTTTTAGGTTATTGTCGTGTTTTCGAGCAAATTATCGTAATTAAAAAGAAAAAGGAAACATGATACATGATTTTTATTTAAAAAAATACAGTTTCTATTTTATAAAACTATTTTTTAAAACAAAATCAGTTTTTAAATGTATAAAACAGTATAACAGAATACAGGCTGTTCTATACTTCAACAGGCTTATGTTTTGGTATACTTTGTGTATGTGTGTGTGTGGGGGGGGCACATGCATACAGAGGTAGGGTTTTTTTTACAATGCAGTGGGATGTGAAAAAATATTTACTAACTCACTTTTCTTACACAGCAAAGTCTACTTCCTTCCCCATCCATTCCTTTACCGTGTTGAAATACCATATTGTTTGTACATGAAAAAAAGCTCAAACCTGTCTACTATATTTAATTTGCTATATTGTGGGCAGTTTTGTAGTTATTTTAATACTGTAAATAAAATAACTCAAGGAACATACATCTTTACTTAATGCTGGTTTGACTAATGAGGGATTGCTTAAACATGAGAAAATATAAAAATAGTCACTAATTCCTAACCAGAACACAGATCTGAGTTATAGTAAACTTCCTGCTGTCATTTAGACTGACCTATTTACTTCTATATAGTAACACAGCTGTGTAGGAAATATGTCATTTTTTATGGCCTACAGGATAAGATAAGTCTTTCACTATACTTTTTAATTAATCAGTTTAAATTATAATACTGTAAATGTATGGTTTTATGTAGAGTTTTCATTGGTGTCAAGCTTATATTGTTCTTAATATTAGCTGATTATCTGCACAATTTGTTACCTACCACACTCGAGCCACCAGATTTCGCAAATATTTGGGAGTTAGCTTTAAAAAATAAACAAATTTAATTGTTAAATCAATAATGAATGGTCTATGTTATTAGTACATTTATTAAATTATAACCATTTTATAAAATGGATATTTGAAGAAAATACAGAGAAGAGTTAGAAACAATTGTAATGATAGTGTTTTTATTTTTGTTGTTTTAAAAGTTTTTTTTCATTTTTCCATAGAAAATAAAGTGAATTTATTAAAATGTAAATATTAGAAAGTTATGTAAATTTGTAAATATGTTTTAAACATTACTGTAAGTTTTAGCAATATTGGTGGGAAACAGGTGTTGTTTGTTGTTGAAATGCTGATCTAATTTTTTTTATTTTGAAATAATTTTTGAACCATTGTTACAATATTTTACAACTTGTTACATTGCCTGTTATTAAGTTCAAGGTTATATTGTCAAAATAATTTACTGAGTTGTCTTTAATAAAATTTATTGGATATAAACAATAAGTCCATTTGTTTTGGATGCACTAATATTAAAAATGAAGTACAGTATGTTTTGATGAATTTGACATGCTTTACAGAACAGTCAATGTGAAATTAGGCATAGTTCCTAAAAAGAAATCTAGTGCAAATGTTTTTTTCATCTTTATATTCCTTTTCCAATTATTTGTGTATTAACTAAAAAAAGATGAATTTATTATAGTATATATCAATTTATGAATCAATGGAAAATCTATAATGAATCAAATATTGACAGGAAGTAATACTTTTCCTGTATAATAAGTTGTATTTATTAAACTATAATGATTTAGGTTTTAGTAATACAATTAGTAATTTTTGAACAGTTATTAGACAGAAAACCATAATTCTTTGTTGGTGGGTGTTATAAACGTAACCCTACAACAATCATTTGAGTAATGGCAACATCCTCGCACCACATTACTTATACATTCAAAATGAAATAAAATTTTTAGTAATTTTCATATTTAAAATAAAATTTTGTATTTTCATAACTAAACTGTAAATATGAATACTTTTTGTACTTAATCTATCTTAATTTTTACTCTCAGAAAATGTTTTTGACAATACTAGCCCAGTTGTACACTTATAATGGCCACCGCTCTATGCAGCTCTGAAATCTTAAGTGCAATGATCATCCAGCTTGTTAGTCCTCACCTCAGTGATTGCTGTCATTTTACTTGAACTTTCGGTAGACTTCCATATACAGCACTAGTTTTATGAATAACTTAAACTTTTTGCCAGTGTATGTTTTTGGTTGTTCACAACCAAACATTTTTTTTGTTGTATATGTCCGGCATGTGCTTTTCACCTGTTGTGCACATTGTCAGTGGTAATAATCAAAATATTTTTTATGGTGCGTTTGCATATATTCAATGTTAAAACAACAACACAGAATATATTAAAATAAAGTTTTAATAATAAAAAGTTAAAATTGTCGTAATTGTGTGTTCCATGGATATGACCATGTACTTACGCTTGCATGATGTGAGCCGCCTCGGTGGCCTAGTTGATAGTGTACTGGGCTTTCACCCCAAGGACTCGGGTTTGATTCCCGGTCTGGGCTTGGAATTTTCATACGCTACAAAAATCATCCCATCGTCTGCATTAGCCCAAGTGAGCACAATAGATGGACGTTAAACACAAAAAAAAAAAAAAAAAAAAAAAAAAAAAAAAAAAAGCATGATGTGAGATCATGAAAGCCTGTGTTGTTGTTTTTTCATAGTATAGACTCTGTAATACTGTGCCACATATATTAATTAATAATGTTACTGCCTGTATAATAGGCAAAACATATTGAAGTTTTAGCTGGCCAACAAAACAAAGAGGCGAAAAACAAAAATGTATACTTATCAACTAATCCAGCTTCATTACTGGATATTTTAAAATTCATTAAAATATTGAATGTTTTGGCATGGAAAATATTGTTATCACTTAAATATCTTATGAACTACTTTAAGCTGTTTTTTTAAAGATTTTTAATTATATAACATAAGCAGTAAAATTTCAGTAAGTTTTTAGTTACCATAATTATTTAAATAAATGTTTTAATGAATTCATTGCAGTCACTAGATGTAAGCATACATGATAGTGGCACACATTTTTGCCCTAATGATGGGAATATATTTCTAATATTATTGTTTCATCTTACAGTCTTTTGAGTATCTGATTTCATCATCATAATCAATATTAACATCTGCATAAATTGGCATTTTACACCTCAAAATTACAATTCACTCCCGTTCTTTAATTACAATTCAGGTTAACTGCCATGCATGTCAGAAATGACCTACATCCTCATTTGTCAAATTGCTTTTCGTAGTGATTGAAGGGGAAAATATGATTACATAATAACTAGCTTTCTGTATCAGTTTCTTGGTTTTTGCATGCTATATGCTATATGGTTTTCACAGTAACCACTTTTGTATTTTGTTCACATTTAGTATCAGTTATTAATTGTTCTCTTCCTGTTATTGTGTTAGGTTTGCTGTCAATATTATGAAGCATACAGTATCCCACTTCTTTACTTTGCTTTTCACAATTATGCCACTGATCCCTCATGTGGATTCTGATCACACAAGGCACCTTCTTTTTTGGCCATTAGGTTTGCTGTTTCATTCCCCTCAATTCTGCAATATCAGGTACCCATCCGTGTTAGCAATTGACAAAACTTCGAGGGAATCATATACCAGTGTGGATGAGATTTTATTAGAGCTGAAAGCTTTTATTGCTGCTTGACTATCTGAGAGTGCACAGAGTTAAGCATTAGCAAAATCAAACTGAACAATCTTCAATTACTGGTATTTAATATATAAGGACTTGGTTGTCTAAAGACTTTGTGGTATTAGAAAGTTTGTTTTATACACTATAGAATAGGTTTCAATCAATTGGTTTAGACATAATTCATAATAAAAATATATGTACAGTTTTAAAAAAAAATGTGTTTAATCATTTCATTTTTTCCTAACTATAAAAACCCAATTTTTATTTAAGGAAAGATTTAAATAATTTTTGCAAACAATTTGCTGAACTCTTGTCTGTATTACTAGACTCAGGAATTAATATATCTTAGACAACAAATAAACTTTTAGTTGGAAGTGCCATTTATAAATTATTTGTTAAAGTAATTTATTGCTTTTTTAAATAATTAAATTGTTTCTTTAAAAAAATTTAATAGAAGTATATTTACAAAATAAAAATTTATATTTGTATTCACTATTACATCCACTAAGATTGCATTGTTGCTTGTGTAATTTTAAAAAAATTATAGTATTGTCAAAGGTTTTACTGATAAAATTAAAGTGACGTAAGAAATGAAGTTTTAATTGCCTAAATTTTTATTGAAAAAATTCATATTTATAAACTAAATTTTCTTTACTGGTTAAATATTGTTAAAAGCCAAATTGTTGTAAAATATGAAGAATTGGTAAGTCTGGACCTGTTACGACTTACGACAAAGCATACTAAAAGTTTTAAATGAAAACTATCTGATAAAATTATGACTTGTTTACAATTAGGTACAACGAAAACTTGAAAAAACAAGGAAATAAATTACACATTTGTACAAAAGACATCAATTTGAAGGATTTCAATGATTTCATTAGTTAGGGAAGAAATAAAAGTAATATACTCGTAGATTGAAATGACAGAGGCGACATTAGATAAAAAAATTGTTATTTGGAATCCATGCAGCTAAAACAGTGTGGAGGAAGTTTACATCAGTCTGTAGTGCTTCAGATTTAATCCTTTGCAGTCTATACACCAATGTCTTTTGTGCATCAAGTCTGAGTTACCTATCTTGTCCTTTCACATCAGCTTGGCCAGCAGAACTGGTGTAGGCAGTAATCTTAACTACATTGCTTTCCTACATTGGAGCAGCTTTTAACAACTAATGTTTATTAAATTTTAAAACTGATGGTTTTATTTCTTAGGGCATAACACAAATCAAATTATTAGAAACGGTTTAGAATATTTCTATAATTTTATAAAAGTATTAACCCTTTCCAGGTCTTTGAGGTTTTATAAATCTGTTTCTTGTGGATCAAATGTGTATACTGTATTTATATAACCATTACTTTTCACTAAGGGTTATTTGCATATATATATATATATAAGCATATTTGAAACATGGTTGTACTTGAATATTTTATTGTTATAATTGGCACAGAATGATGTATCTACTTCGTTTCACTTTACATTTCATTTTGAAAAATATATAGATAAGCTTTTAGTGTTATGCAGGCTAAACCAAAAACATGTGTTAGTTATTTGCTTACTACAGTATATTTGTTTATCTCTGTTCTTATCAAGTAGTAATGTGCAATGATAACCTGAAGTGTAGAAGTAATGTTTGGAAGGCAATCAATGCAATCTGGCATGTTTACTTGTCATACCATACATGAGAATAACAGAGGAATCCTCTATTAACAGAAATATTGCTTTAGAAGCAATGTTTTAACTATTGTTTTGTTGACAAAAAGTACAGTTTGGTATATGAGTTACTGTTATTTATTACATGTTAAGAAAGAGGAATGGTGGATCCCACAGGTGTAAACACTGCACTATGAAGCAACTGTTCAATTTTGTATTTCATAAAGCAATTGTTCAATTTTGTATTTCATATTATTTTATACTTTGTGTACATGTAAATAAAACTGTTTTCTAGCAGGTCTTTGTTGTCTATATATAAAACCACCTGGGGGGTTAATGATGGTTAGGTCCCCTCTTATATATGCCTGAAAAAAAACATGCTCCTCATGTTATTCATGTCAAAAGAAATTATTTTAGTACATTTTCTAGAAAAAAATTGCTACCCCCAAACACTAAACAGAGGTATTTGTACGTAAATTTGCTGTGACCAGGAAGGGTTAAAACTTGCATATAATTTATAGATATTGTATTTAACAAATGAAAAACAAGTAATATAAAAAAATTTTAAAAGTCAATTCCTACTTAAGTCAAGTGTCATCCACTACAAGTTTAAAAACATGTATTTGAACTTGAATGGATAAATAATAGTAGGAATTACCTAAGGAAATCCTATTGTATAGTCTGTACAAATGTGTGACATTAATATTTAACAAAAAACTGTATTAACATCAAGTGTCATCCACTACAAGTTTAAAAAAATTTATTTGAACTTAAGAGAAAGTAAATACTTTATATTAATTTTGGGCCTGTGCAGTTATTTTAATGGCATGTGATTGAAACTACTATGCAGAAACCTTCGTGGGAGTGTACTGAACAATTTTCCAAAGTTTCATGGTGATCTGATGAATAGTATAGTAATGCATAAAGTAAATACTTTATATAAATTTTGGGCCTGGGCAAGTATTGTAATGGCAAGGGGTTGAAAGTACTATACTAAAAACCTTTGCGGAAGTGTACTCAACAATTACCCAAAGTTTCATGGTGATCGAATGAATGGTATAGTAAGTCATAAAGTAAATACATTAATTTTGGGCTTCAGCAAATATTATAATGGTGTACGGTTGAAAACACTATGTCAGTAACCTTTGCGGGAGTGTAATCAACAATTTTCCAAAATTTCATTCGATCTGATGAATGGTATAGTAATGCATAGAAAGTAAATACTTTATATTAATTTTGGGCCTGGGCAGTTATTGTAATGGTGTGCGGTTGAAACTATGATGCAGAAACCTTCACTGCAATATTGCACCTAGATAGTTAACAGCAGTAGGGTTTGCTGTTGTTCTTTTATGTCTAGAGTAACAGAACCTTCAACCCTCCTACTGTTAGTTGACTATACAGGGTACAATATTGCAATGAAGAAATACAAGAAAGGGTTATGATCTTGGTATTAAGGTCAAGGTTAAGTATAAAAAAGACAACAGCAACTAGAGCACAGCCTAAGACCTTGCTGTCTATAGTTTCAAAATGTAATGAACTTGTCTACTGCCAAATAATTGTGCTATTATTATTTCATTTAAAGTTGCAAAATTAATCTGATTTACATAAAAAAAAAAAAAAAATTAAAAGAAAGCGGATAATAATTTACACATTTTTATTTAATATTTCTTTTACATGCTTAGGAAGTTTAACACGTTTTCTTTTTCTTTTTCCTTCAACTGGTTTATTTTGTTGATTGTTTTCATTCTTTTTCTTTTTCTTTTTACAAGACAATGGATTGGGTCCACCTTTATGTTTCTTTTTCTTTGGTCTTAAATCTTCTTGCTTCCCAAAAGTAGCATCTTTTAAATTGGATAAAATAACATTGTCTTGAGTCCTTACACCAAATCTAAAAATAAAGCATTACATTATTGATAATATAAATTGTCTTAGAGCATTATCTGCTTATAAATATTGCTGCCGCCTCGGTGGCCTAGTTGATAGCATACTAGGCTTACATCCCGAGGACCCGGGTTCGATTCCCAGCCAGGGCAAGCCAAGGCGTTTTCATAGGCTATAAATCATCCCATCATCTGCATTAGCCCAAGTGTGCACAATAGTCGGACGTTAAAAACAAAAACAAAAAAATATATAAATATTGCTGATATAGTACTTTGGGAGCAATGGCACCATTGACATACTAGGGTCCATAAAATTAGGTTCCCAATAATTTTTCACAATGAAAAACATGTTTATTTGCATTGAATAATACATTTTTGGAAAGCTTACACATTTTTCAACAATCACCATTGAGATTGATGCATTTTTTGCATATGATGAACCATCTTTTGTATGCCTGAGTCGAAAAACTCTCCCGCCATGCCGCGAAGGTAGCTTAAAACTTTTTCTTTCAGCTTCTCTCTGGTAATGAAATGCATCCCACATACATGTTTCTTCAAATTAGGGAAGAGATGGTAACTACTTGGGGCTAAGTCCAGGGTTGTAGGGCGGATGTGTGACAGTATACCATCCAAATTGGTTGATGAAATCGGTTGTTATATGGGCGGTGTGCGGACGAGCGTTGTCTTGATGGAAACAAATTCCCTTCGTGAGCATGGTTCTTCTTGTTTTGAATCGTGCGGCGAAGGTTCCTTAAAGTCTCACAGTAATGATCAGCATTGATTATTGTGCCAGTATCCATGAATTTGCACAAAAATAACCTCTTCCTGTCCCAAAACACGCTTGCCATGACTTTGCCGGCAGACAGTGTTTCTTTGAATTTTCGCGGCTTCGGCGACTCTGGATGTTTCCACTAACGTGATTGTTCTTTCGTTTACGATATCGTATAGTGCACCCAGGTCTCGTCCCCAGTGACAATGAAGTCTAAGAATTTCTTGCCATCGGTTTCATAGGCATGAAGAAATTTGCGGGCCGCATCAATCCGTTGTCATTTGTGGTCTACTTGGGACCCATTTTGCACAAACCTTGCTATACCCTAAATGGTCTGTCAGAATTTTGTCAATCCTGGTCTTGCTGACATCAGGGTCATCTTGGAGAGCTCCCGAACAGTCACTCTTCAATCATTCATCATTGCTTCTTCCACTTTCGCAATCGTTTCGTCTCAAACACTGTTCATCATGAACGTCTGTACATCCATCATTGAATTCTCTGCACTATTTGCGCACATGTTGTATGCTCATACATTTTTCTCCGTAGACTTCACACAGTTGGATATGAATGTCCAACGTCGCAGGGTTTTTTGCACTCAAAAAACAAATCACAGAGCGTAATTCGCACCTGACGGGAGACAAGAAAGACAACTCCATTATTAACGGCTATCAAGCCAAGACTGAGCGTCGCACACTGATCGCGAGTAGGGATTTTGAGTAGAGGAACCAAGCTGCAAGCCAAGGTCACCGGATCCCGTGTAACAACGTTTGCAGCAACGTTTTCCTTGGGAACCTTACTTTACGGACAACCCTCGTATTTTAAATTACAGTAATGCAATGGGTGTAGATAATATTACTATTTTACAGTTACCAATGAGTTAATTGTGGATTTCTAAATAAGCATTAACTTTTTAGTTTTTATTACACAACTAAGGCACTGCCTTTCTAGTTACAATATTTTGTTAAATAATTCATGTAAAAACTATTCAACAATTTCTGTTCTTTGGTCATTATTCAAATCAATATTGATAGTACAGTATGCTTATTACCTTTCATCTATTTTATTTTTTGAATCTCTAATAGTAGCTCTGGATGGTTCTTCTATTGTAGGAGTTTTAATATGAAGGTACAAAAGTGGTGTGCCTGGAATATCTCGTACCATGTGTTG
Organism: Callitettix versicolor; assembly: GCA_022606455.1. NCBI lineage: Eukaryota > Metazoa > Arthropoda > Insecta > Hemiptera > Cercopidae > Callitettix > Callitettix versicolor. The sequence continues at coordinate 91,340,793 of CM040189.1, forward strand.
CAATTCTCTATCTTGGGTTGCGATTATGTACCTGAAATTGTAAATATATTTAATAGAACTATTTATCTGACTAATGTACAGTTTTAAAAAAATATATATGTATATCTTATATATAGAAACTGAGGTTTCTAATAATTTTATGTCATCATGTGTTTGTCATAGTTCTTTAAGTGCATGTAACCCGCAGGGGGGAGGGTGCAGACTACCTGCACCTATTGAGAGGATTTAGATGTCCCTCACTGTACCCAAGTCTAACACACACATTTACACTTACGACTTTAACACTTTACACTCACACTTAAATTTAGGGAGGCGATAATAGCCTCAATGTGCTTTTCACCTTAAAGTAATAAAAAAAAAATAAAAAGTGCATTTAAGAAAATTATAAAACTTAGCAGTTTTGTTAAACAACATTATTTAAACCTACCTCTAACCTATGCTCACCTGGATTTATTTCTTTCTCCCAACATTGAAGCTATACATTCAGAACCTAAAACTGGTTTTTTTTCATGGCCACAACGATGAACAGCAAACTGCTTAACAATCATCATTGCGCCAAACACAGTTGTGCCTATAAGAAAATTTAATTTATATTATTTTTTATATTACTAATTTAGTATGGTTGGACAGTTAGATCTATTTTCGAATAACAATAAAACATTATTCTTGACAAGTTCTTTGAGATATGTCCTATCAAGTCGGGTTACTTTCTTTCCAGTGCAAGCAACTAAGAGAGCTGGCAAAACTGACCATTTGAATCACTACTTTTGCTAAGCAAGAGTAGTTTTTTCACAGACAAATTAATTTTGCATCTAGATTATCATTACATAAGAATGTAGTGGATGTAATTGATTTTGTAAAATACTGTATTGCAATTTTGAAACAGGTCATTAAATTAAAATATTATTCCATCTGCGATGCAATCAATTTTCAATCAAAAGGAAGGGGCTAGAGGTCTTATACTGAACTGTATTTTGTACTGTGTGTTATTATATTATTATATCCTCTAAAGATGGTATCTATATGTTACCAAAATATACCTAAGGGTAAAGTACTTTGACTAGTATTGTATATTTCTTAAACTTTTTGGTTTTAGTTTTAATTTGGTTATTTACCACCTGAACACACCTCGTGTATGTATATACATATACATATATATTGGTTTTTTTGTAAAAGTATATACGAGTACGAGGTGTGTTCAGAAAGTAACGAGAATTTTAATTTTTCGAACAAAATATTTATTTATTCTTCTACAGTGATGTTGTCGCCTTCAAAATAGTCCCCACTGGACATTATGCACTTGTGCCAGCGCTTCTTCCAATCCTCGAAACACTTCTCAAACTCGATCTTTGAGATAGCCTTTAGTTCTTTCAGCGATGCGCTTTTAATGTCATCTATGGCTGTAATACAACGGCCCTTTAAGGTTCTCTTTATTTTTAGAAATAGGAAAAAGTCACATGGAGCCATGTCTGGGGAATTGTTACAGTACTGTTTTGCCAAAAATTCATGAACAAGCAATGAAGTGTGATCTGGTGCATTATCGTGATGCAAAAGCCATGAATTGTTTTTCCACAGATCCGGGCGTTTTTTCCGGATTGCTTCACGCAAACGGTGTTGAACGTGTATGTAGTAATCCTTATTGACCGTTTCACCTGGTGGCAAGATTTCATGATGTACTATGCAATTAATATCAAGAACACAGTGAGCATAACTTTCATGTTCGACTGCACTTGTCGAGCCTTTTTCGGTCTTGGCGAGCCAGAATGCCTCCACTGAGATGATTGAGCCTTAGTTTCAACATCATATCCGTAAACCCATGTTTCGTCACCTGTTATAATATGTTTCAGTAATTCTACATCGTCATTGACTTCATTTAGTGACTCCTGAGCAACTTCCATTTGCCGCTTTTTTTGTTCAAAATTCAACAATTTTGGAACAAATTTTGCTGCCACGCGTTTCATACACAAAACATTGGAAACAATGTCATGACATGATCCAATCGATATGCCAACATCATCAGCTACCTCTCTAATTGTGATTCGGCGATTGTTCATAACCATTTTTTTCACTTTTTCTACGTTTTCATCGGTTGTTGATGTACTGTGGTGTCCAGAGCATTTGTCATCTTCAACGTCTTCACGGCCTTCTTGAAAACACTTATATCACTCGTAAACCCTTGCTTTACTCATAGCAGACTCACCATAGGCCTTTGTTAACATTTCACACACTTTGTACACTTTATTCCATTTTTTACGCGAAATTTGATACAAATTCTTTGATCCATTTCTTTTAACAAACGAAAATTGCCGAGCTCATAAAAACACGTCTAACCTTAGTGACTGTTACAAAGTCAACAATGAAAACAGCTGAAAGTTTTATCATACTTCAAGGGCATATATATCAACATAATAAAAAAAGATGTTTGACAATCGGACTCTCCAAGCTGCGAAATTTAAAAATTCTCGTTACTTTCTGAATAGACCTCGTATATGTATACTTTCAACATAGTGGCTATTTAAAACCTTTCAAATTAAATATCTCAAAAACCAGTAAATTAAAAAAAAATTGAAATAAAAGTTCAAAAATTTTTAATGATAATTTTTGTATTGATATTCTTGTTGAAGAGTATCTAAATTATTGACAAAAACTCTTTTAATACGGCTTCTCTCGATAGCAGCAAAAATCAGATTGAAGTATTTTGCTTGTCATTATGTACTGATGATTGTTTTGTCTTGTGTTATTTCTTCGTTTCAATCAACATAAATGATTATGACAGTAAAATTAGTTTTATGAAATAGGTTAAATTATATCCTCATAGTATAAAAAGTTATGAATACTTATAATTTTTAACTAGTAGTTCTGTTAGAATGTTATACTTTAAGGAAGGTAAATTCCTACCTTTTCTGTTGTTAATACAATGTCACTGCCCCTTCAGACAGGTGGTAAAGGCTAGATGTCTGTTGTTCAATCAAAACCAGACAAGAGAGATTGAGACTTATACTTAAGTGTGTTGCCACATTTATTTTTGTAAAGTTATGAAGATAAATAGCTATATTACCAAAATGTACATTGGAATGTAAAGAATTTTAAGTAATTTTGAATAAATTTTTTTATTCAATTAGTTACTTTCCATACTGTGGTAAGAGGTTTTCCTTATTGTATTAGTCAATTATGCAACAGTACTCACTGTCTTACATGTCTATGTTACACATTTTTTTAAACTTACGTAATAATGTTTTAACACATTATGTTGTGCACATATAAGTCTACTGTGTTTATTATTATTATTTATTATTAACAAACAAATAACTTCATTTTGTTAAGAAGGCTAACCACTATTTCTAGTCTACAAAACAGTTAATATATTATTAAGTTATTTAAAAAATTACAGAAATGTTTTGAATAACTTTTGTATGTCCACTAGTCACTGTTAAAAAAGAAATAATTTTTTTCTTTAGTAAAGCATGTAGTAAAAATCTTACCTAATTTTTCAGTTTCTAAAATTACACATTGAGTTGTTAAAAGTTTGACTTCACCACCAAGATATTTTGGTATTTGGTCTTTAATATTGACCTTATTCTGTAAAAAAAAGAACACTCAAAATCAGGAAAAATAATATAATTTCCTACTAAAAATATAATTTTACTAATATTTAATATTACTTGCACATCAATAAAATAAATTATGATAAATATACATAATAAAACTGAATAATCCATGAAAATCTTATCTAACATAAGGAATTTTAAGGATTATTTTACATAAGATATACTGCCTTCTATAACAAATATATTTACAATAAGCCCTTTAAAAAGTGTAATATTTTGTTATCAAGATGTGTTTTTTAATTAAATTATACAATATTTAAACTTTTTATTTTCAAAATGAACTAGAAGCTTGCAGTGAAATATAGTTTGTTATACAAAACATGACTGCATTTTGTAAACACGCATGACAATTCACATTATTATGCTCATGTGCGTTATCAGTTTATTTATAATAAATCATTTATTATTTTGACAGTTCTCATAGTAAAAACATTGTTCAAAAAATGGTTGCTGTTATTTGTGAACTTTGCAACTTGCCAAGATCGAAAGATGCTGGCATGAAGCTGAATTTCAATTTCAATACAAATATGGCAATTATAAGCAAATAATTCGCGACTTTTACAAAACAGCTGCCAGAATGATAGTACTTACAAAGGTTAATATTTTGAAGTACAAAGGAATACTTGTTATATAAGTAACAACTGAGTTAAACACTCCACAACGAAGTCGAGTTAGGTTAAACGCACAACAGCTGAGTTGAGTTAGGTTATCAAGTTACTTTTTTTAAAAAAAATATTTATTCTTTTCATTATTAATAACATGCATTTAATTATTAATAAAACATTAAATTTATCATTTTCACATTAAAAACATTTTCCCCATTTTTGTATGGTAGTCATTTTGAGGTTATGTTTGTCACTTTTTTGTAATTTGCCGTTGTTTCCGCACTTTTATATTTTGTTTTATTAATATTGGGCATGTAATGAAGCGTTTTGGTGCAAAAATTACCAAAAACTGATAAAAGCCCAAAAAATTCAGTTTTACCGATCATAAAACAATCAGTTATAAAAAACAACTGTTTTTATAACGAAAAACATGTTACCTACTTTCACAAACTAGTCATTTTCTGGTTATGTTTGTCGCTTTTATTTTCCATTTTTCCAAACTTTCTGTTGTTTCCACACTTTTATATTTTTGAGTTATTAATATTGGGCATATAATAAAGTGTTTTTGCAAAAAAATGACCGAAATTGGGCTTATACATTGCATTTTTATCTAAGAAAGTCAATTTCACAAATAAATACTTGCTTCAAAACTTAACACTTATATTACTTGGGTATGTCTGACTTTTAGACTTTTGCAAGAGTCATGAATTCAACGATTTTTTGCTTGTATTATATATCACTTCCTTGAGAGATTAAGGCACAGAAGTTTAAATTTATTACGATAAATGTATAATAAATTATAATTTCTAGCCATTTATTACAAACCTATACTTCTAACCTGATATTTGTACTTCTGATATCATTGATGTTTACTTTGTGTCAACTTTGCTTCAATAGATTAATACGCAGTTTATAATAAATCATTTATTATCATGAGTTTTTGTAGTAAAAATATCACTATTGCCATTATTTGTCAGCTGAAATGACCAGGGTGTCCACCCTTAAGCAAAAATCAGTTACTTTTTGGGAACATATATTACAAAAACATGGGACCTTGAATTTCTTCAACATCAGTGGCATCGTACATAATATTAGTTCCACAATTAAATACACTAGATGGTATACAATAATCTTAAAATTAAGTTTTTTGGAAGCCTAGTTGAATTTTTGCCTAATAAAGGCACATCCTACTATTTTTTCCATATCAAGGCTTATCGGCATTTTGTATTGCAATTTACAAAATCACTGAGAAGGAAAGGAAATTATTATTTTCTAAGAAAAAAGGTGATTTTAATTCTAAATTCTGGTATTATCCGTGACATCTGGGACCACTTGATAAAATCCGTGTCTTTTATGGGACATCTGGGATATCAGGGACTA